>JAOWLH010000032.1:2390000-2990000 GCA_027405865.1 Salix purpurea | reverse complement strand
TTGCTCTTATTCTTTGTGACTGGTCCAGCCCTGCTAGGAAAATGAAACGATTGCAAGAAACCATGATCAGGAAAAAATATGAATTAAATGAAATATTTAATAGCAGCCCCTCGGTTTTTTTTTTTTTATCAATTGTCATGGATCAAGATTTGGTCAAAGGTAGAATATAGGAATAAAGACAAGGGTTTGGTCTCTTGGTCCAATTTGTTGGCTGGTCCAATTGTGGTGGCTGGACACTTGGTGTTTTTTTGGAATTTTTTTTTTAGTCCCTGGACTCTTTTTTTTTCCCCTTGTGTATCCACAGTTTTGGGCAATGTGTTTATAATTTAAATAGTGTTTTGGGATTTTTTTTATTTTTTAATTGAAAACCAAGTATTTAGGGGTGTTTGGCACTACATATCAAAAGAGTTTTTTTTTTTAAATTTAAATGTTTTCTATTTTTATTTTAAATATAAAAAATTAGGTGTTTTTAGATCATTTTGATGTGATGATGTCAAAAATAATTTGAAAAAAATAAAAATATTATTTTAATATATTTTTGAACAAGGATTATTTTTAAAAATAATTTTAATCACACTTCCAAACAGACTAGAGTATAACTATTGGATTCATCAAGTCTATAATTTCGTTAATGGTGAGCTTTAATATTGTTTTTTTTTTTTTAAAAAAAAAAAAGCCAAGGGATAGTGTGTGTAATTAGGCAAACTAAACAAAGATTTGAATTTCCTATTCTCATTTGACATAGTAATTATTAGAAAATTATGAGAAATGACATCCGCTCTACCTTCGGAGAAATTACATTCCACTTGTATATATAGGGAAAGTTGCACGGATACACTATTTTTATGGTTTTATTGATTAAATAAATTAAACTATATTATAATTAAAAGGATAGATATTGTATTTTTATATATGTGTTACTGTGTCTTTGAATCCAGGATTGTTAGTGTTAGATGAAGGTTCGGGACTTTGATTCAATTTATATATAAATTGGCTTTAAAATATTATTTAATGCTAAATAAATTATTATGTGAATATATAACGATTACTATAGCATTCGATTATGCAAAAACGATTCTAGGTGTGGTAATGCTGATATGGAAAAAATAATAATAGAGAAATAAAAAACAAACAACATCTACATGGAGTCTACAAAAAAGAAAAAAACAAGTAGTTACGAGATGTTTTCTAGGAATGTGAGAGGGTAATAAAGAATTTAAAATATACATTGTAAATATTGAATTCGAGTTAGAACGTGTATATTTAATTTGTAAAAACTTGAAATAACTAGATTTTTTTTCTTAACCCGGATCCATAAAAATATATTAAAAGAGTTTAGATTTCTCGAGTTCGAATTAAAAAAAAAAAATAGTTATAAGATCGGGCAATATTACAACATATAAGACCTTAGGTCAGCAAAAAAACAAACTTCTTTAAGACCGTAAACATTTAAGAGCATGAGACCAAAAATGATAAGAAAATGAAACATTACCTTAAATTCCCAACACGTGGATGGCTCATCTTGAAACTGCTGCAACGAGGAAGGTACCTTGCAAGTTGCAAGACCCCACTTCTTCTCAGCAACTGGGGCCTCCAGTTAATTCTGTGTCAGGACCGAGACAGTCACTATCAGATCTAAAATAGTAATAGTTTTGCAAATTCAATGCGTTAATTCATCAATAAACCTAAAATAATATTATTTTAATAACTTTTTAAATAAAATAATATTGTTTTGATTTATTTTGTACGAATTTTGACAACATCAACTAAATTTAATTAATTAAACTTCTATTTAATTAATTATTTATTTATCTATCATATCAGGATCAACCCAATCTTATGTTAACATGCAAAATTAAATTAAGTTTAATAATATTACTCTGATTACTTTAGGGTAGTATTGCACCCAAATAGACTAACTAATAACACTTCAATAAAAATTTCAAGTGAAACTATCATAACAACATCCATTGTATCTGTCGAAATCATTATTATAATATCTGTTGTTTCTTTCGAAATCATCAAATATTTTTTTTGAGCACATTTGTTTTTATTTTTTAAGAGTAGTTTTTAAAAATTATTTATTTTATTTTATCTTTATATCATTTTAATGTGTTGATATTAAAAAAAAATAAAAATTAAAAAATATATAATTTCAATATATTTTTAAATAAAAAAAATACTAGTATACATTTTACATGGAAGATGATATCTGGGAGAGGATGCATTGGAATTTAAAGAGAACAAAAACAAAAAAAGAGACAAACAGGTACCCTTTTTTTGTCATCATGTTCAGTATCTAATAAAAGAAAGAAAATTAAAAATTTAAGAGAGCTACTGGCATCCGAAATTTCAATATTTAACAAAGAAACTGAAAGAAGAGCAGGCAATAATGAAGATAAAAAATTGCTGATTATCGATAATCCAAGCTATTTATTCTAAGACCTTAGAATTTCCTTCACATTGCCTGTGTTCCAATGCGGCTCCCCTTCATCTGCGTCATTGCTTCCATCCTCTCTATCCCCTAACTTTCATGAATTATATTCTGAGTATCACTTAACAGTTTGAGTTTTTAGTTGAGATGATTTTTTAATATAGTATCAAAATTTTATTGATCTAACGATTACAAGTTTGAATCTCACCACCTCCATTCAATGGATGATCTTCTCCCTTGATGCAGATGCGGGCAATGGTTACTATTTAGCTTGCTACAAATTTTGCGGCAGACAGCCACATCTCAAATAGAGTGCAGGCTGCAATTATGAACAATAACACCACAGAAACCCTCCGAAAATTCATTTTTGACAAAATTCAGCAACAACCACATTGCTGACACGTGTAGATCGGCATTAGGGTCGTCTGAAAATCCTTCCTTGATTGCGGTTTTTTGACAGACACACTCTGTAATTTCCAGTGCTGCCATGGCAGCAGAAGATGATAGAATGTCAATTCCTATTCTCTGTCTTAAGCTGAGACGAGTTGGCTTTCCTCTGATTTTTTATGCTGGCGGGATGACTACACAATCGTAGAGCGCGATCCATAACACGGAAGAGAATATCTGAATGTAATGTGTCGATCGGTCCGCAGTTCATGCCTGGATTAAAATAAAAGAGTGTTGAAGAACATTTGTAGAAATCAAGACTCCTGTTGACCATACTGGGATTTCCTTGATTAGTGCTTTGAGTTCTTCTGCTTCATCTACTGTACAAAGATTCCATGGACCTGAAGCTCTCCCATCTGGGGCCAGGTTTTCTTCAGGGTTTTGAATAAACTCAAGCTTTATTTAGAAACATAAGACAGAACAAGTAACTTTTAGGATTCCTCAGAATCATCTGAAAATCCTTGGTTGATTTTGGGATTAGGAGTAGGCAAAATAGCTTTCTATTGCAGGAAATCTTGAGTATAAAACGAAAGTTTCAAGACACCGTTTATCAGTACCTTATTTTTTCTGTTGGCACGACAAGTTTCGATCCTCTCGTCTGTGGTCTGGGATGATGAAAAACTCGACCAAATTCAGCTAGCCAGCTTGCCTTAGCCAAGAAGAATGAGAGAGTTGACAAGATCACAAGCACCACAGCAATGCCGAATCCTACCTTCCTTTATTCTCTTACAATTCTATATTTCTGAAATTAAAACAATCTTTTGGATTTCAATCTCTTTTTGAAATAGAATTGTAAGTTCATGGACTCCTTTTTTTTTTTTTGTTAAGTATTTTACGGCCACTTGTTTAGCCATTGGAAAAACAAAACACTAATTTACCTACACCTTGCACCCTATTTATGTGGGGACGAGCTAGTAGTGCTCTTACACAAGGATCTTCCATTGTGAAACTTTGAGGCATACACAGTATGCCATTCAAAGTTTTGAATGAATGATTTGATCGATTGTTTTGGTTTGAAGGTTCGTCTACAATTTAAACCTCAAGTTTCAACTTTTTTTGGGAAATAATCATAAATACTAAAAACTAATTAGCTTGAAGTAAAAAAAATAAAATATTTTTATTTTTTTTCAAAAATATTTTTAAAATATAAAAATAAACAAGCTATTTATGTTTTAACTTACTAAGATGATGGTGAGAGTAAATACAATAAAAATGATAATAATCATGTTCATGACAATAATTCTGATGACAATATTGAGATTGTGGTATCAGTTTAATATATATTAAGAACTCATCAGCCTCTTTCTTTGTACATTATGTTTTCAATCTAAATTTCACTTCTTAAATTAGAAAAACCTAAAGGCTCTGAATAATTGGTTCATATATGGTGCTCTTTTTTTTTTATTTTTTTTTTGATGAAAAATCCAATAATTTATTGTCATATTCATATAATATTTCAATATTCAATGATGTAAGAGCATGTGAATTAATCTTTTTATTAATATATTTCAATATATGGAAGGAAAAATTTAGCAACAACTCTTGAAAGAAAGATTTAACACTACAAATATTAATGACATAAAAGTACTTGAAACCTAACATTCAAGTCAGAAAAACATAAAGTATAATTTAATGCTTTATATGAGAGTTTTTTTTTTTTCACAAACAAATTTTTAAAATTGTTTTCGTCTAAAAAAATATTAAATTAATTTTATTATATGTTTTTATATGGTTTTAATATATTGATATAAAAAATATTTTATATTTTTAATCGAAGAATATTAAAAAAAACACTTTTACTTTACAAACGCAAATTAAAAATATGATCAACCTCAACACACATTCCAATCATAATCATAAATAATTTAACATTTATATTATTAAAGCCGATCTCAACAATGTAAGGGCAATCTACTAGTGACCATTTCAGTCCTAAAAATACAATAATCTTTAAGAAAAGAGACGGCGTTAGCACCTGGGTTAGTCGCGTGTTTTTAAGTCCTAGGGTTCTAAACGAGCTGTCAGTTACATAACAACCGACATGTCATTTTTCCATTCTTATCCAATTTCATTTTCCACGTTTTCGTAAATAACAACAAAACCAAAAACCAAAAACCAAAAAATAAAACAACGTTCACCAGTTGCCCTCCTCCATCTTCCTCTTCCTCATCGCGACCCCCCCCCCCCCCCCCCCCCCCCCCCCTCTCATTTTATCTCGTTTTCTGTTAGCCTCCTCTCCTCTCCTCTCTTATCTGCTCTCTCCATTAAATTAAACTGCGTTTCATGCTTGAGAATGGAGAGAATTATAGGAGAGAAGTATAAATTAGGTCGCAAAATCGGAAGCGGATCCTTCGGTGAAATCTTTCTCGGTAATACTTTTTCTTTAATCTCTCCAATTATTTACCTCAATATTACTCTACGATTGATTGATTTTCGTTTTTTTTATATGTATATATTTATATATATCAGCTACTCACATTCACTCTGGTGAAATCGTCGCTGTAAAAATTGTAAGTCTTGGTTTTTTTAATTTTTAATTTTGATTTTGATATTTTAATTTTTTCTATTAAGCTTTAATTGTAAATAATTTGTAGGAAAATAGGAGTACGAAGCATCCGCAATTACTCTACGAAGCTAAATTGTACAAGATTCTTGGTGGAGGAAGTAAGTATTTTCCAGAAACTTTGTATGGGGAAATTTTGACTGTTGACTTTTTTTTTTTAGGTAATTTAATTTGTGGAAATCGTGTTGTTCAGGTGGTATTGCGAATATAAAATGGTGCGGAGTAGATGGAGAAGATAATGTGTTAGTAATTGATTTGTTAGGACCGAGTCTCGAAGACTTGTTTGTGTACTGTGGGAGGAAGTTTTCACTTAAAACGGTCCTAATGTTGGCTGATCAAATGGTAATGATCAATGATAAGATTCAGTTTACAGTACTTGAATGCAGTTCTCGGGCCTGGATGATTAGTTTTGATTGTTGGTTGTTTGTTTTTTTCTTAATGGAGATTGCGAGGGTTGAATACATGCATGCGAAGGGGTTCTTGCACAGGGATATTAAACCTGATAATTTCCTCATGGGTCTTGGACGGAAAGCTAATCAGGTAATTGTTTCCTTCTTTTTTTTGTGCATTTTGTGTTATGTGCACTACTTATACGTGGGTGATTATTGGGCTTTTTCCTTGTTTATTAAATGTCCCTTAATTTTGTTACGTGTGCCAGGTCTATGTCATTGATTTTGGACTTGCGAAAAGATATAAGGATCCGACAACACACCAACATATTGCTTACAGGTAGTTATTCTTATAACCAAGCTCATGTTGATATCTAGTGGGTTTTGGACATCTCTTCTCTTATGTCTCAATGAAAATGGTAATGCAGCTTTCATGTGAGAAAGAGGGTTGAATTAGTTATGATTTTTGAAACTTTGTATTTTAGATATGGACTTAGCTTCTGTTGTCAGGTTTAACAGTTACAAGTGTGATATTTGCTAGATAACATTCAAAAGTGGAAGTAAGGACATTGCGTTTCTCATTCATGAAGTTAATATTAGCTACTAATCTAATTTAGTTGGCAAAGGCTTGGTTTTGCTGAGTCGAGTCGGCCTCTTATCTTCAGGTTTTTATTTTAAGATGATGTTACTGGCTTGTTTTTATTACGGTGGTGTCTTTTATTTTGTTTAGCATCAAGATATGAACAAGTGTGTGCAGAACTTTTGCCGGAAATAATGATGTGCATGCATCTATATGTTCCTTTTCCCTGCATCTTTATTTTTGCATTTCATGTAAGCCCCCCTCCCCTGAATCTACATTTTTCTACCATGATTGACTGAGGCTTGTTTTCTCCTCTCTTCCCCCCTCGAAAAGAGAGAACAAAAACTTAACAGGAACTGCACGGTATGCAAGTTGCAATACTCATCTAGGAATTGGTAAGTTAGAGATGTTTTGCTAGTGTGTATGGTACAACAAATGAACCATTTGTTTCATACTCATCTTTTATTTTCTACTCAGAGCAAAGCCGTCGGGATGATTTGGAGTCTATTGGTTATGTTCTTTTATACTTTCTGAGAGGAAGGTATGCTACTATATGACCATTTATGGAGCCTGTGATGTTTTAACAAGATATAATTAGTTGCCCTTTGATTTTCTGATATTTTTTTTCTCTGTGTTTAGCCTTCCATGGCAGGGCCTGAAAGCAGCAACAAAGAAGCAAAAGTATGATAAAATATGCGAGAAGAAGTTATCAACTCCAATTGAGGTATGTAGCCAAATGTAATTAACCAACATGGAATTTGTATTCCTGGATTTAGAGGGAGAAGTATCCCCCCCCGCCAAGATAATAAGACTGGCTCCTCAAAAAGAGACCTTTTTCTCAATTGTTTTCATTAAATCCTATTTCTTGTCATATATCACACGCATGTTCATTTGAAACCCAAAAAATATATTAGCAACCTGAAATTCATAGTATTAGCGACTTCACTAAGAAAATAAGGCTCCATACTTCATGTTATCTATTTGAAAGAATCTGATCTCCTTGCATTGCCCTCAAATCAAGATATCTGAACATAGTTCTTTCTCCCTAAACATATATAGAGATTTATCTATTTCACAAGTCTGGGAGACCTCCTAATGCATGGATAGCTCATTTGTCATGGGAAAGAAGAAAAGGAGCTTTGAGAGTTGTGGTTCTCAAAATTGAATTCTGATACATTTTATATCCATTGTATTAGTTTGAGTACCTACCTTTCTTTAATAGTCTATTAATATCACATATTCTTTTCTCTGGAGGTGCTATGCAAGTCGCATCCTGTGGAGTTTGCTTCTTACTTCCATTATTGCCACTCATTAACTTTTGACCAACGACCTGATTATGGATTTCTGAAGCGCCTCTTTCGTGACTTGTTTACTCGGGAAGGTAATTGGTTAATTAAATCGCGAGAGATTCTTTTAATGTTGGTTTGGAGGGGAGATGTTAGGGAAGTTATGTTTCTTGGTCATTGAGGTCTGTGAATTATAGAAACTGATAACTGAACAAATGTTGGTCCATTACTTTAGTAGTCCATTTTGTTAAATGACATCCATGTGGGCCTTTGGAGTTGACAGTTATACTCAATGGCTTCATCTAAATTTTTTCCAGGATTTGAGTTTGATTTTGTTTTTGACTGGACCATCCTGAAGTACAAGCAGACACAAAGGCCAAAGCCACAAGCTCAATCATCTGTTAGTTATTCAAACCTTCTCTTTTTAAAATATTTATAATGAGTCATGCAAAGACTTTTATTCTTGAGATTGTAATTCGTATTCTTTTTTAGCAGTTATTTTTCTATTTCATTTTTTTTAATTGGTCCAAAATTACCATCAAATCATCTGGTAAACTAATCCGTTTGCTTCTGGAGTGGCTTATTAATCTTCTTTTGATCTGATTCTTTTGTGTGATTTTTCAGGACTTGCAGCCAAATTCTAGAATGACAAGCAGTCGAGCAATGGCAATGGATATCGACAAGGATAAAGGTTAAATCTCAAGGATTGTCATTCTGTTCATGTTTAATTTTCCATAATATTTATCTGGGTCTCCTATGTTTTTCAGCAGTTTCATTTTAACTATTTATGATTGAATTGTTACCTCAATTTTAAATTGACGATTATAAGCATAAAAATATAAAACTACAAATGAGGTTTCGAATCCCAAAGTGAACTTGTCCTTGATAGTTGTTTTGTAGTTTATTTTAACAATCATGCCGGACTCATTTTATGGCAACATTAACATGCGAATTCTGGATTTAAAAGTTCATCAGCTGTACTGCAACGGCTTAGTAATTTCTGAACATTGATACAATGACCTCAATTAGATTCTGGGAAATTTATAGTTAACCATTCTCGCACCTAAGTAGAACTTTTTTATTCCTGTTTTCTTTGTTCATGTTGAACTTCTATTTAATCTATGGTGAATCTAGAAAACCATTTTTTTAATGTTTTGTAGTCCCTTTTTTACATGGATTCATTCCACTAAGCCTTTTTCTTATTGGGTTCTCAACTGAAGATGCACTTGAGTGAATAAGGGACAAAGTTTTGTAGTGGACAGGGGATCATGGAGAGGGATGCCATGAAACATATCTGCTTTAGGATATGAAAGTGGTTGCTCTATTGGATTCCAGAAGTTCATCTATTTTTATATGGTATTTACAGAAAACATCATTTATATGTTCATTTTTTTTCCACTTTCAGGGGTCAATGGTGCTTCTTATTCTGCCGAGGTTGCTGTTCACAGAGGATTGAATAAGGTTGCTCGTCCAGATACTCACATGCAGTTTGGGTCATCATTTTCACGGAATTTAATTGCTGATAATCCAGTCGATAAACATGTTAGTCATCTATTCTTGTAATCCATAGTATTTTATTCTCTATGTTCTCTCCATATGCCCGTGTGTAGCTAGAATGCATAGCCAACATTGTACTTTGATGCAACTTATTTATGTATTTGGTGTCAGCTTTTTTCTTACTAATTGTTACTGTCAGTAGAATCAATGTTCTGTAGGTGGAATTACAGCTATATGAGATTTTCTTTCTGCAGAATATGAACAATGCATCAATGCCGTCAACTTCTTTTGCTCCGCCCAGTGCATCTAGAAGGGATTTTATGAAACTAGATGGGTCAGCTGATGCTGTGAACATTGGCCGCGGGCTTGGGAACAGAGCTGGTGCTTCAAGCAGGTTGATGAGAATTTCCTCTGCTAAGTAAATGGTATGGCGACTTCACTTTCAGAGATTATTCTGTTTAATGCATCATGATTGCGTTTTACTGCTTTTATTCATGAATATTTTCATGGCAATAATTGCTTTGAATCAATGTGTCATCTCTTCAACTACTGAGCTTTCCTTTATATTTGCAGATGTAATTTGGTGGACAGAATCCAGGATAGCATTTGCACTGACATGAAGTTTGGATGGCTTGATCTCTTTGCTCCAAGAGTGTCAGTTACTTAAATGTATTATTCACAAGGTGACTACAAGTTGACACATTGGATGGTGCTGGGCCCATCAAAGCTTGTTTTTTTTTGCTGTTGTTTAAGATGGAAAAGTCTGTTTTTTGTTTGTTGTTCAATTGAGGATATGTAGATTGTTCCGTTGGATCCTCTATCCTTGGATGATGTATGGGTGTTTTGACATGTACTTATTTCATTCATAATAAAGTGTTTTCCATTAGTGTTTATTTTTCAATCCAAACCTTGGTTTTTTACCTGGATCAATTTGAATCCAGGTACCTGCATTATTCATAATCTGAAAGAAGTACCAAAATCTAGTGTTTCAGGTACTGTGTCATCTTGCCTGTTCTTGTGGAGCTTTCTCAGTTGCCATTATCTTTTTATCTTGTAATGAAGTTTGGGAAACTTTTTTCATGCTTAACTTTATATATTTCCATTTTCAGATTGCTATAGTTAAAGTTTTGTAAGAAATTCGTTTATTGAGTGGAAAGAGCTATTGGAAGTATGGATGCAAATGAAGATGGTTTGTTAGATATCCATCTTTGAATTGGTGTGTGGATTCTTGAAAGCTTTGAATCCTATACATGAGGTAATTAACATCTTTAACTCTTAATTTTGAACCAATCTCGATTAAAATTCTTCTTGTTGCCATTCTAATTTGCCAGGGAAAGAAAGAATATGCCTTTCACTTGTCTGTCAGATATTTTATATGTTTCCAAAGTATTATTGCTGTCAAATAATAAGAATCAGCTGTGTGTGTCTAGGTCTTGGGAAAAGTAGATATTTCAAACTGTCCTTGAAGGCTGTGACAGAATACCTCATGGACTACAAGATGGACACGTGAGAAATTCCACAGGGATTGTGGAAAAGAAGTGTTACTCATAATGGCAATATTTTTTAAATTCTACTTGTGCGATGTGTGCTTCATTATTTTGCTCATGACTTTACTTCTACAGGAATATGATATTCTATGACACTGACTCAGGGTTGAAGAATAAAGCTATGCATACATGCACTATCTAGAGAGAGTTAAGCTAAGCTAATACTACCAGCCGAGGAGGCTGCTGATAGACTTGCAGGTAGAACGCTTACTTCTAAATAAGCTCTTGAGTCATAATAATCAGAGTATTCAATTTTTAGCTGAAGGTACGTCGCCTATTGCGTATAGAATAATATCCTGAGCGGTAACATGCTTTTATAAGCAGAAATGACCGGTGTATTCTGGCTATAGGATCTTGATAATTTGCTTATTCTCTTTGTTATGCTTCACCAATAATCCCCATCATGGGTGCAGAACTCGCAATTTGATCTTTATAGGTTATGCTCAATCATTGTCGCAATTATTGCATCGAGCCGTTCGATCATTTTAGGGCTACAGGCTCCCACATGGTGCGGCGCTACACGGCTAGTGTTTTCTCTTAGCTATTCTTGGCTGAGGTACACTTTTCAGACTTTTACGAGTTGAAACTTGAAAGGGTAAATTTTCAACTTTGTTAATGTTTTGTATTCGGTAAAGCTTTCATCCCATTGGGTTAAATATGCACACCAAAGCAGATGACGTGATCTTTTATCGGCTGATTAATGTCTGGCGAGATTGTCCCATCAAGGTAGTCAAAATCGCGAGCCAACTCGCAAAATCGTATGATTTTGCGAGTTGGCTCCGAAAACCTGGTTGGACCGGAAAGAAAAATCAAAACCGGTCAAACTCGTAGAAAAATCGTTCAAAATCGTAGAAAAATTGTAGAAAAATCGTAGAAAAATTGTAGAATAATAATAATAATAAAAAATAATAATATTTAATTATATTTAAATTTATTTTTTAAATTTAAATATAATTAAAAATAATAATTTTTGTACGGACATTTTACGATCTTTCTACGATTTTACGATCCGATTTTTCGAAGCCCTTTCCGATCCGTGTCAAAATTTCGATTTTGACTACCTTGGTCCTATCGCATAAACCATGTATAATTTCCTGGTACCGCTACTGATGCATGCTTTTGTTCTGTTCGTAATTGTGGCGGCTGCTGTTGTTTTTAAATTTTTTTTTTTTAAATTATTTTGAAAACAATCTAAAAATACAAAAAAATTAATTTAAAATAAAATAAAATAATTTAAATTTTATCAAAAACGTTTTTTGAAGCTTGGTTTTCTCTATACTCACAGAACTGCATACCTTGCAATCGCACCAATCACTTGCATTGCCATCAACAAGCTACCTCACGATCCCCCATCATAGCATCACTACTGCCACAGACACTGTTACTGGCCTGTCACCTTCTATAATCGCCACCGTAACCATTTCTTACGTGCTTCTATATATATATATATATATATATATACACAAAAGGCATTATTACTACAACTACATCATGTCTGTAATTATTTTAATATGCAATAAAATGATGCAATTTTAGGAAAAAATTACCTTTTGTCCATATAAAATGAGATCCAACTGAAGAATAGCTAATACGATTTGAAGATCCAATTGACAAAAGTTTTAGTTTGGGGTCTTCGTGAAACTAAAGGTTTGCATTATCATCTTTCCCCCCTTCACTTGCATATCAAAGCGTATAATGTGGGCTTCAACCATCAAATTTGTTGGACAATCTGAGGTTGCTTTGAAATATATTTGGGGAAATGGTTCTGTAAGTTCTTCTATTTGAAGTGTTGTTTTAATATATTCTTTCTTTATTTAATTGCGTCTAATCTATTTTAAAAAAAATCTACTGTGCTTTAATCTATCATTTCGTTAGATTTTTTATCTTAAAAATAACAAGATTATATCATGTGACTTCTAAATGGTCAAGTTTTAAATTATGTGATCAAAATACCCATTAAAAGAAAAGATACTGGATTTTTTAAAATATGTTATCCAAAATTGTGTTGGTGCACGATTACAAATATTAAATAGGCTGGCTGCTGTCATAGACTACCCGCACTGTAGCCTTTGTTGATTGCTAATTGGAGTATCAATCTTGAAATCTGGGAGCTAATGAATTAATCAAGCAGCTAGGTGGGTTAATCACAATATTTACATGGTAATGGGGGGCGTGGGACCTTGTATAGATTAATGAGCTTAAAGCAAATGAAGAGATGCCGCTGGTCGGTATTCCTTGCAATTATAGAACCCTAATTACCACTTCTAAAACACTCTCTGGCCCAGTTTTCAATTTTAATTGGCTTTATCAGATTATCGAAGCTTGATTTGATTTTCTCACACTTCTATTACACCGTCGGGACGCAGGTTATCTCTTGCAATTTTAAAACCTACCCTTTAATCCTTTTCCCCAAGTTTTCGTCGACGCCCGTGTCGTGTCCACTCATTACTCATACTTTCTTGCTGCTTTAAGCAAGTTAATGCTACCCTTTGTTTCAAATTATATTTGTTTACATCATTACTTCAATCAAGTTATATATTAAATTATATAAAAGTTGATATGGTATAATCTGATTAACTTGACATCTCGGTTAAGTTTTATTTTTCAAAACGGTGTATTTTAACTCTTTTTAAAAAAATCTTAAATAATATTGTTTTAGAATAATTTTGGTTAATTTATTTAATTTGAATTATATTTTGAGCTATATAAACTTGTTTTTAAATCTACAACAAAACCATCAAAAAAATTGAAAAAAGGGTCAGACAGTACAGCTCCAGGCAAAGAGTGGGAAAAATAAATACGACGGGTTAAATTATAAAAGCTTAAAAATGTGGCCTACATTACATACTCTGAAAGCATTATCAAGTCTTATTAGGGTACAAGATGCTGAAGCCTTTCATGATGTACAGACAATTAGATAAGAAAGTTGTGCTATTCACAAATGATGCTCGCTGCAATTTCCTTCTACCAACTGCTTAACAAGGCCCCATTTCTCTCTTTAGAGCAATCATGGAGAGAAAAGAGAACCCTAGTAATCATGAGTCCCGCCGCTCAAGAAAAATCAAGTCTTTAGCTCTTTACATATATCAAACATAATTATATATTTCGTTACATTGAAAAAAAAAAGATAAAACAATATTTTTTTTATCTTGATTTAAATTATGGTATGTTCCAGATTTTTTTATTAAATACCGGCCGAAATGTTCTGATTTCGTTCCGCCCATTCTGTTTCGGCTAAATAATAAATAATAAATAATAAATAATTTTACATTATCAATCATATTTTTTAATAAACATTCTAAAACTAAAATATTTTATTTCAATTAAAAAAACAAAGCAACGGCAAAACAGCATTGAAAACTTGATAACAAAAGCAAGTAATAAGTTGAGGACACAGATGAACAATCTTTATCGAGGGCCCCTTTTCTTGAATCACAGAATGTATGTGCCTCAATTTGTTTTTCTTTGCTCTTAAAGCCCATGTTTAAATATCCCACTGTGCCCCTCTCTTCGTCAGCTTTCTTCTTCTTTAGCATGAGAAGTTGCACCAGAGACCAAACACTTGAGTTTCAACGAAGTGATATATATAGCACAGCTCAGAAGTAAGTTTTTTTCACGTCTTTAAAGTGTTTGTTTTACTGTTTAAGTGAAACACCAAGTGACTGTCTTCTTTCTCTCGTCATGGGCCTTTTGTGATTCAGTGAGCTCATGCAGCACAAATAGCTTGTTACAAAAGCTGGAAAATATTGATGAAAATGGTCCTGCTTGCTGGCTACCAGTGTCATGTGCTGCACCTGAAACCCCTACCGAGTCTATGGAGTTTCTTGCAAGATCGTGGAGTCTTTCAGCTATGGATCTATCTAAAGCTCTTTCCAACACTCATGTAGCCATTGATAATGTTGGGAAGGCTTCATTGTTTTGCTCGGCTGAAGCTCAGGATGAAAGTTCCACAACTGCAAAGGAATCAGTAAGATCCCAGGCTCGAATTCTAGTAGTTAAAAAAAAAGCTGTTTTTCTTCATGATTCAGTCATAATTGCAGAAGAACATCACAGGAATAAGTTAAGTTCTGCCTACTGGTTTCTTCAAATTATTACATGAAAAACTGATAGTAGTCCAATTATTCAACATGAAATAGTGTTATGTGTTCTGTTTCTTTTTCTTGTCTCAATGCTTATCATGTTTTCCTCTACATGTTGCCTCAAACCTGAATGATGTAGCTGCTTGAGAAGTTTCCGAGTGGTGCTACCACTGGCAGCCCTCCAATCTCCCCAAGAGACAGTGAAGAAATGAAGGTAGTGCTTATTGCTTCTCCAAAATGATTTTCGCTAATTTGATCCATAGGATAGCAATCAACAGTAATTTGGAATTCTTTCCCAGCTCAAGTCTGCCTCTGCCAAAATGCTTGATTCGTTCATGAGTAAATTGCTTTTATACATTTCTAATAGCAATAAATGTACTGGTGCAGGAAATTTTTTTACTTCATCAAGCACTCACTCATGATTTCCTTTCCAGTCAACAATTGCTCAAAAATGGGGTACCTCATCATTGAACTCCAGCAAAAATATATCAACTCACAAGTCACAAGCCAATCTTTATGTATGCTCATTGCTTCTCTTGCAGTTATACAAGAGCATGTTGAAAGGAAGGACAATGGGAAGAAGGCTGAAGGATCAGAAAGAGAAAAGGAAGCAGGAGGTCAGAACCCAAAATGCTCAGCTGCATGCAGCTGTGTCTGTGGCGGGGGTTGCTGCGGCTGTCGCCGCACTAGCTGCCTCAAATGCAATGCCAGGAGAATTCGCAGCAGCCCAACAGAAGACACCTTCCAATATGTCATCTGCAGTGGCATCAGCAGCAGCTCTAGTAGCATCTCACTGCATCGAAATTGCAGAGTACATGGGAGCTGATCATGAACAAATCTTAACTGTAGTCAACTCTGCAATTAATGCAAGGACTGATGGGGATATCATGACCCTAACAGCTGGAGCAGCTACAGGTGACACGATATTACTTAAATTGCCTCTAAAATCCTGTCATTCCTTAAGAAATTAACCCTCAAACTAAACTAAATTTTATAAGACCCAACAAAGTCGCAATAACTGCAGCTTGAGACGGTACATAGTAACTTTAGGTAGAAAATCATAGAGGCTGCAGTGCAATTAGACTTCAAGTGGGTACCATTCAAGTACTGAAATGAAAATAACAGAAAGAAACATTGGATCGATGTCGACTAAATGAAAACATTTGCAGATGCAGACTTACGAGCAGCAGCCACCATAAAGGCAACAATGCAAAAGGGGCCTGGAATTAAAGCCTTTTCTCTGGGGGAGGACGAGAATGAAGAAGACAAAGAAGCAAACATCACAGCTGCTCTGAACTTTGTGACTAAAGGCGGAGAACTTCTCAAGCGTACAAGGAAAGGTAGAAATTTTGAAAAGTTGATACTCTAAAGGTTCATGCTTTGGTGTTAAAGTCACTGCAGCATGCCCCATAAGAAGACTGGAATTGGCACTAACCATCACACAATGTTGATGACAGGAGCTCTCCACTGGAAACAAGTTTCTTTTAACACCAACTCAAATTGGCAGGTAAAAATGCAGGGGTCATGCAATGCATCTTGCACAGCTATTTTTAACCACTCCAAGCTATGAATTGAATCGATTTTTCAAGACCTAAAAGATATTTTTTCTGGGAGTTTTGCTAACATTCTTTCATGAAATGCAGCTCTGTAACTTTTTCTTCCATTTTTCATAGCTACTTAAAACTCGAATTGAAACAGGTGGTAGCTAAAATGAAAAGCAAGCACATGGGAGGAACATTCACAAAAAAGAAAAAGTGTAAGCAGAGTCTCAAACCCAGAATCAATCCATTGCCTATCTCCACCCATCAACTGAGTGTAACTATGCTGTAATTGCAGGTGTTGTCTCTGGAATCTACACTGACATCCTGACATGGCCCGGAAGGGACAAAGAAGACTGGAGTGAGCGAAGAGCTTACTTCGCGATAAAAACAGCTGAAAGAGTAATAGAGTTTGAATGCTGCAAGGCTGACAAACAGATGTGGACGGAGGGGATTCAGCATATGCTGAATTGTCGTACCAGCCTATCATAAAATCCACGACGACTTCGGATTGCTGCAAAACTAGACTTTGACTTCACGAAGTAATTAGAATGAAATCTGTATCTCAGGCTAAATCGAGATGTATTGACTGAAGGGTGAAGGGTATGCACTTATCAGCTGTTACAATCATGCATGTACAAAGTAAATGAGGAGTTTCTGGTGAGAAAAAGAGGTGTCAAAATCGTTAAGAATCTTCAATAAAGAATGGTTGAAGCTATCATGTCACTCTAGTTCCTTGAAAAAGTCTAAATTATCAACACAGATCTGCAATAAGAGGAAGACTCAAAAGATCAATAATGTTCATTAACATATCTTGCTAAAAGAGGATAAACAGCCCTTGAAGCACTTAACAGGAAGCAAAAAGTTGGACTTGTCAAGCTGATTTCTTCATCTAGCATCAATGGATGATAAGGAAATTAGTTTACACATGTCTTGCTCTAATCAGTACAGTTGAAGACTATCAACTGATGTAGAAAAATGATTACCAACGAATAACAAAATATTTGCTGACTTTGTTAGTGCATTAGCTGCAATGACTCTAGTAGCCACGGTGCACTCAAAACTCATATCCTTGCAGAGCTCAGGCTCATAAGAATTTTCAACCTAACTTTCTAGGTCTCAGTAGCCCATGATTTTCCTGCCGAAGCATTTTTCTACCACGTAATCATAAATCCCAATCTTCCTACAAACTACAAATTCGGCCAAAGCAACAGATCATTAGGAAAGTAGAATCTAGATTACCTTTAAAGAAGAGGAAATGAAAGAGTAAACTCAATGTGATAAATACTTACAGATACAGTTAGAGAACCATAATAGCGAAAGACAAACATAAAAATAATAAACCATACGGACAGGATCCAAGCATGCAGTAATCTTGGTGTTGATAACTGGTATAGGGCCGGGCTCACGGACAATTTTCCCTCCACACAGCTTGACTGCCTCTGCACTCTCATAGACATCATCTGTGCCTGGTGCCATCTGGTAGAGATATAAACGTTCAGTTTTCACATATAACAACATGGAATAAAAACTAAATATATTGAAATAAGGTTTAAGCTTGTAAGTGAGGCCTATAATATGATTTATATTATTTGATAAAAAACTTGCACAGACCCACATCACCTTGTGCTTAGTTTTTTATCAAATAGAATGGGGGTGGTGAGATTTGAACTCGTGACCGTTATGTTAACAAGACTCTGATACCATGTTAAGAACCATTTCACCTAAAAACTTAATCTTGTAAGTGAGACCCCATAATATGATTTATATTATTCTCTAACAAGAATTCAACCGCGTGTAGCCATTTTCCTTGTTTTATTCTTTAATCCCAGAATTATATGTCATTTCCAGACCTGCATTTTTATCTTCAGGGCCATAACCCATCATGCCTATGAGAAGGTAGAATAACAAGCAACCAGTTAGAGTGGCATCTTATGCCTGGCAATGTTCCTGAGGAAAATGGGAAATGCTTCCAGGTTGAAAGAGACTAGTCTTCTTGAACGATTGGGATTGCAAGTGACTGTTTTGTCACTATCACTGTTGTTATTGGCATTGGATGGGGAAGAGAGGTTGAAGGACTGTGGGTGAAATGAAGTTTTTGTTGAGAAATAATATAAATTATATAAAGATTAATTTAAATTTTTAGATGAAATTATTTTTTTTATGATGGGACATTGATGGGACTGTTAGTGTTACTGTTCCTTAACACTATGCTGTTCCTTCTCTGTCTACTGTCTTCTTTTTTTGACTTTTCTGTTAGCAGTTGCCCCCTTCCACGTTTTGACATTGGCTTTCGGGCTGAGTGCAGCCCATATTCTAATTATTGGGCTTATTTATCTACATGGATATATTTATCGGCCCATTTCTACTAATTTGTTTTTTTTTCCAATGGAAGGCTGGGTAGACAGTAAAAGATAAGCATATTTTTTATGCTTTTTTTTTTTTTTATTTTTTATGGAAGATAAGATAAGCATATTATCTACATGGAGAAATTATGATCTAGGATTGGTGGGGTGGGCTATGACTGGGAGTTTAATTTCCAATGTAAGCCTAACAGAAAAATAGAATAAAAGGTCAATGCAATAAAAAAATTAGTAATCAGTAATATACTTATTAAACCCTATCTACGATGGACTTGGTGCAAGACATTGGCCAAGCATCTATTAGATTATTATTTTAAAAAGAAATTCAAAATAACATAATTTAATAAAATTAAAAGAAAAAAATAATCAATAAATTTTGATTTGATAAATTATAGGATGAACTTGATTTTTTAACAAGGTTTAATTATTTTATTTTATAGTTAAACCTGACCGTCCAAGTTTAAAATTAGTTGGTTGCAAATCAACCACAGGGCATGGCAAGTTTATATATAAAGCATGGCACTATCATACTTGTAACAACTTTTTCTTTTTTCCAATTTAAAACCAACATGTTATCGCTAGCCAATTATATATATATATATATATATATATATATATATATATATATATATATATATATATAAAGCATGGCACTATCATACTTGCAACAACTATTTTTTTTTTCAATTTAAAACCAACATGTTATCGCTAGCCAATTTGATATATACAAAACCCTAGCTTCATTTGCTACGCTTAATCAATTGGAGCTGTAATTTCTGCATGGAGCGTGGCAAATGATGACATTTTTTATTATTATCTTTTTGGTCTCGCTGTGGCTAACGTGATGAGGTTTGCTTAGTTGGCATTTATTAATTATAACTATCTATTAACAAAATAAAAAAAATCAATTTGGCATTGACCTAATTAAGAAATCCCACCTTAGTATGTAATCATGCTTCAACACATGGGATTCTATTATTAAAAAAAGAAATTGAAGAATCATTCACTGGTCATTCCAGCTATGAATCGGCTATCTTTTGACTTGAAATTTTGCTTTGCAGGTTTATTGGGTCATGCGATATTGCATATATAGCTTTCATTATCGGGTGTTTTTGTCACTAAATAGAGAGTGCCTCAGTAAATTTGTATTGTAGCAATTATTGTTGTTGGAATCATGACGGGCCAAGAGACAGAGAGATGTATCGCTCACCTCTTTAAATATAATAATGCAACATGGTGCTCGCCCTAGCTGGGAATCAAATTATTGCAACCTCAATTCCATCTTGTGTTTATTTTATTTTATTTTATTTTATTTTGTCAAAAATATTATAGGTTTGTTTGATATATTTCTCTTTCACCGTCCCTACGCTGCCTCTATCTTGTTTTGAAGTCAACAGCATATGATACAGTGTATGGCACTTGCAGAGAATTTTGGCTCACAAAGTATATTGAAAGCATGGATATATATATATGAGAGAGAGATGGAATCTTAATTATGAGCTCTAATTTTCTTGTTTAAAAATGGGTATATAGCGAAGCTGCACCAATTTCCCATTTTTTTTTCCTATGAATTTGTGATGGAAAAATGATTTGAATGATGAGGGGTGGAAACCATATTTTATTTTGGGAGTCGCGTCACCTTTTAATTGGACTCTTGTATATTTTAGCTTTTCGTAATAATTAAGCATTTTTAACCTTTCAAAAACTGTTTTTCTCGTTTAAAAACCCGTTCTAGTAGTTTATTTATTTCGACACCCCTCTTACGAAAATTTATTTCCTTCCTGTAAATGACAATCATATAAAAAATATTTTTTTCATAAAAAATACTGCTCACCTAAATCTATAAAATGTATTTTTTGAGAAATAAAGTTTTCTTTCATTCAAAAAAACAGAAGAAAGAAAAGATATCGATTAGGTAAAGCTACCTAGTTTCTCTTAAAAAAATTATGAAGAAGAGAGCAAGAAAGATGAAATAAAGTAGGATCACATGGGTATGAAATGAACTTCACTATTAAAATGTCAAAAAGGATAATAAAACATAGAATCGGATTGATTGAAAAGAATGAAGAAGACGACACAATGTATGGCATTTTCTATGTCAACAACAAACCATCAACTCAGCTTTATTGGTGGTGGGTGTATATCATACTATTTTCTTTTACTATATGGAAGGCTTGGTGTATGATGGAGCACAAAACCCTCTTTTCTTTAAATTGCAGAAGCAACGATCGATCTCTTTTCTTTAATGGTTTTTTTTTTTTTTTTTTTTTTTTTTTGAGAATTAACCATGGAATCATTCCAAGGATTCCGAATTTTACTTTTTGAGTTCGGTGGTGGATCAGTAATGATGCATCATGCTTTGGTGCAATTATAACTTAGTAGGGTCCATGTCGATATAATTATGTGCTGAAAGTGGACCTGAACTCGTATGAAAATGAAGGCCAAAATCTTCATGTCTTATTGTCTATCCTTTTCAACTCTCAACTCATTGTGATTATCGATTGGTTCTATGAAGTTGGAAAACTTCAAGGACGACCTGCCCCTCCTTTTCTTCTCCCCCCCTCCTTTTCTTTTCTTATTTGCGGCTAAATGAATGTTAAATGGTACTTATCAAGAGTTGAGATGACTAGAATACTTGTAAAATAAGTCCTAGAAAGTTAAAGGATCTTTCGATATTAAATTTTAGCAATTAAATTACGAATTAAGATTATCTATTAAGCTTTAGTTCTATCTTTCTAGTTGGCTTCGTGTCTTTATCAATGTCAATTGTTATCCTATACTAATAATACTTGATGGTTAGTTGTGTCTTGTTGTTAAATACCTATTGTAATAAATGGTCGCAAAATAAGCATACTCATTTAGAAAGGGATGGGATTTTTTTTTCTTGGAAAGGAGATGTTCATGAACTAGTGATAAAAACATGAAGAGACAAGTTACAAATGTAATCCATTGATTGGAAATAATAAACACGCATGGGCAAGTTGAAGAATTATTCAATCATTTAAAGAGAAAATTAAAGTAATTATACCACCATAGAAAAAAATTCCTAATAATTCCAGACATGAAAAATAAATAGAAATAAAATTAAGTCAACGGGTACTGGGTATCCAAGTAATTTTGCAGCAAAGTAAATATACTGCATGGTAACGTGTTGCTAGTGAAGGCATCACATGAATGATGCCTATAAATAATGGAGGTCCAAACTTAATTACACACATCTCAGGCTCCCAATCCCATTAAGGTTTGTTAAGGTATAGCGGGTGAAGATGACAAAAATTGCCATAGGATCTCGTGATGAGGCTGCTCAGCCTGACTGCCTCAAAGCCCTCGTCGTCGAGTTCATTACCACCTTCCTCTTTGTTTTTGCTGGTGTCGGATCTGCCATGGCTGCCGGTACTTTAGCTTACATTCATGCCCCAACTTGATGTTTTCTTAATTTTCGTTGATAATAAATGCCAGGATTTTAAATATCAGAAAAATGTGCTTTCTGAGAACAGATAAGCTAACAGGAGATGCTCTGCTGGGCTTGTTTGCTGTGGCTGTGGCTCATGCACTTGTTGTGGCTGCGACGATATCCGGTGGCCACATTTCCGGCGGGCATCTCAACCCAGCCGTGACTATTGGCCTTCTTTTTGGTGGTCATATCACTGTTGTCCGATCCATCCTCTACTGGATTATCCAATTGTTGGCATCTACAACTGCTTGTCTCCTCCTCAAGTATCTCACCGGAGGATTGGTAAGGCAACTGGCTGGAGCCATAGATCGGAGGGATGACACTTGTACAATTTATGATCATGTGGTTTTGAAACTTGGTTTGCTTGACAGTTGATCCAGAATTTAAAAAAAAAGAAGATTACTCATCTCATCAAAACTTGGACTTCACTCTGTCAAAACCTGGACCTCCCTCAACTTGCTATTTTCTTTTTAATTAAAATAATATTGCTTTGATATTTATATATATATATATATATATATATATATATATATATATATATATATATTGAAAATAATTAACTATCTATTTGTTTTTTGACAGGCTACTCCAGTTCACACACTTGCAAGTGGGATGGGCTACCTTCAAGGAGTGATATGGGAGATTGTACTGACTTTCTCCTTGCTATTCACAGTCTATGCCACTATTGTGGACCCCAAGAAGGGATCCATTGATGGGCAAGGTCCAATTCTGACTGGATTTGTAGTAGGAGCCAACATCTTGGCTGGTGGAGCATTCTCTGGAGCATCCATGAACCCAGCACGATCATTTGGGCCTGCTTTGGTTAGCTGGGACTGGACAGATCACTGGGTTTACTGGGTTGGGCCCCTTATTGGTGGTGGGCTTGCTGGGTTTATCTATGAACACTTCTTCATCACAAGATCTCATCGTCCTCTTCCTAGCGAAGAAGAGTCTTTCTAGATTTCAAATGATCTTCCCCCCCTCTCTTTTATCAATGTATTAAGTTTCTATATGTGCCCTGTGACGCATCCCCGTCTCTTTGCTTAGTTTTGTGAAATAATAATCGATAAGTACTTGCAGTTTCTTATGGCATTTATTCTTAGTAGTTTTGCTTCTTCTATCTCTAAGCAAGCCACTAATTTTAATTATTTTTTTATATTTTTTAAAGTGTGCGAGCAATTTTATTGAAACTTAGTGATAAAATTGAGTTTCAAAAACTGTGTGTGTGTGTAAAATATAAAATGTTTTCTACAAGAAAAATAACTAAAAAACTCAAAGATAATTATTTAATTTAATTTAAAACATTTCTTCAAATAAAAAATATTTATGCTTGGAACTTGTAATATCGATCCAATATTATCTTATGACAAAAGTCTTAATTTGATGAAATAATAAAGATGATACAATTTAAAGTCATGATCATAAACTATTATATTGTATTAAAAAAACATCTCAATCTAAAATTTCTTAAGTAAAATCTTTAAAAATAAACATAAACAAAACATGTTTTTAATGTATTTACATCATATTCAATATTTTTTAGTATTGTCTTAAAATAATTTAAATTTATAATGTTTTTTCAATATGTTTAATTTTAATATGATATTTTTAAAATCAATAATTTTTCTATTTGATTTGACATTGATGTGGGGGATTGGTTCCTTGCTTTCTTCCTCTTCAACTTTGACTTTTTATTTTTTTTTGTTTTTTTTCACCCCCCAAAAAAACAAAAAACACCACATTGCCCACAGACCACTTCTTTCTCAGCCACACCACCACTCTTGACCCATGGCTTCCTTCTTTCTAACCTCAGCCTGACACCCCTCCAACATAAGCATTCCCCTCTCCCTCACTGCCATCACAATAGACGCAACACCGGTCAACGTTGAAACCTCATCCTTCCATCGAACCCAGCACAGACCACCAACCCTGGTCTGGTTTGATTTTACATTGTGTTTTAAAAATATTTTTAAAATAAATTATTTTTTTAATATAATTTTATATTATTTTCATGGTCTAATATCAAAAATAATTTAAAAAAATAAAAAATATTATTTTAATATAATTATAAGTAAAAAACATTTTCAAGATCAACCTCAATTATATTTTCAAACAGGCTCTGGAATCCATTAGCAATACAACTGTCCCACTTCATAGCAACAATGACAACAACCACCGACCAGCACACCAAGATCTCGTTTGTGATGGTCACCACCACCGCTCATAACCGCGACACCTGCAACAACCACTTGAAGCAAAAAAATAAATAAAAATAAAACAGCCACATCAAATTACATAATACAACTTACCTCAAGTAAAACATATTAGAGCTGTTAATATTTTTTATTTACACAACTAATCTCTTATCCTGGGATTCTTGCAAGACCAGTATACCTGTATTTTCCTAGCGATCTTGGATCAAACAACTAAGTGATGACTCCAATGACCCTCCGATACCGCGTGGAGATGTGCAACAAGAGGGTTAAATTGAGTTGAAAAATAGCTTTAATAAAAAGAAAAACAAGTTAAAAGAGTGAGGGTCATATTAAAAAAATAAAATAACAAAAACTTTAATTGAAGGAAGAAATTGAAATCCAAAACCCATTTTAACAAAACAATAAACAAAAAAATAAAAACCAAACATTTGAAAGGGGGAGACAGAAATATAGTTGTGTATATATAGTACTATCTTCCATATAATTCATTCATTTTGCCTCCCCCCCACTCCAACAACAGGAAAAAAGATAAATTAAATGCATGAACAAAAACAACTGTGGTTACAGAGAGAACAGCACATCAACTGAGTATGATATATATGAGAGGAGGAGGATTCATGGTGATGAAGAAATGATAGTGAAAGCATTGAATATAGATGGAGCGAGCTGTCACGAACTGTACGATGCAGGTGAATTTGATGGCCAAGTTAAACTGTACTGCTATGAATTTGCAGACCTCTACAGCCATTTACAGGACCTCATAAAACTAGTTCTTAGTTGGTCTGTTAAAGCAATGGATATAAATGCAAACACCGAAGCAAGAAATCTACATCTATATATACCAAGTTCTCATCTGTCTTGAACCTACTGCGATTATGGCAGTACTGCAGTTTATATACTTACTGCTCACACTAGCTACTAGAAAATATCAACAGAATATTGCGAAAAAAATATTTGAAAATTAGAATTGTCAACGAAATATTCCTTCTGTCAATGATTTTCAATTTTCTCTCTCTTCTTAATATGAGTTTTAAGAAGTTAAGTATATGCTACAGCTGCTCATGGATCTGTATTCACTTTGACAGCATAAGCCACAAAACAAATCAAACCCATATAAACCTAGCTACTTCCTAGTGTGTGTATATATATATATTCTTCTGCTATTTCAATTCTCAAGCATGAAGAGGGAAAGCCAAAGATGTATAATAAACTTGTTTTAATGCAATGAATCTAGCCTATCAATTTCTTTGACGAAGAAGATGATCAGTTTTATGTTCATCTCGAAAATTGCTAGCTTAAATATTTATATCCAGTTAATCCATATTAAATATCAACTAGAAGACCTAACACAGGGATTGTTTCTCCCACCATTGTGTGTTACAACAACATATCTCATATTTATACTCTTAACAATTTTAAGATGAAACTATTTTGTTGATTTGAAATCAATGATTCAGAGATTCAATAAGCATAATCTCATATGTTCTTAAGAAGATAAAATAAAAAGATCTCAATTGGAGATTAACATTAGAATCAAAGCGCAAAATCAAAGCAGCAACTTGGATTAATTCATACAATAATAGGTTGAGCTACACCGGTATAGCTAAAATAAGTTGAGAAGTATGGAGTGTGTTATGCATCAATTACCAGGCTCCTTACTTAATTTTTAATTTCTCTGGTTTTCCATCCACTATTGCCAAGCTGTGTTTGAATTAAGTTCTCACAAGCTGGACTTGCAGGAAAGCAATTTGACACACAAATGGCAAGATCATATATTCAGAATACGATAAATACTTCCAACTGCAGTGGGGTATACAGATTTCTACATTGAAACATTATTTTCAGTCTCTAATTTGATGACCATGATCTATTGAAAATAGTCTCCTTTAAGTTTCTTCTTCACCCATGAAGGAGACAGAACAGGACTCATCTCGTACTCCATCACCTTTGACCTTGAATCACTGACGACTTCTCTATAATCCAAGCACCTGTTCTCTTCAGGCAAAACCTTAACCCTCCATACCTTGAAAGTTTGGTCCAAGCTTGCACTGTATACCAGAAACCCCATCACAACCTTTTCCATCTCCAAACAAGCAGCCAGGCACCGTACTGGTCCTCTATGCCCATCTAATACAGCTAGACATTCATGAAAATAACTTCCTTCTTCTCTTCTCCAAACCCTAATGGTTGTATCCTCGGAGCCACTAAATAGCAACTTCTCTATAGCTACCAGGCAAAGAACTGCAAAACGATGGCCTTGTAAGAATCCACCATGGTTAAACCTACCAGAAAATCTCTCCTTCTCCCAAAAATTTATGGTACCATCCGACGACCCCGAGTAAAGAAAGCAATTGTTGAAAGATGAGCTTAAGGCCAAGGCATTGACAGGTGATTGTTGGAACTTCAGTGTCATGGTTAGAGTATGAGAATTTTCTCTGTATACTCGCCTCCATATTTTAACTGACCCGTCAACAGAGCAAGTGAAAACACACCCATCATCCTGGTTCACCAATAAAGCGTTGACACTATCTTCATGAGCCACGAAGGAATCTACACATTTTTTGTCAGAAACTCTCCAAACTTTAACTGTTTTGTCGTATGATCCAGTGTATAAAAGTCCTTCTGCATGATAATAAGCCATGCAAGAAACACAATCCTTGTGCTGCTGTGTGTTACGTTTGGGAAACATAAGAAATGAGCTTCTTTTAGGCAATGTAAAGACCTTTTTGGCTCTAAAATTATCTGAAACTGCGAAGTTCCAAATTCGAATTTTAAGGTCTTTATGTGCAGAGAAAAGAATATTACCATAAGCTAAAACGGCTCTTATTTCACCAGAGCTAGCCTTGAGATAGCCTCTCTCCATGCAATCCGGTTGTTTCCATGCACGAATACGGTTGCTTTCAGAGCCGGTGAAGACTATCCCTTTTGAGACAGCAATGGAGTATATATTACCTTCATGTCGATGAAGCGAGGCTATGCAATGGTAGAGAAGAGAAGGTGACGGGGTATGGTGAGGAGAGAGCGTCCATGGAGATTCCGGGCTAGATGGTGGCAACATGGTGAGCTTGCTGGAATGAGTGGTTGAAGACCTTGGAGGGCTAAACTGAAGCTCCTGGTCGTTCATTTCTTGATAGGCATCCATGGCAGTGGCAGGTTGAATAGGTACATTCACCCTTCCATTAAATTGAAAAGCCGCGTTCTTGATAGGCGCCCTTCGAGGGCTAAATTGAAGCTCTTGATCATTCAATTCTTGTGGTGCATTTCCCTCTTCAGCTATGAAGCTGAAGAGAGATTTCCCGCCATAGAAATCCATGGCAGAGAGTGTTTCCGAGAGGGATGAGATTGGTTATCTGATTACTTGGAGGCAGGGAGCTCTAGTTAAAGATATAAGGATTCGAGCTTGGGCTCGTGTATTTATGAAGATAGTGAAGTGGGTTAGAAAACAAGATGGTGCTCTCTCCTTCTCTTTATATATATAGAAACATTCAAAGACGATTAGAAGCAATTACAGGGAGCACTGGCATCTATTAATGCGTTTTGTTATTTCCCAAGACATTGTTTTAAGTTATTTATAAGAAATTATTTATTTATTTATTGAATTCAACTCGTATAATTTTTTATATATTATAATCAATTTTATCTCTTTGATTTTTAAATAATAAAAAATAAATTTTAAGTAATAAATTAAATGAGAAGACATACAAGTACTCTTTCATTATTTATTATTAATAAAATGAAATATAAAATAATGGCTATGGCTGTGGGAAATGGTCATATGCGTAAATAAGATTGTTGAGATCATTAAGTAGTGGGCCTTACATTGGTTACACAATTATTAGCACATTATGTTGGTATTTATTTCAGTGAAACTATTAGGTAGGATTATAATTTCTAAAGTTGTATATTTGATATATATATATATATATATATAGTTATTTGAAAGAATTTTAGTTTTCTATTCAGTGTTATTATATATTTTTTAGCTTTTCTATTTAAAAAACAGTTTAATTTAATTTATTTAATATTCAGTATTATTAAGATTTTATAGTTTTGAATACTAAATAAATTCGGATGAATAAAAATAACTATTTAATTGTCTTTTTAGCTATAATATTCTTATTTTAAGGATTCTTAACTTATAATAAATTCTATTATCCATTGATTTCAACTACGTAAATATATATAAGCAAACCTATGAAGTTAATCGTGGCATTCCTCGCGTGGTCTTGCTGTGGTTTTGCCTGCACTCTTGGCTTGACCTTTGTAATAAATATTTATTAATTTTATTGTTTGATTATGAATTTTATTGGTTTCGATTGATTTGGCACTTTGGCTGCATTGTCTGCCTAATTGCCTACACCCAGCCCGCTCCTAGTTTCCCTTATTAATACAATTAATTAATTAGTTATCGGCTTATAAAAAAAATTAAATAAAATAACTCTAAGCAGATCGTCTATGGTTAATTGTTTTTTATACGAGAAAACTTTATTTTTAAGAAGTACACTTTGTGAGTCCAGATAAATGAGTAAAATCTCAATTGTTTTAAATTTTTATAAGAAATGCATGCCCTAACTTGTGTTAAGTAACCATCTTACCTAAAAACTTAAGTTATTAGGTGAGAATCTAAAATGTAATTTATATTATTCTCTAACAACTCGAACTCGAAACTTACTGAACAGATCACAAGTTTTTTACCATCACATCACATCTTTGTAGACATGATTACAAGTTCCATTTCCAGATAATTCTATGATCACCATTGATTAATGTCTGTATAGCAGCAGCTAGGTGGTAAATAAAGAAACCAAATGAAGGGCAATTCAAGGCGGTGGTTGTGGTTGTTTGCATGCCACAGGTACAGAAAACAAAAGGGGGAGGAGGGGGAGGTGGTGGCGCCAGTGAGTAAAGTGATCGATTTGGGATCGGGAAAACTGAGTTCCAGCACTCAGCTGTTTTGATATCCATGGAAATGATCCATTGCAAAGCAGTTGAGCTCATTGATGATGGTGGGGAGAGCTCGTAATAAAATTATAAATGGATCAAACACAGGACAGTGTTAGGACTTGAAAGTAAGGGTAAAAGAGAGAACACATTTTTCTGCCCTAATACCCAGACTAGTAGTTCTCTACAATGGAACATAAGTATTGTGAAAATATCATTAGACATAGATATGACAAGGACAAATGTAAGAAATTAGGAGGGGGAATTGTCTAAAGTTTTTTTTATACGAGAAAACTATTCTTGAAAAGTGTATTTTGTGAGTTCAAATGAGAGAGAAAAAACCCTGATTATCTAGATTTTTATAAAAAATACACTTCTTTTGCTATGCAAATTGCAAGTTTTTTGTCATCACGCCATATCCCTTGGAGACATAAATGTCTAAACATAATAGTAATTTAAAACCCTAAAACTAATTACTGCTACTATGATTTTTCTTTTAAAAATAAAATTAACGGGTTTTTTTTATTGACCTGGGTAGAACAATACGATTCTTTCTTTTTTACACAAAACAAAATAATTTCGACATTTTTAGATATCTTGTCAGGGAGGATCCATAAAAACACCTTCTCGTTGTATTTTTTTTTTTTCTGTTTCCGTCTGGGCGTTTCTAGCTTTTGCCAATGGCCAGACAAACTTACACGAACAACTATCATAGAGCCCACTAGAATAAAGCCCAGTAGCTAGCCCTAGACCAGATCTGTCAAGCCCATATAAAACAAGTGAGCGAAGATCTAAAGATTAATGAAGCCAGCAAACCATGGAAGGCAAAAATGGAAACAAAATAAGATTGATCATGACATTTGCTATTATAATCTTGTTTAACTCTGCAGATCAAACCCAAGGGGTCCTGACGTGAGTGGTGAGGGCGCTCTCGTCTCTTAAGAGAGGTCAGGGGTTCAATCCCTACTCTTGTATGGAGCTGACAATTTGGGGAGCACTTTCACCCCTTCGGGGCCCACCCGGTGCGAACGTGGATTAGTCTGAACTAGTGTCTAGGACACCGCGTGGTTTATACCAAAAAAAAAAAAACCCTGCGGATCAAACAAAGATTTCGAAAATTGTTTTTGATATATTTATATTAAAAATAATTTTAAAAAAATATTATTTTTATGTTTTTTTTTTAAATAAAAAAACACTTTAATAAATAATTTATACCATAATCCTAAATAGACCCTACGATCTCAGTTTATTTATTTTTTATTGTTCATATACTTATGATGGTTAAATCTTGTCTTGAAGACATGGATCAATATTGTTTTGGTCCACCAACCCTGTTTAATTTTTTTTTTTTGCATATTATTTATCACATATAGCTATAAATAAATAATTTTGTTTTTAAAAACTTAAAGTTTATTCTCTCGTTCACTTTAATTTTTTTATTTATTAAAAGTTATTGATTTTTTTAAAGGTTTCCAAATAAATTAGAAGCAAGTCCACGCACCAAATACTCAAGTTTTTTTTTTTTTTTGAATTATACCTTCAAATTAATTGATCCATTGGGGGTCGGCAAAAAAGAAGAAGAAAGTATAATTAGTTGACTTTGCAGGCCTGCAAGAATAGCTCATAACTAACCGTTGAAAATCCTTAAATAAAAGATTATGACAAATTTATAGGGCTGCTTAGCGATACGTTGATGGGATTGTTTTTATTTATTTATTTATTAAACTGTGTTTTCTTCTTCTTCTTCTTCTTCAGCCAGATATTTTAAAACCCTAGTTTGAACTGAGCCCTGCAATTTTTTTAATTCTCTTCACTATTTTTTCGAGTTTTTAGCCACGATTAATGAAAATATTAATTTCCTTTCCTAATTGGACTTTATTAAATAATAAATCATTCAAGTTTTTTCCAAAATTAATGGCAATAATAATAACTTTCCCTAATTAGACTTTGATAAATTATTAATTAATTTTTATTACATGTATACCACTTTTTTTTTTTTAAGAAAACAAATGTAGGGCGTGTGAAAATACAATTGAATACAAAAAAATTATTTTATTCTGCTATATTTATATGAGTGTGTGTGAGTGTGTGTGTGTGTGTGAATATAAGATAAGATAAGATTAGCGTTATGAATTATTTTTTTGAGGTTTTAACGCAGAATTATTTTGTCGGCTTACAAGTCTTGTTACTGAATGCACTGACCCCTTCTGTTCATGACTATCACATGACGACGTTCTATAAGAAGTTTGACTTTCAACTGAAGTGGGAAATAATTAATAATTTGCAAGTACCTGTCAACAGGAGTTTCCTATAACATTAATGCTTTTGTGTCTTTCGTCACAATACTCTTGTTCTTGGCCAAAGCGAAAGGATATTTGCGTGTCTTATTGCTCCAAACAGAGGTGGTCTCGATAGCAATTCACGAGGACAGTGAGTTATAATTAAATTCATACATCAATCTTGTCATCACCAGATCATGCTGCTATTACAAACAAGTGAAAACTGACAAATTAAGCTGCTAAGATGAAAATCACACGTTTGATGCTTGTCTTTCGTACTCTGACTGTCGTGAGTTTCTTTCCCGACCGGCGAACCACTGTATTGTTCGCCGTGCTAGTGGCAGCCAAAGCATTCTGGTCCTCTCATCTTTCCCTAGGGATGTAGATTCTTTCATTTTGTTCCTTACACTTAGCTGTCTGAACCTTGAAAAGATCGTGACCTCAGACACTGATCTCTTCCACGCAGGATTAGGCTTTTTCGACGATTTTAAGCCTGAGCTTGGAACAGAATTACTTCTGTCAACCGTAGTAAGCTGGGGCTCGCACAGTGTCTTTCTTTCTGTATCATCCTTGACTGCATTCTCTAAATTTTCAACACTGGACAGGCCATTGTGGAATCTTGCACTGCTTGATTTCCGAGGAGAAAATCTATTGCTAGACATGTCTCTGAGCATCTCAGTGTTCAGGGACAAGAAATCTGAAGAGTTAGCATCGCTCCATCGATTCTTGACAAGAACATCTGAAATAATGATCTTGTGCATGAATTTATGAAAGAGTTTCCTGTTACGATCATCAGCGTTGCTACCTGCTTGAATCAGAAATTCTTCTTTTCTGCTGCTGTCATCGCTATTTTGAAAGCTGCTTCCTGGGTTAAAGCATGTTGAAACTTGACGACCATGCTCTCTCTCGACGAAGATCTCAAGGTTAGGATCCTCTGCAAGATTTGAAGGATTTTGCAAGTGCCTCCAACTTCTTGAGTAAGCGAAGCTCTTGGGATCTTTAGGATCTAACTTGTATCTGCAGAGAGGACAGCTAGAGTGACTTTTTAGCCACTCGTCTATGCAGTAATCGTGAAATGCATGCTTGCACTTCGGCAACAGCCTGAGCACCTCAGATTCTTCAAATTTTGATATGCAAACTGCACATTCCAGGCCCTCTTTCGAACCCCTAAGTGAAGAAAACCTGAAAAAAGGCAGGGACTTGATCACTTCTTCGTCAATCCCAGAAAACCTAGAATTTGATCGAGTAAGTCCATGCAAATTTTGGCGATGGAGATTAAAATAGCCTAAGAAATTAATTTGGTTTCCCCCGCAGAATTTTGCGTAGGCAAGTACGAAAAATGTTATAAACAGCATAGTCGAGATGATCCCGAGGATTAGTGGGAGGCCTTGAGGGAGTGGTCGGAGGCTACGTGATGAATCCGAATTGGAATTGACTTGGGCTTTGACATGGAAGAAGAAGAAGAAGGTAAGAATTATGATGAGAAGTGATCGATCCATAGAGATAGCCACACTAATTTTTATAAAGAGAAGAATGGAGACTTTTGATCAACTAAATGTGTATTTTGCCTATTTATAAGACGAGCGGAAGCGTTTTCACCTTCTAACCAAACAGGAGGCATTTGATTCTGGTAACCTAGCAGGTGTAGTTTCAACCACTTGGCGAGTTTAGATCTCTACCATATCATTTTTTGGTGAAAGCGACAGCAACTACACGAAAAACATAAACAATTTAATGACAATAAAATTTTCTAAAATATAAACTATAAACTCATAATTTTATTCTCTAAAAATTAAGTATAACTGTTTTTTCAAGAAGATTTACAGGACCTTTTAAATAAACAAGAAAAACCTCTATCAACTTAAGGCCAAAAGCATTAATGAAATAAAAATAATTCAAAATAAAAATAATAAATCCAAAACATCCTCAGAAAATATCAAAATTGGCCCACACATCAACTTCTAGGCCTAATTTCTGAAAATTTAACGAGACGATACGCGATTGAGTGATATGTTATAGCAGACCAACATATAGAATTGTTTAGAAATTAAACTTAAGCTTGATTTAGTGAAAGAATATCCTGTAATCTTCATTTTAATATGCTAACCTAGTTTGACGTGATCAAATATTTTCTTGAGCCTAAATTTATCTTATTGGTTTTAATTTTGTTGAGGTCTGTAAGCAAGAGTGTTGGTGAATTATTCCCTCTTCTTTTAATAGATGTCACTTCAGAATTAGGTCACATGAAATACACAAATGTAAAAGTGTGAATGATGATCAAAGAAGATAATAAAATACTTGTATATAACCGGCTCTAGGGAATGGGAGAGGGTCTCTAAACGTCACCGTGTATCAAATCAAGAGGAGCATCAATCTAAATAGCACCAGAGATAAAAGGTCGTTTAGCCCATTTTGCAAGAGAACAAGTAGTGTTAAAGAATACAGTTCTCACATTCATTTTAGTGGAAAAATATAACTAAATTAAGCATGCATGCATTCCAAACATTGAGCCTGGCAGAGGCCAAGTGGAAGATAAAGATGGTGCCTCAAATTAATATTTGCTAAAAATATATCTGATGTTGATGGAGATAAGAAGCAATTTGATGGGAGTTTTTTTGTTTATTGTGTCTGATGTCAATATGAATATATAGTCGTCCTTGGTTACGCACCCTGCCCATCACTTTCCCAGTTTGTAGATCCTGGATAGCACCGAAAGGACCAAAAGCAACTAAACAATTATATTCATCAAGTTAAAACAGCTGAGATTCGATTGACATGTACTGTAAGAGCATGAAGAGTATCAAAAAATTGAAGTTCTTGGAATCTGGAAATAGGCATTTCTTTACCATTGGCTGCATAAATTGATTGAGGGGATTTTGGCGGCTGACTGTTTGGTAGGAGTGCTTGCGATACCCCCGTCATGTGATAAGAAACAGATGAATATTTGCAACAAATATTGAGAAATTGATTTCATACCTATGATGCCAAAAGCAGGGAGAGTAGCAGATATAACACTATTTTTTTTATTCGAGGAAACTCGCCTTGGAAAATGTACTTTTCAAATCTAGATAAACAAGTAAAATCTAGATTGTTTCAGGTTCTTACAAGGAATACACGTTCTACATCACACCACGATTGTTGAGGACACAGATACGACACTTGGTAAAAGCTGAAAATTAAATGCTTTTATTAATTTACTGTACATCATTGTGAGAAGGGACTGTGTGATTGGTTGGTTGTCTAGATCTTGTGAGTCCAATGTAAAAAGCTCGTTGTCCCTTTCGGCTAGAATTTCTTTCTAACTGCTGGCAATCGAGAGTTATGTGGCCAGATTTTTGTAATAGTTGCAGAAGTTTCTCTTTCTGCAATACGAAAATCAGTATTCTTAGCCTTTGACTTTGCTTGATATCGAGAAGCAGGGAAAACCGAGTTCGAGCTTGAAGCAGCTGTACTGTTAAGTGTGTTTTAATTTGAGTTCGAAGACGTGTTTCCTCTCAGAGCTTGCATCAATATTTAGCTGATTTTCATGGCGTAAAATGTTAGCACGAACAATTTCAAATTCTTATCGTAGCTTCATAAGAAGTTCCATAGCTCTCTTTCATGGGTTTCTCAAAGGTTGTGATAGAAACATTAGCAACACAACTAAATAATTGAAAAATGTAGACAAAATATTATGTCGGTATATCGGGAAGAGTTTATCGATATTGAAAATTACAGACAGAAACAATAATGGAAAGCTACTGTCATAAAATATCTCACCGGTATTTTTCCATCCACTACTAGAAAATTGATAAATTGCGACGGGATGACCACCATAAAATATTCCTCATTGTTTTTTTTTTTCCCTGTCCATTACCAGAAAATTGATAAATAACAATGGGATGATCCACATAAAATATTCCATCAGTAATGTCTGATGAAAATAGTGATGGATGTAAAAACATGTCATCGTTTTTTTGGCAAGAAAAATCGGTTGGAATAATAAGTTCATGAAAGAATAACTGATGAAAATAAAAATCTCGACGAGGAACTAACTGATGATGTTATTCCATTGATAAATAAATGGTGATGCATGTCAAGCATAAAGGTCGATGAACTAATTCCATTAGTGTTTAACAATTTTAAAGTGTGGTTGGCAATTCTATCAGCAATTTTGAATATTGACAGATACGTCAACAAAATATTTGCACCAAAAAATCATCTTTTCCAACTCCATGCCAAAAACTTTGTCACTGTTTATTATTCTATCAGTGATTCTGTCACTAAGTTTCTACAGATTTTGCAAGTTTTATCAAAAGTTCCCGAATGGGTGTCAACATTCTACTGCAATTGCTAAAAATGGTGATGAAATTGTTTTTCCGTCTGCAACTTCTTTGAAGATTTAAATTCTCAATTTTATTTGTTTGGTATGACCCCCAAGTCTACAATTATTTGCTCACAATAAATCCAGAACCCCGACAAAAAAATCTCCAAAATTTGACTTATACAAAGAGTTTTCAAGGTTAGAAGGTCAAAAAAACCCATCTAGTGTCCTGGAAAAAAAAGTTGGGAATGTGTATAACCCGGTCAGAAACTTAGCTTATGTGGTAGCGTGTGTGGGAACGTTAAATTGCAGAGATAAAACGTGATTTAGTTTTTTTCTGGAGGTGAAGATAGAAAAGTATGTAAATTCGATACTTCCGACACTTATTCAGGATGCAAATTTCTAGACAACCTTTCTGCTTCAGAGGTTGAATTAGTTTTATACATGAATTAGTAACTTGAATATGGGATTATTTATCTAACCTTAAACGTTGTTATTATTGTTTTTTATGTCTGTACTACTTTGAATCTAATTTGCAGATCTTACTAAACTTGGATGGTTACAAAATTTAACAGCACAACAAATTCTTACCTCATTAAATAGTTGTATATATAGTTATGTTTGTTATCATACGATTACATGTTTGGCCAAAATACACGGGATGATATAGAATCTTCAATTTCTCGTTACATGGAGCAAAGGTCTACTTCCCCCGCATCAGGATAGCTAGTGAAAGGCAGATCCCACGCTGTGGTCTACTTCTCCTGCATCAGGATGGCTAGCAGATAAGCTACGAAATCCGGCGCACATTTTTCTTGTATTTAACAGGAGAAACACACTAATACCAGGATTATCATGAATATCACCATAATTCTAAGAAATATGTTGTATCATGTCACAGTTGTCCTTAAGAATTCGAGTAAGGGAGTCCATTTCTTATAAGAATTTATGACAACCGAGATTTTACTTACTTACCTAAGTCCACAAAATATCCTTTCGAGATGGGTGTCATAATATCCAAAAAGAAAAAAAATGTCACAATGATGTACAATAAATGAATCAAAGCATTTCACTTTCAGCTTTTACCAAGTGCCATATCTGCTACTCTCCCTGCTTCTGGCATCATAGGTATGAAATCAATTTCTCAATATTTGTTCATCGATTCAGCTGTTTCTAATCACATGACGGGGGTATCGCAAGCACTCCTACCAAACATTCAGCCGCCAGAATCCCCTCAATCAATTTATGCAGCCAATGGTAAAGAAATGCCTATTTCCAGATTCCAAGAACATTAATTTTTCTGATACTCTTTATGCTCTTGATTACATGTCAATCGAATCCGAGCTGTCTAACTTGATGAATATAATTGTTTAGTTGCTTTTGGTCCTTTCGGTGCTATCCAGGATCTACAAACTGGGAAAGTGATGGGCAGGGTGCGTAACCAAGGACGACTATATATTCATATTGACATCAGACACAATAAACAAAAAAACTCCCATCAAATTGCTTCTTATCTCCATCAACATCAGATATATTTTTAGCAAATATTAATTTAAGGCACCATCTTTAAAATGGGCTAAACGACATTTTTCCTCTGGTGCTATGAAGATTGATGCTTCTCTTGATTTGACACACGGTGACGTTTAGAGAGCCTCTCCCATTCCCTAGAGCCGGATATATACAGGTATTTCATTAGCTTCTTTGATCATCTTACACACATTTACATTTGTATATTTCATGTGAGCTAATTCTGAAATGACATCTATTGCTATAATGTGTTTTTTAATGATCAAAAATCAGTTTAGTAAGAGCATAAAATTTTTGCTCTTAATTAGGAGGAGAATTCCAGCACTCAAAATCTGTTGCGATTTTACAAGAAGAGGGAATGATTCACCACCACTCTTGCTTACACACTCTCAACAAAATCAATTCCTTCGTACATGTGAAGTTTGGAAATATTCACTCAAATTTGTAGGCTCGTGTTGCCATGTTTCGAATGAATTCCAAATACTCATTTCAAATTTAGAATCATAATCATCCAAGTCCTCAAATCAGAAGGGAAAAACGCTTATTTTGTACTTTCAATGATTGAAATAAATGCACGATAAGGACCTTGAGTGTTATTACTCGATTTCAATATAATTGCTCAGTATATTTGCAAATATATATATTTATATATATATATATATATATATATATATATATATATATATATATATATATATATATATATATATATATATATATAAGACAAGCAACTTGAATGTTATTACAGGATCTCAAAATCGCTTCATGGGATGTTAGAATACGTAACTTAATAAAAGCTGTAACAACCCTCGACAATAAGAGTGGATATTTTCTGCAAGCAACTCCCTTATCAAGACCTCAGGTATTTTTTTCAGTTTTTGACCCTGAGTTGTGATTCTGGTTTCTAGTAAACTTTTTTTTTTATAATTCTACAGTTTGCATAATCTTTGACATGAATGATGGGTCCAATTAACTGTGAATTGGAATCGGCATAAATGCTCCATGAAATCCATATGGGACTCTGCAGGGCATTGTAAATTTGGCAACAGGCTCACCAGTGAAATTCTTTGTGTCAATTATGTAAACCTGAAGGAGGTAAAAAAATAAAATTAATGTTCAGGGACCAGGCTATGGGATTGGAGAATTTATTCGACGCGATTGCTTTCCATTTATAAAATTAACTTACTTTAGATGTATTAACGTCTTCATCATGAACAAAAGTGATGATCCAGCCATCGTCTTCTTCCAGACCACCTTCTTTAGGGACGAAGGCAGATCCAGTGCAGAAGGTGTTTCCCTCGAATTCATGGTATTCCACCTTTATATGCCCTTCAGAGTGCTCCCCTTCCTATACCAGCGTAAATTTATGCGTGGAAGTAAAGAAATAATAATGAAAAAATGAACTTGGACTAGCTATCCATCAATTTAATTACCTTACTCGCAGTCTCATCAAAGAACAACTTGGCTAGCCCTCCAAATTTCGGCATGCCTAAAACAACCAGATCGAAATCTTACTTGCTATGGAAATGGTCAGGGTTATAATAAAATTTATAACGATGAGCTAGATTGATGAATCTCGGAATCTATAATTTACCAACCTGATGAAATACTTGCCGGTTCATGGACTATTTGGGTGTAGCCAAATTTATTTTTTAAGCCATTGAAGCCTGGATTGATCATAGGAAACTCCAGGGAGAATTTGGTTCCAGTGAGGTTTCTCTCCTTAACCTCTCCTGTTTTCATGTTTAATCTCCATTCATAGAATCGGCTGAACAACAGTTCATCGTTCGACGAGAATGTAGTGTATTGTTGAACTGGTTCTTTACTCCTAAGTCTTCCTGAAATCCACTCAGATTTGTCCAAATCCATACCATAAGATTCTGATATGATTGAGTCAAGGGACCTGCATCCCCACACTACAACCTGCAAAAAGTTCCATTTCAATTGAACCAACAAATTGAGCCAGCAAATTACGTTCGTATAATTACTTACCTCATCTCCTTCCTCGAAACAATTGAGAATGTGAAATGTGCAATTTGGTTCGACCTCAAACCAACGGGTTGATTCCGCATCGCCATACCGGGGCATTACCCCAATTCTTGCATACTTTTCTTTCTCATACTTCAATAATCTATATATATATATATACATTGACATCGTAAACCAAATTAGAAATTAAGTGCTTCTCATTGGTGTAATAATATTTAGATGAGGACTAATAAATTGACATCTGTACTCACGGGCCTCCTTTGATGAGTCTCAGTATATCTATTGTTAGAGGCAAATCAAAGATCACATTATACCTGGAAATAAATAAATGAATGAATAAATAATAAAGGCTAATTCTTCTTATATTCAATCGTAAACTTTTTTTTATTTAGTTAATTTCCAAAACTATTAATTTCGAAAGTGATAGCACTTGCCTCTCTGTGACCCCTATGTCGTGAAGAAGGGTGCACCTATCCAACTTGAGATCAGCCTTGTGAACTAGTCTCTTTCCATCAGCTGAAAATTGAGTTTGCGAGGTCAATTATCACATAAGTAATTAAAAAATTATTCCCAATTTTTGCAAGTTCTTTTTTTTTCATGAATGAAATGAAGGGAAAATTGGAAAATTAATACATACCAGAAACAACTCCCACTTCCAAGTAAGGTTTTATTGCATCCACCCCAAAGACAACCAACTCTCCAGTACCTGGTGCTGTCTGAAACAAACGAGAAACACGAAATCAAGTTAAAGCTGTGTTTTCTGTTCCATGTTGACATGCATACATACATACATTGGACTTCTGTGCAAGGTATTAAACAAGAAAACCTTTGGGTGGGCCGTGAAAGGTCGGTGCCAGGCTCCATTGATATCCCAATCGCCTAGAGTTTGAAGGGAAAAGATGTCAATCTCCTGGGGAAGGTGATTTTCAGAAATTGAGTAGAACTTCCCTGAATGCTCGAAAACATTGGTGTTGCTAAGATCTTTGTTGACCTTTTCAAATCGCAGCTGAAATTAAATAATTCTCAATACAAAAATTAAAAACTATTAGTTAAAAAGTACTCCTAGTTTTCATTACCAAGTAATTACGGGAAAAAGAAAAGAAAATAATAGGCACATGATATAGACCTCGTGTTCATTTGTACAAATTCCTAGGGTCGAGTTTTGAATGACTATAAATCATGCGCATGTATAGATTTATTTCCAGATAATTTTGTGAAATCTTTCAAACACGATATGCTTTTAGGAAACAAAGAATAAAAGATTAATTTCTTTATTCACCCTTTCAATGTACAAGTAAGAATCTGCTGAGAATTATACATACCGGAGGAGCAATTGTGATTGAGAGAGGAGTTTCTGTTTGGTTCCTAGTGTTTTTGGAAAATTGGGCGTATCCATTTTAATTTTAATTATAGATAGTGTTTGGTAATGCGTTTCAAAAAAAAATTTGAAAAAATTTAAAATTAATTTTTTTAGTGTTTTTAGATTATTTTCATATGCTGATATCAAAAATAATTTAAAAAATATATCATTTTAATATATTTTTAAATAAAAATTACTTTTAAAATCAATTTATTTAACTGGTGATTTTGTTTTTATTGCCCCGAGGCAGAGAAATCTTAAGAATACTTGACGTGAAAGATGATGCCTTGAAGAAATATTCAAGAATAATATTTATTAAAAAAAAAGGGTAAAGGTTTAGGATTAGTGGACCCACCATATTAAACATGTATGCTAACAAAATGGCTGGCGGACTACCATCTATAGCTGGAAGAAATGATGGCTTGTTTCTTCTTTTTTCAACCTTGAATGTTTCCGTTTCAACATGTTTGTTTTTGTAGACGACAGTCCTGCTTCCACCATCGTTGTCCTTGTCGAAGTATAAAGCATGAAGCATTCCTTCTCCTTCAATCCAAATGTGCCCAGTCTTTCCAAATATTGATGTCGTAGATTTTAGACCACCAAATAGAGGATTTGGTCCTGAAATTATATATATATATATATATATAGAACTAATTAGTGGTCTTTGAAGAACAGTATTATTCTCAGATATCAGCTGGCATAGGGACAAAAATTCAAGAAGAGACCATTTCTTATGAAGACTCCTTCGGGAAAATCATCTGGGATTTTGCCTTCAATTCTGGTTATAACAAGAGGTTCGTTCAATTCATCGACCGGCAAGAAGTTACTCTGCAAAAACTCATCACAAATTAAAAAGCCGATTATAAAATAACTCATCAGTCCCCGATGCTAAGTAGTGGAGAGTTGAGTAGTTACAGTAAGGGTTTGAAGGTTTTAAGTATTACCTGAGAAGGAAGAACGCGCTGGTCAGAAAACTTAAAGGTTGAATCCACAAATGCATCCAAAAGTTTGGCAGAAGCGTTCTTGATGTTCTTGGAAACCTCGAGCTGCGCAGGAAGTTGCTGCAACTCTTTCAGCAGTGGCTGCTCAAAACAAACACACGATTGTTTATATAGATTAGCGAAATGATCAAATAAAGATAAAATTAACATTTGATCCACATGCTGTCGAGTGGAAAAGAGAGACTTGGAGTGACTACCTTGTAGCTCGAACAGAACCTGGTCTTAAAACGATCTATGTTTTCCAAGAGAGAAGGCCGTCTTTCTGCAGAGCAATTCACTTGAAAAGCCATTTTTGATGTAAATGCCATCTCTCTCTCTCAACTAGATTTCCCCTGCGTGCGTCTGTATATATCCTTTCTCGCATTTAATCCTAATGATTGTATTCCATGAGATTTCTTGCCTTGTAAGCTATAGAGTGCGGGATATATATATATAGAGAGAGAGAGAGAGAGAGAGAGAGAGGCGAGAGAGGCGCACACTACGTATCCACTACTATAAATATCCATAAAATCCAAAAGATATGGTTTTTCCTCGTATGCTTTAGTTTCCACATTAGATCAGTGCAGGATACTACGTATCTATAACCACACACATCCACGATTATATGTATAAGAATTATAAACTTGTCCTACATGCATGGGGTAGTTATTAGTTTCCTCATGTACAAGGATAGGATTGTATGAAAGATATTTTCTACAAATATGCATAACTACATATAAATTATAATATTTTCTATGTTGAAATACTTGATTTTATAAAATTATCTTTAAATATTAAGAACTATCACAGATTAAAAAAACATTAGTGAATACTAAATATGTTATCTTATTTAAAAAAATAAAAAATCCACTACTAAAAAATTGATAAACACACAAACAGAATATTTGTGAATTTTGTTGACTGAATATGCCCTCACAATACCTATCGATAAGTAATGACATAAATATTCATTTGATATATACAAATAGAATTACTATGAGAAAAGAAAGAATGAAAAAAATAAAAAATTACAATGATGTGTTATTTTTACCGACATAATTAGCAACATATTTAAATTCTTATGTTATATTTAATTTACAATTTGGTGCACGACCCTTTCTCACCCCTCCCCCCTCCCTTTTTTCCTTTTCTTCTTCCTCCATTTCTCTCTCTCCAACCAACCAACCAATTTAGTTATATATATATAACTAAAAAATAAAATGCATTGCGTTTTTCCTGTTTGGCTATTGTGGACTGTGAGTAAAATCACTGTGGACTGACAATTTGCTCTGGTGCTTCACGCGTGCATGTGCTCTTTTTTTTTCTATCTATGAATACTGCATTAACGATTGTGCCCCTAGAAAACGACAAAATTGTGACGCAGGGACCAGGCTGTTTCGGTTTTTTCAAAAATTTTGCACAGTGCGAAAACAGACCCCGAAAAAGACAAAATAGCGTACTGTAAACGGGGGCAGGGACGTATTTTCCAATCCGTTTTTTTCGTGAATATCAGTAACTTAAGGGGTGCATAGGTAATTAGCGAATATTTTATTATTTTTTTAAGAGGAACTGATGGCGCGTCGTCCAGACGCGCCAGCGGTGTTCCACGCGAACGCGCCCTTGAGGCGGCGCGTGTGTGTCCCCCCGGAGGTCAAAAATTCACTTCCTCCATTTAAGATGGTGCGCCGCCATGTCCTCTATCTTCCGTCTCGGCGCGTTCTGGTCATAGGAGTTCCGGTAAGCGGCAGAGGATGATTTTGTGTTGGTTGTCGGTTTTCTCTCTCCTACCGCCGTAAATTCGGATCCGGTCCCTGATGTTTGGAGGAAATTTATTTCGGTCCCTGATGTTTAAATTTTGGTTTTATTATTGATTTTTTAATTGAAAGTTTAATTATTTTCAATTGTGCCCTTCAATTAAAACTGATTATAGAAGTAAGTTTTCATTTCAGTCCTTATTCTTTTGCTTTTTGATTTCTTTTTGGTTCCTTTGATTTTTTCGATATGAATGTTTTGATTTCTTTTAATTTGGTCCTCCAATTAAAATTGGTCATTTTTACAACTTTTCATTTTAGTCCCTCTTCTTCTAATTTATTGATATATTACACAACAATTATCATTATTTATTTCTTTATTTATTTTGGTCCCAAGTTTTTTTTTTGTTTCAATTTTATCCGGAATTAATTATATATTTTATTTTCATTTCGGTCCTTATTCTTTTAATTTTTTATTTTATATTAATTCATTTTCTTTTTTTTTAATTATTGGATAATGTTTATTTTTTATTCATATTTATGCATCTATGCTTTTAGTTTTTTCCTTTTTTTTATTCAGGTTTTATTTTTAATCGGTTCAATCCTAAAATTTTAATTTATATTGGTAATCATTTTAAAATTAATATTGCATATTTTTTCCCTTTATTCCTTCTTTTTTTTTTTTGGTGTTTTCTGTTATTTTTATTTGTTATCTGGATTAAATGATTTTTATGATTTTACTATTTGTGCAATGATAATGATAATTTTAGTGATTATTTTTTTATTGTGTTTTTTATAAAAATCTTTTGCTTTTTTTTTAATGATTTTTTCAGGGTAATTTAATTATTTTAATTGTTTTGACAATAATGTTCATAATAATTTTAACTGTTATAATAATGATAATGACAATAATATAAGGATAGATTTACAATTTATATTTTCGTCTTTTTGTGAATAGAAAATTAACTACTTATTTTTATTATTTGATTATTGGAGGAGTTTTTTTTTATATTAATTCATTTAGTTTTTTTTAATTCTTAGACAATGTTTAATTTTTATTCGTATTTATACATCTATGCTTTTAGTTTTTTTTTTAATTTTTTTATTGGATTTTTTTTAATTGGTTCAATCCTGAAATTTGAATTTATATTGGTAATCATTTTAAAATTAATATTGCTTCCTTTTTCCCTTTATTCATTTTTTTTTGTTTTCTCTTATTTTTATTTGTTCTTTGGATTAAATGATTTTTATGATTTTACTATTTACGCAATAATAATGATAATTTTAGTGATTAGTTTTTTATTTTTTTATAAATATTTTGTTTTTTTTAATGTTTTTTCAGGGAAATTTAATTATTTTAATTATTTTAACAGTAATGTTGATAATAATTTTAACTATTATAGTAATGATAATGACAATAACATAAGGATAGATTTTCAATTTATGTTTTTGTCTTTTTGTGGATAGAAAGTTAACTACTTATTTTATACTGATTATTTTATTGAAACCTACTAAACAGATAAATTTATATCCATTTAAAATTCACATATTTTATAGCAAACTTGCTATTCGCAAAATTTCTATACAAATTTATTATTTTATCTACATTTATGTTATAATAAAAAATCACACATAATTAATATCTTTTTACTTTGAAAAAAATATAATTCGGCCATGGCTAGTATATAATTATATATATATATATAAGGTAATTTAGCGGATTTCAATGATTGTAATGCTCCCAGTAGTGGAGCACTAAGTGCTTGCCACTCAGCTCATGGGAAAGCACAGAAGCTTGTAATGTGAAAAGAGGCCAGACAAAAAATAATGAAGAGTTCACCACCAACGGCAACTTTTCATCTCCTTCTCATTGTCACCGCTAGCAAACAACCATCTTCCATCGTCAGCGACACAGCTCCAGCATTTCCACCGCAACAACCAATCATCATCCCCCGAGTCTGCAGCAGCACATCGTCAGCCCTCCACAATAAAGCACAGTAGCCTCCTGCCTCAACCACCAACCTCCATTTCTTCCTCTACCTGTCTCCTCCGTGTGCCATCAACACCTGCGTCGACCACCGCAGAAAATATCATCAGATACGGTCTTCTGCAACCACAAACCCACAGTCATAAACAACCACAAGACCAGCGGTAGCTGTAGAGGAGAAGAAGAAAGGGAAACCAAGAGAGAGAGGTGAAAAGGGAAAGAAAGCTGAAACTTCAGAGGCTTGGATCTGCAAAATTGGAGCTCTGTCGCAGATGCTGGGATAAAGAGAAGGAGGAGGTGCATCGTGTAGAGATGTTAATGCTCTACTGATCCATCCTGCGCGTTCCCACACACGCAACCGCGACTGTCAAGTCTGCCAGCGCGTCAGGGAACGCGCCGCACTGCTTGATTCCTGCTTTTTCGCAGAGGTTGATTTCTAACCCCAATGAATTTTTGTGTTAAATTGTCATGTTATTGTTGTAAATATATGTGTGTTTGAATGATTTTATTAGATGTTTTTTGTGATTTTAATCTTGATAAAATCTTGATTTATATTTTTAATGCTTATTAATTTGGCAGATTTGTATTGTGAATTTTTTTATATTTAATTTTAGTACGATTGTAATTGTTTGAAATATTATTTTAGGAATGATTAAATATTGTATATATTATTTTGGGAAAATTGAATTTTTAAATATCATTTGTGATAGTTTGATATGGTCAGTGATGTGTGAATAATTGAGGAAAAAAAATATTGAAATTTTATGATTTTAATGTGTTGATATTATAAAAGTAAATGAATTATAAAAAAAAGGATTGAAATGAATAAAACAATATATGGTCTATTTGATTGAAGGACAAAATTGAAATAAATTAAAATTTTGTGATCAAAAAAATTAAAAGAATAAAAAACAAACTAAAAATCAAAAGAATAAAGGTTGAAATAAAAAATAACATATATGATCAATTTCGATTGAAAGAAAAAATTACAACAAATCAACATCTCGGGGCTGAAAAAACTTAAAGCAATTCAACACAGACTAAAAATTAAAAGAATAAGGATCAAAATAAAAAATCACATATATCATCAATTTCAATTGAAGAATAAAATTAGAACAAATACAAACTATAAACATAGAGGACTGCTATGTAGTGTCGCAAGCAAGAGAGAAAAAAGGTGAAAAAAGGGATGTGGAAATACAAATATACCCCTAAAGCTAACTCTTTGATTTTGTTGCTTATGAGGGTACATCCATAGTTTCACTATGCATTAAACGGTGAAAAAACATAAATACTCTCAACCAAAATCTTATATTTTGTTTTATTAAAGGGTATAATAGTTATCTCATTGTTCATTAGCAAACCAAAAATAACATTGTCTACTCAACACTGTTTTGTCTGATAACAGGGGTAAGATCGTGGTGTAACTGTGCAAAAAACTTAGAAAAATATGCATATACTCCAAACAATCAGAAAATATCAACCGGTATCATGGAAAAGTCTAAAATACCCTCAGAACAAGAGTTAAATTTTAACGCATTGAAAGGCAAAACAATAATTATACTATTACAATCCACAGTAATCTGTGTCTACAGCTACAATATTTAACTCACACGGTATAACTATTTCTATAATGTATAATAATTATATTATACACTATTCTAAATAAAATAATTAACCCTACCTATGTAGTAGTATTCATCCACTTCCGTAGTTTTCAGCCTGCTCGACTGCTTTCTTAACTATTCTAAAATCCTTCAACTGCTTGTAGCTTACTTGCATCCAAGGTTCCGGTCAAGTCGGCTAATTTCTCCACAAAGTTAATGTCGCTTGTGTTGTCCAATTAATCGTGCGATGGAATTGGCATGAATGCTCCATGAAATCCATATGGGACTCTGCATGGCAATGTAATTTTGGCAACAGGCTCACTGGTGAAATTATTTGTGTCGATTATGTAAACCTGAAGGAGAAAGAAAAAACAGAATTGTAATGATCAGGGGGCAAGCTTTAGAATTTGCTTTCCAGCTATAGAATTAGCTTACTTTTGATGTATCAGTGTCTTCATCATGAACAAACGTGATGATCCAGCCATCATCTTCTTCTAGACCACCTTCTTTAGGGACGAAGGCAGAGCCAGTGCAGAAGGTGTTTCGCTCGAATTCATGGTATTCCACCTTTATATGCCCTTCCGCTTGCTCCCCTTCCTAGATGATCAGAGAATGATAATTTAGATCAGCGTAAATTTATGTGTGGAAGTAAAGAAATAATGATGAGATAATATAATCGGACTAGCAATAAAGCAATTTAATTACCCATGTCGCAGTCTCATCAAAGAACAACTTGGCTAGCCCTCCAAATTTTGGCATGCCTACAACAACCAGATCGAAATCTTACTGCTATGGAAATGGTCAGGGCTATAATAAAATTTATAACGATGAGCTAGATTGATGAATCTCGGAATCTATAATTTACCAACCTGATGATATACTTGCCGGTTCATGGACCATTTGGGTGTAGCCAAATTTATTTTTTAAGCCATTGAAGCTTGGATTGATCATAGGAAACTCCAGGGAGCATTTAGTTCCAGTGAGGTTTCTCTCCTTAACCTCTCCTGTTTTCATGTTTAATCTCCATTCGTAGAACCGGCAGAACAATAATTCATCGTTCGTCGAAAATGTAGATTGTTGAACTGGTAACTTACTCCTAAGTCTTCCTGAAACCCACTCAGATTCTTCCAAATCCATACCATAAGATTCTGATATAATTGATTCGAGGGACCTGCATCCCCTCACTACAACCTGCTCCGAATTGAACAAGAAAAAAGAATTAGCTAGTTTCATCAGAATGCGTTAAGATTATAGCTTCAGTGAGCAGTTTACCTCAGCTCCTTCCTCAAAACAATTAAGAATGTGAAATGTGCAATTTGGTTCCACCGCAAACCAACGAACTGAGTCCACATCACCATACCGGGGCATAATCCCAATTCTTGCATATTCTTTGTTATCAAACTTTATTAATCTATAAATTTGCACCTTAAACAGATTAGTAAGTGCTTCTCACTGGTGTGATAACATTTAGATCACAGCTAATTAATTGACACTCAACAAGCTCTCCATATATCTATATACTCACGGGCCGCCCTTGATGAGTCTGTGCAAGTCTATTGTTAGTGGAAAATCAATGATCACATTATACCTGCAAAAAAAAATGAAAAAAGTGAAAAGAGTTAATTGAATTTTCTTATTTTCAATGGGTTTTTTTCTTATTTTCCAGTAATGATTTTTTTTTTATGGTGATGTATATCACTGACCTCTCCGTAACCCCCATGTCATGACTAAGGGGGCACCTTTTCAACTTGAGATCAACCTTGTGGACTAGTCTCCTTCCATCAGCTTAAAATAGGGTTTGCAAGTTCAATAGTCAAAAAAGCAACTAAAAACTATTCTCAATTTCTGGAAATACTTTTGTTGAAAGCGTCAAAAGCAGGGAAAATGAAAAGATACCAGAAACGACTCCCACTTCCATGTAAGGTTTCATTGCATCCACCCCAAAGACAACCAGCTCTCCAGTACCTGGTGCTGTCTGAAACAAACGAGAAACACGAAATCAAGTTAAAGCTGTGTTTTATGCTCCATGTTGAACATGCATACATATATTGGACTTCTGTGAAAGGTATTAAACAAGAAAACCTTTGGGTGGGCCGTGAAAGGTCGGTGCCAGGCTCCATTGATATCCCAATCGCCAAGAGTCTGAAGGGAAAAGATGTCAATTTCTTGAGGAAGGTGATTTTCAGCAATTGAGTAGAACTTCCCCGAATGCTCAAAAACATTGGTGTTGCTAAGATCTTTGTTCACTTTTCCAAATCGCAGCTGAAATTTAATAATTCTCAGAAAAAAATTAACAATCATGAGTTAACTTTATGTAAAAACACCTAAAAGATTTCGTCACCAAGTCAGGGGAAAGGATAATAATAATAATAATAAATAACCATCGTAATTAAATGTTCTCCACTCCACTATTATCGAAGATTCTACACCACCTCCCCCTTTTTTATTATTTTAATAATACCCTATTTCCTAATTTACAAGCCTAAACACATGGTATCATCTAAATAATAATAATAAAAAAAAAAGCTCGTTATCCTTTGCTCTAAATCAACCTAATACACTCACATTTTTTTTTTATTCAGCTTAATTATTATCCTAGGAGAGTGCGAAGGGACTGTTTGCGGCAATCATTTAGGTAGTTTCCTTCGTTTTGTTTTTCTCTCTTATAATCACAAACATGTGATGATTGAACTTGTAGGATCCACCGGAATTATGTAAGGACTGGGCCCCAATTGAATAAAGTAATATAAAAAAACATTGAATATTTTACCTAAATAATTGTGACATTTTGCCAAACTTGATAAGCAATTCCGTCAAAATCAATCGAATTAGAGTATTATAAGACTCGAAGCAATCAATTATGAGACAAATTTTGTTGAAACTAACCAAATAAACTTGAAAAATGTTGTCCTAATAGAGTAATCGCTACATTTATTGGCCTTATTTATGCATGTGGTAGATATTTTATGAGAAATTGATAAGAGAATTATAATTAGAGAGTATTTAATACTGTGATGCATATTGTTTTTTCAATTAAAAGTAAATTTAATGTAATTTGAAAAACATTAAAATAGGATGCAAAACAAAAACACTCAGTTTAATTTCTCTAAGACAAGTTTAGGATTAGTAGGCCCACCATATTTAACAAGTAAGATGTCAAAATGGCCGGAGAACTGCCTTCTATGGCCGGAAGAAAAGATGGCTTGTTTCGTTTTTTCTCCAGCTTGAATGTTTCGGTTTCAACATGTCTACTTTTATAAAGGACCGTCCAGTTTCCACTGTCACTTTCTTTATCAAAGTATAAAGCATGAAGCATTCCTTCTCCTTCTATCCACATGTGACCTGTCTTCCCAAATATGGAGGTCGTTGACTTTAGACCACCAAACAGTGGATTTGGTCCTGAAATTATATTCGATTTTGAACAAGTTAGCGGTCTTCAATGGCAGTTGATCGTAGAAAGTTTTGAATAATCACAATTGACTTGACTCCCAGCAGTGCACTTGTTAAATTCTTCACACGGCTGTGCTGATGATTGTTTAATTAAAGAACTTGGACATGGTATAAGGAAGCTGTGATTTTCAACATTAATTCTATAACACATCCCGTATACTTCACAGCCTGCTTGTAAATATATATATTAAATATATTAAAGTGGACGAAAGGTGAAGTATTGAGTTCAAGAAGAGACCATTTCTTATGAAGACACCTTCTGGAAAATCATCTGGAATTTTGCCTTCAATGCTGGTTATAACAAAAGGTTCATTCAATTCATCAACTGGAGCGAAGTTACTCTGCAAAAATTTACGAACGGCCGATCAGCAAATAATTCATCATACCCTGATACCGAAGTTATAAGAACCGCCCCGTCTGGGACCTTGCTCGCGAGGTGGATGAATCCAACTAAAGTTTTTTTAAAAATAAATTTAAAACGATGTTATTTGAAAAAAATATACATGTAGTTGTTTTTTTCCTGGCCAACCTAGGCCAAATCTAGCTGGGCCACCGAGTTGGCGGGGTCTGATAACGGTGCTTAATACAGCTGAAGAAGTGAGTAGTTAGTGAAGGTTTCATGGTTTTAAATACCTGGGAAGAAAGAATGGGCTGGTCAGCAAACTGGAACATCGAATCGACGAGGGCATCCAAGAGTTTCACTGAAGCATTTCTTATACTTTGGGGAACATCAAGTTGCATGGGAAGTTGCTTCAACTCTTTCAATAATGGCTGCACAATATCATTTATCTTAAATCAAGTTCTGACAAACAAAACATTCTTGATATATATAGTAAATATGATCATAGAACCAATTAGTATATATTAAACTGTTGAAATTGAATAAGAGTTGGGGAAATTAGCATTTGATTTCCAGGCCTCAAGTTAGAGTGGCAGTGAGAAACTAGAATTACTTACCTTGTAAGATGAGGACAACCTAGTCTTAAGACGATGAATGTTTTGGAAGAGAGAAGGCCGACGTTGTACAGAGCAATTCACATGAAAAGCCATTAATGTTGATGTATTCGTCATCTTTTTCTCTCCCTCTTAGTTAGTCTTCCCTTAATGTGATAGCTTAGCTAGATGTGCACAACTGATCTTAAACATATAGCTCGGTTTTATAAGCGTTCAGAGTCTTGATTGTTGAAATTGTTAACCGCAGCTTGAACACGTCAAGGTTTGTCTTACGCCACCGTATATATTTATTATTATAGGCTTTTCTTTGTAACAAGAAGAAGAAGAAGAAAAAGAAGAAGAAGAAGAAGAAAATGCTCCTCTGATTAAACTTAGATGACCGGAGATTCAACTATATCTATATCAATGCTTAAATCACCAATAGACCAAATCAATTATTTAGAGTGTTAAAATAATTCTTTTACTATGTTGCCGAGAAATTCATAACTGTGGAATTCTTGATGCTGGCGAAAGATGGAAGACCAGATGGCAGTCAACAACCAATTAATAGTGCTTATTTTATTTTATTTTATTTTATTGGTAATAGTAATTTAGACTTTAGAGTGCTTCTTTATACTGGGGACAACGGCGGTCAATTCATTCTACTTGGAAGTCCTTCGAAATCCTAAAGTCGAACCATTATGATTGAAATTAAGATTTATATTTTAATTGAAGAGGAAGACCAACAACCCATTTGTCCAAATTGGAATGCAAAAAATAAATTTAAAAAACAAAAAGATTGAGACTTTTTAACAGTGAGAGAGTGTATATATGAGAAAGCAGGATTTTAATTTAAAGATTGCAACCAATAATGATGCAGAATTGGAGGATTAGGGTTTAGCAATTGGGATTCTGTTTTAAGTTTTTGGCTGGATAGGTATAAAGTTGGATCTTAATGGGGGCTTCAAGACAGGCCCAGTGGATAGGTAACGGCCCACGTCTCTTTTTGAAGATTTTGGTGTTTTTTTCTTCTCTCTTTAAGAAAAAAACAAACAAAGAAAAAAGGAATTGTTTTTTCTCTAATAAAGATATGATATTTTATTGTCAACACTGACGTTCACACAGCTTTGCGTTGACTTGTATCAAGAGAAGAATGAGAACACACACCCACACTAAGAAAATGGGGTTTTATTTAGAAATTATATAATTATAAAATTTGCCAGTGGAAAAATTGTATTTTTTGGTGTTTTAATATAGAAAACAAGTTTTTTCTCCTCTTTATATTTAACACTTTTTATCATTTTACACTTAGCCTATCTATCATTATTTTTTTGTTTTATTTTTTTATTTACAATTTTTTTTGGAAAAAATATTATTATTATACATTTTTCACACTTTGGAAAAAAAAAAAAAACTTAAACATTCTCAAGAGCTTAAGTCTCGTTTAAATGTCAATTTTCTTGAGCAATGTTTTGTTTTAAATCTCAATGATTTAACAGTTTTTGAATTTTCACTTCTCTTAATTTTTTCAATATAATTTGTATATTCTATAAAAAAAAACTCTACTTTCTTGAAATAAATTAACGTGCCTCCATTCTCAAAAGTTTTATAAAACTTAATCGGTATTCATCTTATAACTTAATGCAACATAGCTCAATTGGATTGATCTGAATGAATCTTGCAAATACAAGGTAAATCTGAGAAAATCTTTTTCACGATCATGAATACTAATTCTTTGTTCATCCCATCGGGAAAGCTAATCTGAGTCCACTATAATTAGTATTCTCTCTCTTTCGGGGCACGAACACAATCGACCGAAATTGCTGAATCAAAATTCCACAGCCCATTCAATCATTTCTTTTCAAGGTGATAATGGAGAGTAGCGAGGCTGTCAAATGAACAACGAGTGCATGAGCAACTTCCCTGGTGCTGTGTTGAAAAGGGTTGACCTTGACCTTGTGGAAATTTCTTGATCTGATCTGATCAGATCACAATCACGAATCACTTGCAAAAAAAAGTCAAAGGACATGATTAGAAACCGGTCCACATGCAACCTAAGTCCCAGAAATCAGACATCAGTGATGAATCATTCATCAATGAGAGGTGATCGGGCGCCAGCCGCTCAAGGCCACCGCTTGGCACCAAATTATGAATCACATTTGGCTCGTGTTTTGCATGGCCGACCGAAAAATACTAAAGATTTTTCCTTCTGCTGTTCGTGTCCACTCACTCTGGAAAGAGACGTGGTAACTACTCTCTCATATTAGGGCTCCGGCTGCCAGGCAAACCAATAAGTTGCAGGGGTTGCCCGTGTTAAAAGGTGGTGTTATTTGTTTTTTATTTTCCATTACTGAATATCATTTTTATTTAAAGTAAAATATTCTCTGTTAAATGGTATCTTTGTTTCAAACTAATTACATCGATTCCATGGAAGCTTTTCTTTTTCAAACAACATTTTTTTCCAATCTAAACCCTTCTATTTTATGATAAATCTCTTTTGAACAATTTTTTTTTATTCCGAATTAATTTTTCAGTCAAATAATAAATAAAAATTCTAAATAATATCTTTAATTCAAAATAAACTTTTTCTTAAAAAAAATGACAATTATTTTCAAATAATATTTTAGTAAAGTTCACTAGTCTAATGGTAATCTTCTTTCAAGGAGACCATCAATTCAATGGTAGGTTTTCTTTCAAGAAAGTATCTTCTATTGACAACACATCAATTCAATCAAAATTAGTGGATTTATTAACATCTGTTTGTTTTATTATATCTGATGTTGAATGCCAAAAATGAAAAGTTCATTTCCTTAATTACTAAACAATTTTCTTGATCATTATCTGTTAAATATTAGGATTTGGTTTACCAGTCAAACTGGTTTGTTAATAATTCCTATTGTATAGGATCACTTAGCTGTAGTTTGCTTAGCTGTAGTGTTTCTTTATTGTTAACTGTCCACGTTGCTCTCCACGTCACAAAGGAGTGGGCACGTTTTACTTATTCAGTTTATTTGCTTCCTTTTGTAAGGCTATTAAATAGCCAATCCTCTCTTAATGAAAGTACACATTTAATTGCTCAAATATTCTGAGATCAACATTTGGTATCAGAGCATTCAATTTGTGTCACTGAGTGTGCAGTTGAATTGTGAGAAGCCGCAGCTATCTACACGAGTGTTTGAGAGAAAGTAAAAGAATTAAGAGAGGAATTGAGAGATAAGAGAAACACGAGAGTCAGAGAGGCAAAACGAGCGACAGTGAGGAAACACGAGCGACAGTGAGGAAACACGAGAGACTGAGAGAACAATGTCAGAAGGGAGTTTTGTGCAGCCATCAATTCCAAAATTTGATGGGCATTATGATCATTGGTCCATGCTTATGGAAAATTTCTTTCGCTCGAAAGAATTTTGGCCTTTAATCGAACAAGGAGTGCCTACAGTAGCAGAAGGAGCACCTCTCACAGAGACCCAAATGAAGGTGATTCAAGATCAGAAGTTGAAGGATCTCAAAGCTAAGAACTATTTGTTCCAAGCAATAGATCGGTCCCTCCTGGAAACAATTCTCAAGAAAGACTCAGCAAAGGATATATGGGACTCATTGAAGCAAAAATACCAAGGCACAGCTAGGGTCAAGCGTGCCCAGTTGCAAGCACTTCGGAAGGAATGGGAAATTCTGGAGATGAAGGTGGGTGAATCCGTGAATGATTATTTTGCTCGTACTTTGACAATAGCAAATAAGAAACGCATTCATGGTGAACAGATGCTTGATGTTGCTGTAATTGAAAAGATCTTACGGTCAATGACACCAAAATTTGCTTATGTGGTCTGTGCAATTGAGGAATCAAATGATGTGGAAGTCATGTCCATAGATGAATTGCAGAGTAGCCTCTTGGTGCATGAGCAACGTATGAATTATCATACGGTTGCAGAAGAACAAGCCTTGAAGATAACCTATGAAACCAATTTTGAAGGCAGAGGACGGGGACGTGGAATTTACAGAGGAAGAGGAAGAGGACGTCACAGGCCAAGCTTTGATAAGTCCACTGTGGAATGCTACAATTGCCATGATCTTGGGCATTTTCAGTATGAATGTCCAAAGAAGGGACTGAGAGCAAACTTTGTTGACACAAGTGAAGAAATGCTGTTGATGGCCTATGTCGAAGAGCAACAGAACAGTCCTGCCGAAATTTGGTTTTTGGACTCAGGATGCAGCAACCATATGTGCGGGAAGAAGGAACTTTTTTCTGATCTTGATGAGAGTTTCAGAGAGAAAGTAAAACTGGGGAACAATTCTTGCATGGCAGTGATGGGGAAAGGCAACGTAAGGATCAGAGTCAACGAAAATACACAGGTTTTCACTGGTGTTTTCTATGTACCGGAGCTAAAGAGTAATTTGCTGAGTATAGGGCAGCTGCAAGAGAAGGGGCTTGCAATTCTAATCAAAAATGGAAAATGCAAGGTTTATCATCCCAATCGAGGTCTGATTATTGAAATTAATATGTCCTCAAATAGAATGTTTATTCTACTTGATCAACGTTCATCCGAAGAGCAGACTTGCTACAGCTCTTTGACAGATGACTCAGCTGGAATTTGGCACCGTCGATATGGCCATTTGAGCTATGATGGATTAAAAACTCTTCAACAAAAAAACATGGTGGAAGGGTTGCCGAATATCAAGCCTCCTGTGACACTGTGTGAAGAATGCATGCTTGGAAAGCAAGCAAGAGATCCTTTCCCGAAGAGCAGCACCTGGAGAGCTACCCGAATCCTTCAACTGGTGCATTCGGACATATGTGGACCTATCAAGCCTACTTCAAACAGCAACAAAAGGTATTTCATCAGTTTCATAGATGATTTTAGCCGTAAAGTCTGGGTCTATTTTTTGACAGAAAAATCGGAAGCTTTTTATACCTTTAAAAGGTTTAAAAATCTTGTGGAAAAGGAGACCGGGGTGTATTTGAGTGGGCTTAGGACTGATCGTGGAGGTGAATTCACGTCAAATGAATTCAGCAATTTTTGCAATGAACATGGCATACGACGACAACTTACGGCAGCATACACACCTCAACAAAACGGTGTGGCGGAAAGGAAGAATCGAACCATTATGAATATGGTTCGTAGTATGTTGAATGAGAAGAAATTTCCTAAGAATTTTTGGCCAGAAGCTGTGAATTGGTCAGTCCATTTGCTAAACCGAAGTCCCACACTCGCTGTCAAAAATGTAACCCCCGAAGAGGCTTGGAGTAATATTAAGCCTTCAGTATCCTACTTTAGGATTTTCGGGTGCACAGCCTATGTCCATATTTCTGATGCAAAAAGATCCAAGCTAGATGACAAAAGCTTGAAATGTGTTTTTCTTGGTGTTAGTGGGGGAGCAAAGGCATATAGGCTGTTTGATCCACTGTCCAAAACTATTGTCATCAGTAGAGATGTAAAGTTTGAAGAAGAAGGCCACTGGGATTGGGATCACAGCTATGCCGAAGCTGTTATGGCTGAATTAGACTGGGATGATGATCATGCTCTTGCACTTGAAAATCACGGAAGCATTGGTGACAATGTTGTTGCTGCCAATAATTCTCATCCAATCAACACGCATGGAGGTGTTGAGGTAGCAGCTGCTGATGAAGCCACTGCTGTTGTTGCAGAATCAGCCTCACGTGTCAATGCAGGTAGAAATGTGCATGGTGTCTTGGCAGAATCCAGTGTGAATGCAAGCAGCAGTGAAGCAGAACACGTGCATGATGATGAGCATGCCGAGACAATCTTGCCCACAGAAATAACCACAGAGGAGGGAAGAGTGCGAAGACCACCACGTTGGATGCAAGATTACATTGGCAGTGAACAACTTGAAGCAGATGACTTTGCATTCTTTGCTTTGTATGCAGATAATGATCCATTGACCTATGCCGAAGCAGTGAAGAGTAGCATATGGCAGAGGGCTATGGAAGAAGAATTGACTGCTATTGAAAGGAATGATACATGGGAACTCACCATGCTGCCTGCAGGGGGAAAAGTAGTGGGAGTTAAATGGATATTCAAGACGAAATTGAATGAGAATGGTGAGGTGGATAAACACAAAGCCCGTCTCGTAGCAAAGGGATATACGCAACAACATGGCATAGACTATGCTGAAGTCTTTGCACCGGTAGCTCGGTTGGATACCATTCGATTAGTCATCTCCATGGCAGCTCAAAAGGGATGGGTCATCTATCAATTGGACGTGAAATCGGCATTCTTGCATGGGGAGTTAAATGAAGAAGTTTATGTTGCGCAGCCTCCTGGATATGAGAAGAGAGGAAAAGAGCAAATGGTATACAAACTCAAGAAAGCACTCTATGAACTCAAACAGGCTCCTCGCGCCTGGTATAGCCGAATCGAATCTTACTTTGCTGGTCAAGGCTTCAAGAAATGTCCTTATGAACATACATTGTTCATAAAAACAGGAGATGGAGGTAATATCTTGATCGTATGCCTTTATGTTGATGATTTAATATTCACCGGTAATGATGTGAATATGTATGATGAGTTTAAGCATTCCATGATGAATGAATTTGACATGACTGATTTGGGGCGGATGAAATATTTTTTGGGTATTGAAGTTTTGCAAAGTTCAAATGGAATATTTGTTGGGCAAAAGAAATATGCACAATCAATTCTGGAGAAGTTCAAAATGGATGGTTGCAATTCTGTGAACATTCCGATTGTGCCTGGTATGAAGCTTTGCAAGGATCATGGTGGATCAAGAATAGACAGCACACTATACAAACAGATTGTGGGTAGCCTAATGTACTTAACCTCTACTAGACCCGATATAATGTTTGTTGTAAGTCTTCTCAGCAGGTACATGGAAAGCCCCACTGAACTGCATTTAATGGCTGCTAAAAGGGTTTTCAGATATCTTAAGGGGACGGTCAGTTATGGGATATTCTACAAGAGAGGAGGACTTGAAGGACTTAATATGTATTCCGATAGTGACTACGCTGGCGATATTGAAGATCGGAAAAGCACATCCGGTTATGTCTTCATGCTAAACTCAGGAGCTGTCTCATGGTCTTCAAAGAAACAACCCATAGTGACATTGTCCACCACGGAAGCTGAGTTTATAGCAGTAACATCCTGTGCTTGTCAAGCAATATGGCTCCGGAGAATTTTGCAGCAGCTGGGACATCATCAAGAAGGTCCTACGACGATTCTTTGTGACAATAGTTCTGCCATCAAGCTTTGCAAAAATTCAGTCTTACATGGACGTAGTAAGCATATTGATGTTCGTTTTCATTTTATTCGAGAGCTTACTAGCATGGGCACCATAGAAGTAACGCACTGTCCAACTCAAAGTCAAGTTGCAGATATAATGACCAAACCTTTGAAGAATGATGCCTTCGTAAAGTTACGGGGTCTGATGGGAGTTTGCTCTATGTCAAGTGTAAACTGATGCACTTGGCATTCAGTTTAAGAGAGGATGTTAAATATTAGGATTTGGTTTACCAGTCAAACTGGTTTGTTAATAATTCCTATTGTATAGGATCACTTAGCTGTAGTTTGCTTAGCTGTAGTGTTTCTTTATTGTTAACTGTCCACGTTGCTCTCCACGTCACAAAGGAGTGGGCACGTTTTACTTATTCAGTTTATTTGCTTCCTTTTGTAAGGCTATTAAATAGCCAATCCTCTCTTAATGAAAGTACACATTTAATTGCTCAAATATTCTGAGATCAACATTATCTGCTTCGCTTTATTTTTTACAATAGTTAGCACATGAATTCTTTGTTCATTAAAAAAGAAAGAAGAAAGAAGCAAAGTAATATCTTTTTAATTCTATAAACAAAACTCTTAGTAGCCATCCAAGTTTTTTAAAATCATTTTATTCGGTTTTAGAGATTTTATAAAGGATTTTTCAACTTTTTTTTATAACAAAAATCATAAACAGACAGAAAGAGTGGAAAGATGAAAATGATACGAAACAAAGCCATCAATCATCCACGAAAAACTAAAATTCTAACACGAAAGCCTAATTCTCAATTATCCCCACACGCAAGCCTAATGTCCACCGACACGCGCGGGGACTCATGCAAAAACCTGTAATCGCAAACATAGTCAGCAATGCGTAGCCTTATGATTGGTAGCAGCCTGTCTAGAGATTGAAAAGGAAAACAACGGAAGAAAAACCAATCTTATTTATTACTCATCCAGTTTCAATCATCAAACCTTAACTATTGTTTAATTAATGGTAAGAAACAGTACTGTTTGTTGGCTGGGAAAACAAAATAATACCTAAGAAAGGAATATGAGAAAGGACAAGAAAGAAACTTGGAATCTGAATTATTGTTTGAACAACTGGCACTATTGGCCCTCCAACAAAAATAACTTGTTTAACTGATAGGGACGAAAAACAAATAATACTTCTCCTCTGCTGCTTTTTCTTTCCCTTCGTAAGCATTGAGCTAGCATGTATTGCAGAAGAAGCAACCAAGTCCCTGCCTATATTTCTGGTAAATTTTAGGAGTTATAGTGATTTTGAATGCTGGTTTTGATTTGTTTTGGCTGTTATGGTAAAATTTTGATATGGGGTTTGTGTGAATTCTGTGCTGGCTTCTTCTTTTTAGGAAAGAAAGAAAGAAATACGTGTAGTAATTGGTGATTAAATTGGTTTTCCTTTTTAGTGTATATATTGGGTGCTGTTTTTGTTTTGCTATGGAGATTATTATGTTTCAATAGGGAATTTTTTTTCTTTCTTCCTGGGATCTGTGTGAAGTTAAAGAGTGTTGGATCATGCTTTTCTGGAAAGGAAGAGAAGTATTAATCATTAGAGTGTGCTTTATCAGGGGGTTTTGTTTTTTCTTTCGCTTTTTTCCAGGAATTGGGATATCTCCTTTTTGAGTTTTTTATTACTTGGTGTTTTGTTCTTGTCTGTACAGCCTTTGTCTTTTATAAAATGCGTTTACCCTTTTTAATCATGCTGGTTCTTATGGATATAGATTGTCCAGCTTATTAATTTTTAGGTAATGTTTTAATTCGATTTTTGAGTCTGCTCAATGTTGATAAACCTGTGTGATTTGCTTGCTGCTTCAGAATAGTTCTCTGTACATTATCTTAGTAGAACTATCTTCAATTTATTTTAACAGTGCAGCTGCATTTCAATCACATTTATCACAGTCGATTTGAGTACTAGCTCTGTATGAAGAGTTAGTGTTTAGGGTTTCAAGTTTATCCATGTTTGTACAACGGACTTCATCTGTATTTAAGTGAAGGATTGGAAATGATATGCAGGGATGATATTCCTGCTGGGAGGCAGCTGAATTTCAATCGAGTGGTTTTCCGATGGGCCTTGAGTTTCGATATCACTGTATCGAAATCTGGAAATTGCTGTGGTTTACAGGACTGGCAGTAGCTGTGATTTTAGCATTCCAACATTTTGAATTGCCTCATGGCAATATTATATCATCTTTGTCTTCTGCTCAGAAGGATCTAGGAGCAGGAAACGGTGACTTTCTGACTCATGCTGCCTCGTCCACATCGGAGATTGTTAGCAACACAACTCAATCAAATGGTTTGAACACCACTGCTATCTCCCCTGACAGAGCTCAAGAGATTGATAATAATCACGGAACAGAAACCCCTGCAAATGTAAATAATGGTGTTGTTCCAGAAAGAAGCAGAGGCTGGAATGAGTCTTCTCTAATAGATAGCCGTGGAAAGGAGACTTCACCAGAGCAGCTGGTAGATAGCAGTACAAACTCCACCTCATATGCACATAATGGTGTTGTATCAGAAGGAATCAGTGGCTTGAACAATTCCTCTGGAATAGACAACCACGGAAAGGAGTCTAAACCTGAACAGTTGGTAGATCGAAATGAAAATTCCAGCCTGGAACATGTCAACAGTTTGGGTAATGGATCTGCTTCACAAGAGACTGAAAGAAGCCTTTCTCGAAACGATATAGGAGCCTCTGATGCTAGAATTGCACCCATTGCGCCAGAATTGCTGCCAGTGGATTCGCCGCCTAACATAACACTACCAAGTGATTCAGAGCCTAGCATCATAGCTCCTATTATTCCTGTTGAGTTTAATACATCTAAGGTGGATAAGGATGCAGCACCCAGTTTAGAGAAAGATGGGAAAACGGGGGACCAGAAGAAAGATCTTACTTCATTGCACAGTAACCCTTCTGTGACTTCTTTTCCAGAGGTGAAGAAAGAACCTCAGACACCATCCCTGGAGGTGGTTTCAATTTCTGAGATGAACAATTTGCAGCTTCAAAGATGGTCTTCTCCCAATTCAAGAGTATGTATGAACTTCTGCTCTGAATCGTGTCACGGATTAACTTTTATGAGGCAGCTGCATAAACTATTCTGTTTTTTGTACAAATTTGTTTGCAGACACCGCGATGGCCTTCAGTAGTTGACCAAGAACTTCTAAATGCAAAATCACAGATTCAGAATGCACCTATTGTAGAGAATGATCCGGCGCTCTATGCTCCTCTATATTGGAATATCTCCATGTTCAAAAGGTAAGCTCCTTAAAATTTGAAACTTTCCCCTCTGCTTTAAACACAGGTTCACATGAAATTTACTCAATTGGTTAAAGATACATGCATAGTAGGCTAGCTGCTTATGCATGATAATAGAATTTAGTGTAGCTGGAGCAAAAGCATCGTAGAGAAGAGAATTATATAGTAAAAGATTTCAATATCTTACTGCAGGAGCTATGAATTGATGGAGGACATCCTGAAAGTATATATTTACAAGGAAGGAGAAATGCCTATATTACATCAGCCCCTGCTGAAGGGGATATATGCTTCTGAGGGATGGTTCATGAAATTGCTTGAGGGTAACAAAAAATTTGTTACAAAAGACTCCAGAAAAGCCCACCTGTTTTACTTACCTTTCAGTTCTCGAAACTTGGAGATAAAATTGTATGTTCCTGATTCACACAGTCACAAGAACCTGATACAATATCTGAAGAACTACTTGGATATGATCTCGGCAAAATATCCTTTTTGGAACAGAACTCAAGGTGCAGATCATTTTCTTGTTGCTTGCCATGATTGGGTATGCTCTTCTTGACTCTTTTAGATCTACAATTTTACATTTGAATGAATTCTGGGACTTTTTGAGTCCTCCAACATTTGGAGCAATTCATCCCAGTGCAATTTTCTTAAATACCGGATATGTTAGTTGAAAATCCTAATTATATCAATATTGTTGTCTGTTTATCTCAGGCACCGTCTGAAACAAGACAGCATATGGCCAATTGCATCAGGGCCCTTTGCAATTCTGATGCTAAAGAAGATTTCGTTTTTGGCAAGGATGCTTCTCTTCCTGAGACATACGTGCTCACCCCACAGAATCCTCTCAGAGATCTTGGAGGCAAGCGTGCTTCCAAGAGATCAATCCTGGCTTTCTTTGCAGGTAGCATGCATGGCTATCTACGGCCAATTCTGCTACAGCACTGGGAAAATAAAGATCCTGACATGAAAATATTTGGTAAATTGCCCAAGGTGAAGAGCAGAGGCAAAATGAACTACATTCGGTACATGCAGAGCAGCAAGTACTGCATCTGCGCAAAAGGTTACGAAGTCAATAGCCCACGAGTTGTAGAGGCCATTTTCTACGAGTGTGTTCCAGTGATCATATCTGACAATTTTGTTCCTCCATTTTTGGAGGTTTTGAACTGGGAATCCTTTGCTGTTTTCGTCTTGGAGAAGGACATTCCTAACCTGAAGAATATACTCCTTTCAATCCCGGAGAAGAAGTATAGAAGAATGCAGATGAGGGTCAAAAGGGTACAGCAGCATTTTCTTTGGCATGCTAGACCAGTGAAGTATGATATATTTCATATGATACTCCACTCAGTCTGGTACAGCAGAGTTTTCCAGATGCAGCCAAGATAACACAAAAAAAGAGAGGCAGGTATCGATGTTCTTTTCATCCGAAAGTGAATACAGGTTTCCTGTGCGTTTGGCATTTTGATCTTACATGGTTATTTATTTTTTTCTGTAGTTATATTTTGCAAAATAAAGATGGTTTGTTGTATATACATCTCCTTTCATTTGTTGTAAAGGGTTCTCCAAATTCTCTCACTTGTATAGGTATCTCATCTTCTATTGACGTCATGAAATTTGCTGATAATTCCACAGTCCGAATTCCTTTCGCTCAACGTGCAAGCAAATGATCGCGAGAAGAGAGGAAGGGGAGTGGTGTTGGTGGTGATAAAGACGTGCTAGTGTTATCCAATGTCTCTGATAACTTCTACATATCTCCATAATTTTTTATGTTTTGAATTTTATCAAACCAATTGTAGGATATGGAAGGTGTCTGTCAGTTAAATATATTAAAATAATTTAAAAACATAAAAAAAATATTTTTTTATATAAAAAAACAAGTTAAACCATCCAACTAAACATACCATTAATATCATGATCATCCTAGTCATCTGGATAACTTTCAAACAAATTCGTTCTAAGAAAATGGGTTTGTTTAACTTTAAATTATCTTCCATGAGTAAATTTGGAATTTAAAATGTTAAATATTGAATTAATCAATATAAAATGTTATATGCATGTTCTATATAGTTATTTATTAAATCCAAGGTTGATTAATCTATATCAGAATTCTAACAAAACTCCAATAGTCTTTCCTTTAAACTTGTCAGGTGTGTTAATCTTAGCTCATAAAGATTAAAAAATAAAAAAAAGATCACCTCCATCCATAAAACTTGATCTTTGTATCGGAATGACCTCATTCTTCTTCCGTTAAGATGTATTTCTTGATTTTCTCAGCGTTTCTCGAGAAACAAAACCTAAGAGAAAACGTCGATGGCCCCACCTAGCAATGTATAGCATGGCATAACAGGTGTCATTCTTTCTCACTAACTCAAAAGCCACAACTTATGCCTTAAAAGACTCAAAATCACCGTCTCCATTGACTGGCCGAGCCAGCTTCCAGTGATCTCGTCCTTCTTCTTGTTCATGTACGTCTGATCTCTTCAAATCTGCATATTCCCTTTTGTGTATGAGATTTAATATGTCGGCTAATTTCTTTAACATGACTTGTTGGAATTCGATAATGCCTTTTCGTTTCACCTTTTCGATTTTGTCGGTGGCAACTCAATTTTTACTCTTCTTTCATTGTTTTAATTCCTTCTTTTTATTTATTATTACCTTTGCTCTGGTGACGATGTCCTGTTCTGGTTTGATTGCTAGTTACACGATTTAGATTTGTGTTTCTCCTTAACTGTAGTTCGTTTCACTACTGTAAACTACATGTAGTTGACAATAGTGATGGAAGATATGCAAGTAGTTTTATCTCAAGTGCAATGCTAGATTCAGTTTGCCTGCCATGTCTTGGTGATGACTGATAGCATGATTCCACCGGATATAATTAATAAGGTTCTGGGAATATTGCATGTATTGCCGAAGATCTAGTTATAGTTTTCTGTCTTTCTTTCAAAAAAAAATTTGAATTAATTCATTTTGAGCTTTTGAAAGGGAAACATTATCTAGGGATCAGTAATTTGCAGCTCATTAGAATACTTATAGGGTTTCTGGGAGGCTATGACCATTTATTTGAATATTGAATTCAAATAAATGTAGTAGAAAGAAAAACTAAAACAGAAGTGGTTGCTTATAAATGGCGATTCTGTGCTGTGATGCGGATAAGAGGACTTGAAGTCGTATCTGTGGAAAATCTTTTAGCTTAATTTCAAATTATAAATTAAGGTTCTAGCTCATCATATCATATTTTTCAATATCAATGCCAATATTCAGTTTGCCTGCCATGTCTTGGTGATGACTGATAGCATGATTCCACCGGATATAATTAATAAGGTTCTGGGAATATTGCATGTATTGCCGAAGATCTAGTTATAGTTTTCTGTCTTTCTTTCAAAAAAAAATTTGAATTAATTCATTTTGAGCTTTTGAAAGGGAAACATTATCTAGGGATCAGTAATTTGCAGCTCATTAGAATACTTATAGGGTTTCTGGGAGGCTATGACCATTTATTTGAATATTGAATTCAAATAAATGTAGTAGAAAGAAAAACTAAAACAGAAGTGGTTGCTTATAAATGGCGATTCTGTGCTGTGATGCGGATAAGAGGACTTGAAGTCGTATCTGTGGAAAATCTTTTAGCTTAATTTCAAATTATAAATTAAGGTTCTAGCTCATCATATCATATTTTTCAATATCAATGCCAAGACATTTTTAAGATTGGCATTTATTTTCCTACTGAATTGACATTTGATATAGTGCTTACAATTTTCATACTACAGCTAGATTTTTGGAACTTCTGCAGTGCTGACAGAACTTATTTTGGTGACCCTTTTGTTTGGATCAGAAATTCTTTAATGTTCATGGATCAAGGATTTCAGCTTTTGTGCCGTGGGAAAGCACGGAGATTGCTTTTTCTACTGGGAGCAACGGTTGCTATAGTTATAGTGGTTCAATATTTTGAAGTCCCATCTAGTAGAGTTTTAGTCTCTCTTTTCTCTGCCGTCAACACTAGAAGCTTCATGTCCAGAAATTCATCGACAGGTTCGGAAGCGCTGGGTAACATGACACTTTCAAAAGGTATAAACACAGCTAACACAGATATGCTCCATGAGACTACAGATAGTGATGAAGCGTCGGATGACAAGAAAGAAACAGCCGAAGTTAGCGAATCAGAAGAAAAGAAAGTCAGTCCAAACAATAGTGATGAATTGGAAAGGAAAAGAGGCTCAAGTGACAGTTTTGGGTTCGTTTCAAATGAAACTATATCAGATGATCTTGCAAACCAAGACAAAAATCCCACATTGGAGAATGGCTTAAATACAATTAATAGCTCTGAAGAAAAGAAGGCTACGGCACCTGATACTTCCTTTATAAATGTTGATAAAGACAATGCTCCGATATCAGGAAGAAACAGAAGCTCGGATGCTCTCCCTGGATACCCTTCATATGCACCACCAATGATGAATACATTATCTAATAAAACATTTTCAACTGGTGAAAATTCAAGTCCAGTGATTTTTGAGAGTGTAAACACCTCTTCAGTGAGAAAAGATACAGCAGGAACACTTAAAAGAGATGAGAATTCTGGATTATTGACAAATAATTATTCCATGTCTAGAAGTGGTTCTTTTTCATCGAAAGTTACTGCAGCGAAGAGGAAAACATCCAAGAAACCACCATCCAGAGTAATCTCAATACCTCAGATGAACAAATTGCTTCGAAAAAGTCATTCTTCATCCTCTTCAGTGGTATGCAATAAGGTCCAATCCAAATTTTGATCTAGAGACTTGGCTCCATACCAGATTTTTTTATTAATACCCCTTCACCATTTTGTTTTCAGAGACCACTGTGGCCATCAGGAGTTGACCAGGAAATGCTATTTGCAAAATCACAGATTGAGAATGCACCCATTATAAAGAATGAAACTAGACTTTATGCGCCTATATATCACAATGTGTCCATGTTTAGGAGGTATACTTTTCATACATATATTATATGCAGTGAGTAGATATATTAAGTAATCTGTTTGAATCACCCTTGGAAAGAACTGCTAATGAACACAGTATGTGACTTCTGAGTTACTAGACAACAAGTCTTGATAGATGGCTTCTTTTGCTTGGAAAGGATGATGTGATAACTACATATGATTTGTACAAGAATTGGGGTCTGAACACGAGGATATGTTGACATTATTTTCATCCCTCCATTTCTGTGATTTTTTTTTACCAGAATGAACATCATACATTTTGAATTCCATGCCATGCTAGTATTGAAAAGCATCAAAGGGGCACTGGGGGAGATGGATATTCAAAAAAATAGTATATCATGATTAAAAGATCCTCTCAAGGTAGTGGCAGTTCTATGACTGGAGTGTTATAGTGGCATCTTTACCAACGGATGGTAGAGAAGCTGTCATGTCCTTGTAATCCCATGGAAATCATTCAGCATTGTCTATAAATGTGTTTCTTTATTAGAAGTTTGCTTATAAGAAGAAACTTTTTCAACTACTTTCTGGGACTACATGTTTGCAGTGGTGTTTTTATGTTCAAACCACATTAATTAGTGTCTCATAATATTTGAGGAATTTTGAGTCAGGTTTCACTGGCAGGAGTTATGAACTAATGGAGAAGATGCTCAAAGTTTATGTCTACCAGGATGGTGAAAAACCCATCTTCCATCAGCCAATACTTGATGGAATTTATGCATCAGAAGGATGGTTTATGAAGCATATGGAAGCTAATGAAAATTTCGTCACTAAAGACCCTGGAAAAGCTCATTTATTTTACCTTCCTTTCAGCTCACGACTTCTTGAGTTAACACTTTATGTACGAAACTCGCACAGTCGTGCAAACCTTATCGAATACATGAGAAATTATGCAGACATGATAGCAGCAAAATATCATTCCTGGAACAGAACTAGTGGTGCAGATCATTTTGTTGCCGCATGCCATGACTGGGTATACTTTTCTGCCTTATTTTGTGTCATCTTTCTATCGAGAAACATTAACAGTAACCTGAAGTGATGATACCAAGAATGAAATGAATGATAAATGGTGCAAGAAACACCCAATTATATCTCTTTTAGCACTCTGCCTCTGGTATTCAAAGTGTAATAAAATGCCTTCTTCCAGGCACCTGCTGAAACTAGGGGGCCTTTGCTCAAGTCCATCAGAGCCCTCTGTAATGCTGATATTGAAGTAGGCTTCAGCATAGGGAAAGATGTTTCCCTTCCAGAAACTTATGTCCGCTCAGCACAGAATCCTCTCAAAAATCTGGAAGGCAACCCTCCCTCCCAAAGACCTATCCTTGCTTTCTTTGCAGGTAACATGCATGGCTATGTCAGGCCACTTCTTCTGGATTACTGGGGCAACAAAGATCCTGATATGAAAATATTTGGTCCAATGCCTCATGTCAAGGGTAACACAAACTACATTCAACACATGAAAAGCAGCAAGTTCTGCATCTGTCCGAGAGGCCACGAAGTGAACAGCCCGCGAATCGTGGAGGCTATGTTCTATGAGTGCGTTCCAGTTATAATATCTGACAACTTTGTGCCTCCATTTTTCGAGGTTTTAGATTGGGAATCCTTCGCTGTTATTGTCTTGGAGAGAGATATCCCAAATTTGAAGAATATACTGGTTTCAATATCTGAAGAGAAGTATATAGAGATGCATAAGAGAGTGAAGAAGGTACAGCAGCATTTTCTTTGGCATTCTAAGCCTGAGAAGTATGATTTATTTCATATGATTCTTCACTCAGTTTGGTACAACAGAATTTTTCGAATAAGACCTGCATAAGCCTTGCCTGGTAATTAAATTACCTGGAATGCTTTCTCTTTTTATTCAAGCATCTGGTTGTCGGAGCCTAAAATCTATCGCCTCTGATGAGACAAGTGTTGTCATCTCTTTCCACATGCACAAGACTGCAGTATTTGCAGCATCAGCATGTACAGCTACAGCCAGAGCTTGTTTGTTTTTCATTTTAAAAGTAATTCTGAATTTTTTATATTTTTTTCTATGTTCCAATTAATTCTTTTTTTTTTTCAAGTTATTTTAATGCGTTCATATAAAAAATATTTTTTAAAAAATAAAAAAATATTACTTTAATATATTTAAGAATAAAAAACACTTTTTTAAAAGCTAAACTTCAAAAACAAAAGGCTCGTCATCATGCCGACCTAGCTTCAATGCATTTTTTTATTATTATTATTATTAATATAGGTGTTCGGGCAGTTTATATATATTTTGATTAATCCCATGAAATCTGAAGTTAATAACCATGTAAATATCAAGTAGTTATTATATTAGGAAACACTGGACTTGAAACTTAAAATCATAGGAGAGTAAATTTTTTAATCTCAAACTCTTATCATCTGGTTACTTATTATATGGTATAAAATAAAAGTAAACACTTTTTTAAAAGCAATATTTAAAAACTAAAAAGCTCTTTATATCATGCTCACCTAGCCTGGATATATTTTTTTGTTATTAACGTGGATGTCTAGGTCAGTTTGTGTATAGCTTGACTAATTTCAGGGGGCCTGAATTTAACAACCATATAAATTTCTAGTGATCATTATATTAGCAACTACGTGGTTCGAACCTGGGACCATAAAAAAAGCAAACTCTTGAGTCTCAAGCTTTTATCACTAGTCCATTTACTAGAAGGTTACTCGAATGCTTTGTTACTCAATCAGATGGTGTTGGTATATCAATTGATAAAATTGAGTTAAACTCTTGTATTTAAAGATATAGAATATAGAATAATTTTCTTAAAATATAATTGTAGAGATTTTTTGTATTTTTAACATGGAAAATACAAAAAAAAAATGTTTAGTAAGAAAACTAATATTTTAATCACAAAGATCTTTAAATTATTGAAGTTCTTTTATTAATTCAAGATCTGATGGACTGGACTGCTGCCCGCTGCTCCCTTACCACATCAACAATTATTTTAAATTTTTTTAACGTTAACAATATTCTCCAATCAAATTTCAGAAAACTAAATGTTTTTTCGAACATATTTTTGATAAATCATCTAATCAGTTTAACATTCTGCTCTCAAACAGTGGAAACAAACTGTAAGTAATATATTTAATTACTTTATTATTAATTAACTTTATTTTTAGTGAGTGGTTTATAAAGCAAATTGATTTTTTTTTTCTTATGTTCTCATAAGGAATTTGAATTTGAAATTCATTGAAAATTTCCATGCAGTTTAATGACATGCATACAAAATCGCTAAAATCATATTTAAATCAGCTTAAATTAACTCAAAATAATATTATTTTTAAATTTTTAAATCAAAACAATATTACTTTTTTAAAAGAATTCAGATAAAACGCGTTGCTAGGCTACTCGCATAGAGCGTAAACACTTACACAGTAAGTCCGTGAGCTCTCCATCTAATAGCCGTAGATCACATCTTCCTTCATACGTTAACACAGTTATGAAAAAATCCACCAGCACCTTCGTTCACTTTTACAGTGACATCACCCGTACCGTAACTTTACTGATAAACGGTAGAGTTTAAATGGCCATTCTAACCCTCATAACTATCACTTAATCGTATCCACGTCATAATAAAAGGGGATAAATGCATAAACTCATGGTAACGAACTTTATCTTACAGAACATCCTCACGAAAAACAAAAAACAGTTTCAAGACACGGCAATAGACGGCAAACTTCGACGCTTTCTCCTTTATCTACCTTATTTCGCCTTTAATTTTATATAATTATAGTTTCAAGGTTTCTTGATTGTTAAGATCAAAACCAAAGATAATAAAGGGATAAAAAAAGGTGGTGATTGATAGATAGATAGATAGATAGATATGGCGAGTGAAAGCAAGCAAAGCGCGGTGAAAATGAAGCCAAGAAGCAGTAATTTTGATGGTTCCAAGGGAAGGATTGAGGCTTCAATGAAAGTTAAGAGAATTGAGATCTCAAGCAAACAAAAACAACCTGCTGTTGATTCAAAGCAAAAATCTGTCTCAGCTGTAACTACTAAGACTGAGGTAAGGTACTCCATCTCTCAAATTCTGTTTATCTTTTTCATTTTTGCCAATATTTTGATCCTAAAGTGACTATTTTGTTGTTGAAGTGATCGTTTGCATCTTGGTTTTGATTGGTTTATATAGTGGAGTATGTTATTTGGTTGTTTCGAGGTTCTTAAGACTGTTTTCAGCCAATTCAATTATATGGATTTGTTGCTTTGATCTGGTTAGTTGATTGTGTATGGTTTGAGTTGAATTGGTTTTTATGGATATGGTGTTTTCTGTATTACTCTTACTAATCTGCAGGGAATTGATTAGTTTTTGGGACAGTACTTTATTCTGGATTCTCGATGGGTTTGGTTTTGGTATTTTATATTGGGGTTTCATGAGGCTTACTGTATGTTTTGTTTCCATCTGAAGGTAAAATTAAAATCAGCATCGAGTTCGTCAAAAACCACAACGACAACCACAACTACTAGAGTGAGGCAGAAGAAAGTATACTCCTTGCCTGGTCAGAGATGTGATCCTCCTGAAGAGGTTTGGCTTTGAAATTTTCATTTTCTGCTGTCGTTTTGGATAATGAGTTTTGTGTTGAAAGTATCATTCATTCTTATGTGTATTGCCCTTTTCTTTTCTCAGAGAGAACCACTTAGGATATTCTACGAGTCGTTGTCTAAACAGATTCCAGACAGTGAAATGGCAGAATTTTGGTGAGCTTTCCCTCATCAACTACTTGATCATAAATGGTTTGAACTCCTTGCTATCCTTGGCCATACACATCAGAGGACTCAGAACATTTTAAACTTAAGAGTTCAGCTACAATTGTATCCATATCTGACTCATTTTCTCAGCAGAATTTGAATCCTTTAGCAAATCTGATTGCAATGGAGCCTGATCCAGTGAACACTTGTGCACTAATGCATATTCTTTGTATCCCCAACTTGAACCCCAGAAAATTTGAGCCTAGTGATGTTTTTCAAACCAAGCATCTCTAAGTCAACAGTTAATAAACTTAGCATCCTAACAGATACACCAGTGATCTTGAGCATGCATAATTGAGTGTTTAGATACCTTGTATGCCTCCGTTGCTATACTAATTTGCAATGTCTTGGTATAAGTTTTTCACCCGTGAGTTTGTTAGTCTCAACTTCAGGTGCAAAATAAACAGCGAAATGTAGGGGGAAAATTGATGTTTTGAATGGTAAATGGTGACTTATCTAAGCCTGCTTCTTTTATCACTTGAACTACTTTGCATGGTCTGTAAAACATTTGAACTTGCTTTCTTTCCATAATTTATTGAGTAGCTTAGAAACTAAACCTCCTTCACCTTTTTTCACCGAGGATATTGTTTTAATTGCAATAAAAGGGATAACTTGTTTCTCAACTGTGATGAATTACTGAATGTTAACCTATCTCATATAGACTTTGAACTGTCTTGCTTCCATGACTATTTTAACTTTCCTGGGATTCATTCATTCGGGGAAAAATATGATCAAGACGTATGCCTTTTATAGACGTTTTGGACATGTTACGTGGTAACAAAGCATCTTACACATACACAGAAAACAGTTATGCTAAAAAGATCTTCCTTTCCACCTTGGCTGGATATCTTGTGTTAGATATCTCATGTCGACTGTGTGAAATTCATTTCTGTTTTCACTAACAGTTAGTAAATTCAGCAGTGATTTGTTTGCGAGGCATGACAATTCAATTTGCAGGATGATGGAACATGGCTTACTGTCCCCAGAGAGGGCCAAAAGGGCACATGAGAAGAAACAAAGAAAGCAAAAAATGCAACGTTTGGGAACTCCCATTAAATCTACCAAACCATCCGCCAGTAAACCTAAGAGTTTTCAGAAGCTGCAACAGACATCAAAGAATGGCGACCTTAAAGCCAAGAGGAAAATCAACAACGACAGTGATGATAATGACTTCATTTTAAGTCCCAAAAGAAGTAAAGGGTAAGAAATAAATGTTTCATTGGTATGTGTAACATGTTTCTGGTAACATTTCATTGAAATCTGTTTTCATTGAACTGCATAGCGGCAAGTGTTCAAGACAACTTGACAACCGATACATTGAGACATCCTTTGTTTTTTCTTACTTTTGGAAACAACAAATGAAGATAAATTTCCCAATTCCTGCGCATTCCTTATTTCTCCTCTTTAACTTGGCGATGCTAATAACTTACTTTGACAATACCTGTTCAAGAATTTGGAAGAGGCAAAATCTAATCATGCTTAAAATTTGGTGTGATTTCCATTTAATGGCATCCAGTCTCTTATTTTCTAGGAAGAAAATATCACTTCAGAAGACAGATTACTAGGTAAACCATACTGAGCTTTCCCTAGTCATAGCTGATAGCCTGACTTTGCTTGTCCTTTGGTTGGGATTTGAAGTTTTTCTTGATCTAACATTGAGGGAGTCATATGTAGACCTAAAGTTCTACATCAATACTCTTTCCTTTCAGATTGAGCTGCTAAATATCCATCACACCATGAATGGAAAGTTGGAAACTAATGGTATAGCATGAATATTTTTTCCTCAGCATTTACAGTACAGAACTCTCTTTTTATAACAATGTGGTGGTCATGAGATGCAATTGCAATCCAGTGCTTGAAAATTAAAATGGTTTCTACCGACAGAACTCATTTAAACTGAAATCCAAAATATTCAGAGGCGAGGTTAAATGATTAATCTCCATCCATTCCACTTTGCTTAAAACTGTAAAATTCTCCATGGGACTATGAAAAAAAAATCAAATCCTTCTTTACTACTTCACTCTATGTCATCTTTATTGACATTTTAGTACATGGCTAAGGTTTATTAATGGCATGCCCTCACCTTTTCCTCAACCATGTAACCTCTACTTTCTGTCAAACACACACATTCCTGATTTTCTTCCTTTTATGCATAGCCCACATCATAATTATTTACAAGATACCTGTATACTAACCAACATTTTAAAACAGAATAAAAAGGAAACGAAAGAGAAAACATGAATCATGAACTTCAAGTGGAATTGCTCAAGATTAAGAAAGAATAAATCTCCTGCAAATATCATGCAACAAGGTGTTCATCTTTTCACCTTATCTTATCACTGCCCATATTTTTGCTAAGAAATTTAGGCATAAATGAAAGCATTCTGACACTTTTCTTTTCCTGCCAAGTACGCATTAAAACTGGATGATTTTTTTTTCCTACTAAATATATGTGTATCTTAAGATCAATTCCTCCTGACTAAGGATATATGCTGTGATGAGATGGTGAAAGTTCCCGCCAGAATGCATCTGGCAATGGGTGATTGATTACGTGCCTTGAGCTTCCACAGACATTAATGGCAAGTTGATTGAAAGACTAGGAGCAACCTGTCATCTACTGTGAAAAATGTTATGGACACCCGACCTTTAGACACAAACACTGTCACGCATAGCAGAGCAGTCATAAGCTTCATATCAGAACGTTTTTCAGTGAGATTTGTCTGCATACAAGCACGTAATTTTATACGAAATGCAGGAACATATTAATGTCTAAATATTGGTACAGTGTCCACTCTCTGGTATTTGTGTATAAATATCGAAACTTGAATACCTTCAGGAGTATTGTTTTCACATAATCAGTTGCATGAACACAAAATAACTACCAGCTGTATGATTTACGGAGATCGCTGATTGAGTAGAAATATATGATTTTGAACTTATTAGGTCCCACTCTGCATGAAATTTAATATGCTGAACCAAGTTATAATGTCCATGTAAGAGCAGTACGTGTGACAAACAAGAGGTGAATCCTCATGATTCAGACTGTCTTGCCACAATGAAATTTGGATCAATTACTGTGTAGTGTCGCCGGTCAATAAAGACAGTGAAAACAGGTGATTTTGACTGTTTGATCATCTGGTACCTGCTATGGAAATGTCTTGTGGGGCTATGGTGAAAGAAGGGTCCGTTTTCTGCACTGTGCTCAGATTTTCCACTGCATTGCTTCAGGTAAAAAAAGGTCGGTGTTAACTGCATGAGAGAGTGTGATCAATGTTTATTGCTCTTGAATGTGCAGGCGTAAGTGTCTGATTGCAGTAAGCAATCGTGAGAAATCTTACCTGATCGTATCCTTTCCTTGACAAAAAGATAAAACCGTGTCAACTCAGTGGTAGCATTCAAGATGAAAAGCAAAGTTGCATACCTTGATGAAATCTTCCAAAAATGGCACGAGGGGTCGGAAAAACACTTCAAAATACAAACCAGAAGAGAATTTCTCTTTCTTTTTCTTCATTCATTGCTAACTACTTAATTTCCTGATGCACCAATAATGCCTTGACAAAAGTTTTTCTGCCGTCTCCTTCTTTAACCTGTTCAGAAACGTCAGACCCTAGCCCAACAAGCAAACAAACGAACAGGCTTTTGCTATTCGTGGCAAGCTATCTGTATGTGCTCCACCTGCCTCATCAGTACCCTCCTTTTCCCACATGAACTTGATAATTTCAAATGATCATAGATTCCTGCGATCAGTGACCTCTTATATAATTTAGGGCGTGTTTGTTTTCATAATTTACCCTGCTAAACTGTTTTTCACTAAAAAAAAATATTGCTGTTTTTACAATTTTTTGATGGTTTTAATATATTTAAATTAACACCACTCGTTATACCCTCTTGCATGAAATAAAAACAAGCTACTTCAAGCTAGAGTTGCGTTCTCTGGTAATTTTTGTCAAGCTGTCATCAATCTGTTGCTCTCTTGGAGGTAGCAGCCAAATTTGCTAATAGTCCCATAACACCCTTTTCTGAGTGAGTGAGTGCTTAAACAGTGGTTGTAGTGCTAATCAATGTCACTCGCAGCACAGTAAATGCCTGTGGACTAAGGTGGCTAGATTACAAGACTTAATTCCTTTTTTAGTGCTTAAACAGTGACTGTAATGGACTGTAGTGGTCATTTTCGTTTAAAAATATATTTTTTCTATTTTGATATTAGTATTTATAATAATTTTTAAGTAAAAAAACTAATTAAAAAATTATAAACATGTGTACAACTGCACTCCCAGACATTACAGCCAGCCATAGCTAGCTAGCATGACAGGAAAAAGTAGAGCTATTACCCAATGCATCTTTTCAGGGTCCTGGAGAAACCCCGGTGACTTTCTGTCACCTGGAAGCTCCAGCTCCGACATGCATGAGATTGGGTGGTCCAAAGAGTTCATCACAGCTTCTCTGCTATGAACAAGTGTCTCTTGTTATCTTTAACAGGCAATTTCTGTAACTCGTGCTCTACCAAAAAAAAAAAAAAAAAACATGGAATAGGTCACGTGTGAGGTAAAATAGAATGTAATTAATTGTTTTTTAATAGTTGATTTGATAGCTAAGAGATATGCTTCCCCTTTCGTTACTGGAAGAGATCGCTCTTCGCACGGATGAAAGAAGTTTATCATGAAAATAAAATTTAAAGTTTTGATATTATGAATTTTTTCCATAGTTATCTCAGAATAATTTTTTTTTCAATTGCATATAAAATATTAACACATGATTTTTATTTTTTTATATGATAAAGAATAACGTAAATTATATTTTGAGACCTCATCTAATAGTTTAAACTTGTTTTTTGTATTATGATAAGTTTTTTAATGAGAAAAAAGAAATAAAAACTTACCCACGGGACAAATAAACAACTAGTTAAGTACTAAGGAGGCGCATTCCGATGTTCTGTTGTGTATTACATGGTAAGGAAAATAATTTTATTAAAAAAACTACAGAGACGTATCAGTGATGATTCAATGTAAGCTTATCCATAAAAGACGACGCTCCCTGGCAACGAATACTTACGGATGAGGTTTTATTATTTTATTAAGTTCCAGGTATTTAAATAGATATATTTATTTATTTATAATTTGAATAAATTAATATTTCTATTAAACTGGGCTGGTTGTCCTAGGAAGCACCAGCAAGTAGCCATAGAAATGTTTTGCAGGGTACAGGAGCGTGGGGAGTAAAAAAAGAGTGTAATTCCAAATGAGGGATGCCAGCAGGATAAAAGGATGACGTCAGAAGAGAGCTGTCGGACTTTAATCTTGGATTTTTCAAGATTTGAGACAAATAATGTCTTAAGAATAAGGGCAAAGAGATGGTGGCCAAGTAAAATTGTGTGGCTGTGGACTTCATGTTCGAGACCAGTCATCGCGCACTTAAAATATCTACAGCTTCGAGAGTGTATTGGTTAGCCTGCGGTAGCCATCGGAGGTGACAATTTGTTCATTTATAGAAAATAATAAATAAATAACAAAAGCTGTTTTTTTAGTCATTTAATATGAGATGCATGGTGTGTGCCCTTAGTCAACCTCCCCTCATCGTTGATTTAGCCTGCCATGGCTCTCCAGTTATTTTATAAATTATCAAACTCAAATCACAGAGTTAAAATACAATGAAGCAAAACAAACAAATAGTGATTCAAAAATAAAAATTAAATTTGATATAAAATCAAATAAAATGTTAGAAACTCGGTGTGAAGGGAATAAATTATCCATGATTAAGGGAATAAAATATAGAGGAAAATCTCTCATATATATGACAGAGTAAACCACTGAGTGCTAAATAAATAAATAAATAAAAATAGGATTGTTTGTTTTATTTTTCATTCCAATCAGGAACCCCCACGTTGATGGCTTCCTCGAGAGCCTGTGATAAACTTGAAATCCTGAGCACCAATTGCAGTGGTTTCTCTCGAGTGCAATTCCGAGCACGTTAAGGGGTGCCAGCACGACGAGGTCAAAACAATATGGCACCCGTTTGGGAGAGCGTTTGAAACGGAGTTTGGAGAGCCAAACGGAGATTGGAGCAAAAATGGTGTTTGGTAACATCAAAACGCCATTTAAAAGCATGTGGGGCCCACCAAAAAATTGATCAAAACGCCATTTTCCGAGAAGCTGGAATTCCGAGCTTTTGCCATCCCGTTTCATTTTTGCCATTCTCCGTTTAAAGCAGCAAAGCAGCAATTTACCGTTGAAATTTTAATTCCAAATCAACCCTCGTCCCTCAATTCACAGTCTCGCCTTCAAGCTCAACATCGGATTCAATTTATATACACGATTCAAACTGATTTATATCCTCTCGTCTTCAATCATCCTCTCGTCTGCAACCTCCCTTTTCTCTCCTCTGCAAATCATCTCCATCTCCATCACTACAACTCCGATCAGTTTGAACAATATCAGGGAAAAATAAGTAGCTTGCGAGAAAGGATTTTGGAGGAGAGGAAAATGGAGCTTACCTGGCCCAACAAGATCTTCGAACGAGGATCTGACTCAATCAGAACTTGGAAGGAATTAGACAAGCAGTAATGAAGGGGGAAAAGAATGTGGCATGCGTATTTAAGAAAGGAATTTAGTGTGGCGTAGAACAAAAGCAATTTATTTGCAGAGGAGATGAGGAAGAGAGGAGATGAGTGTCTGTGTGTAGGCGGCGCAAGGCAGAGGGAGGGAGATGTGTGTGTGTGTGGGGGGGGGGGTAGGAAGTAGGGTTCGGGATGGGTTTTATAATTATAATAATAATAATAATAATTATTATTATATAATAATAATTATTATAATAATAGTTAGCATAAAAAAATAGAGGTTTTAATTTGTAATTAATTTGATTGAATAATTTATAATGAAATGTATTTTAATTAATTATGTTTAAACTTATTAGTTACTTGAAATATATTATTTAGTGTGTTAATTTTAGTAATTGATAATTATATTTTTAGTTTGATGGGAGAATAAAAAATAATATTTGTTTTTTCATGAATTATTAATTACATAATATTATTATCATTATTAAATTTACAATATTTAAAAAAATTATATATATATATATATATACCCTTTAAAGTAATTTCACAAGTTAAAAGCAGTTTGTAAAGTTTGGTAACCAAACACCAAAACTCCTTTTTCTTCAACCTTCAACTCAACCACAGTTTGAACCAAACACTTTCCATTTTTAAAAACTCCATTTTAAAAACTCCATTTTTAAAACTCCATTTTTTCAACCACAACCGCAACCGCTACCGCTCTCCCAAACAGGCCCATGGTCGGACTTTCGTGTTGGACTTTGAGACAAATAATGTTTTAAGAATAAGAGCAAAAAGATATTGGCCAAGTAAAATTGTGTGGCTGTGGACTGGAAATCACTCACTGCTCACTGGAAATATCAGCAGCTTCCACTGTGTACTGCTTTTTAGCCTCTTCTGCCAGTGCGGTTCAGACATCGGACGTGACAATTTGTTCATTTATAGAAATTATTTCAAACGTTGTTTCTAAACATTTCAGGAAAAAAAAGAAAAACAAAATACATTAAAAAAATGGTGTCTTCTTTCCCTGTTCATGGGTGCGACTTTTCTTCTTCTTTTTTGTGTGCGCGCTTGCTTTGATTGCTTGCTGCAGTCTGGGGCACAGCATTATATCGTGGGTGAGAATGATGGCTTACGTTGATTGCCTCGCGAATAGAGCTGCTAAGGTTTTGTTTGGCCGGCTGGACTTTCCTCCACTTAGTGCTGCTCGATGTCATCATCTTGGTTTAATCGTGGCCGTTCAGATTAAATCAACAGCTGAGAATTTATTAGGGAACACAATTTGTTTTATATACATATCGTAAGATCTAACCAAATCTATTTCTTTTATGCACTCCCAATTTTATACGTTTCTTGTAAAATCTTATCCCTCCTCCTTTCCTGATTATTATTCTGCCAACCTTGTTTTTTAAGATAAAACCAATTAAATTAAGATCAGTTTATATGTAGAAAAAAAGAAAAGGAAAAAAAAAAGATTATACAGCCATGAGATTTAATCCATCATAAATTGTAAGACTTACGGTGTGAGAGCCTATAATTTAATAAGACTATGACAGATTTTTTTACTATAAAGTATCGGGGTTTATTTTCTTCTCAATTTTTATTTAGACTTTTATTATTGTCAGCTAGGTTATGTTTATAGTAATCAAGTCAACTAAATTATGTTAAAACATTTTTTACATTATTTAATTTTGATTTCAAGCTTACAAAACATTGGGTTGGGAGGATTTAAAGTTGACATGTTAAGTCAAGTTTAATAATAATTTTTATAATTTAAATATTGTTTTCATTAAATTAACAAATTGAATCCAAAATGCGATGCGTTATTGTTTTTTGAAACCATATTACTCTTCTCTTCTCATAATACCATATAGTGTATGTGATTTATTTATTTATTTGAGGAAGGTAATGGGCTAAAAACTTAAACTTATGAGTCATCACAAGTAATTCTTGTACATAGCTCGTTAAATGAACCGCTACATGATAATAGAAGGATTTATTGACAATTTCAACACGGGTTAATTAAGGACATAATTAAGTTTAATTTATTGTCATCATTTTGATTGTGCACTCCATCGCAAATCAATGTTAATTAGAATAGTTGATTTTAAAATAATTCAATTTGATCCTTGATTTTTTCTTACATAACTTAACCCTTTTAAGTCAATATTAGAAGTCTATTGCATCTTTTTAGGGGATGAGGGTTGGATTAAAAAATAGAAGACTTAAATGAAAATAAAGGTAAAATAGATGGTATCTCTATAATTTGTTTGAAAAGTTCATTTTCATCCTCATTTTTTAAAGCTATAAGGTAATCAATCCTTTTAATTTTTTTTAAAAAAAAATATTTTACCACCAAACTTTATTTTCCTTATTTTTCAAGTTTTTTTATGGAGAAGAAAGAGGGGCTTGTTTGATTCTAGCTTAAAGAAAGAAAATTGTTGTTTATGAAGATTTAGGCTCTCAAAATAGTTTAATTCTTTATTAAATGATTCCATATAATAAAATGAGTTAAGATTAGATTTTTTTTTATAAGTTTATTTTGATGTCAAATGATTCCATATAATAAGATGAGTTGAGATCATGTGTGTGTTTTTTTGTCTTGAAAACATCTAAAAAACATATTTGGGCTCTCAAAGATTTTTGGTTTAGGGTTAATTTTGGGTTTTTTGAGGTTATAAATTGATTAAAAAAAAGGTTATATTGTGTTTAGGTAAAGTGGTTTAAAAATAGGTTGTTGGGTAAAAAAAACTAATCCTATTTTTTTTAACACAGTAGTGGTTGGAATTTGATAGTTAATAAATGATGCATTGTCATTTTTTCCACGACACTAGGGTTGAAAACGCATCGTCCACTCTGTTCACTTAAAAAAAATTAAAGTCCCACACGCGAGGGCTTGAATTTGCTCGAAGTTACTACTATTGTGTTTTTTGTTTTTGCAAAGTTAAGTTGCTATAATGCTTATAAATGCAAAACAACACTTAGGTTTATTCTTATTTTCTTAAAAATCACCTTCAAAGCTTTACTTTAAAGGCTTAATTGTTATTTCAAGTGCAACTTGGCTTTTTACTTAATGTCGATAAAAATGAAGAAAAAAAACAATTTTTTTTCGATTTCATCCATCGATATGACTTTGCAAATCGTTTTTTTATTGTTTTGTTTAGGATTATTATAGTCTTAGACAAACATCTATTTTATGATTAATGCTTAATTTTATGAGCATTTAACTTCTATCATATAATTGAATAAAAAATATTTGAGTTTTTTTTATTATTAACCTTAATTCCATGCTGAACACACAACTTGAATACCAAATGGAAGGAAGGGCACTTGGATTTTGGGAGAGGAGAAGTCATCTCTTAACATGTGGGGTGAAGTTCATTCATTTACAAAATCACACCACGTAGCGAGCTACCATTGTGTGCTCTCGGAGAAAACTAAACGGTGATAGGGCTGGGACCCAGATGAGTTGGTGACTCATATCTAGTTTGGTGGCTGGATTATTGGAGATCAATGCACCTACTAATCCAAATTCACTCATGGAAACCACACACTGGACCCCGGTAACTCTTTGAGAAGCATGTTTTACGAGACTTATTTTCAAAAAATAAAACTATAATCTAAAATTTATATCTACAAATATTCTCGCTCATCAAATTATGTCTGAGACACAATTTGGACGAACATAGATTCCTAGGTATATTTCTTTCTTAGCTTCTAACAGTCCTGGCCAAGTCATTTGGATCGATTAACAGTCCTGGCCAAGTCATTTGGATCGATTATCGAATGTTTTTTTTTTTTTTTCTGTGAAACCAAATTACTCCTTGATTAAAAATAAAAATAAAATAGAGGAGGTGGTGGTGGTGGTGCCGTGGTGGTGGTGGAGAAAAGCTAGGCTCAGGCCTTGAGCTTATTTGGGTAAAAAAGAGATGGTGCGGGATGAATGAGATGATGTCGGGACCGGATAAAATTGGGCCTTGAGACAGTGAAACCCCTTACTAGTGCGGTGCCTCAAAATATCAAACAAACAAAAACCACGTCGACCAGAAAAGATCTCCATAATAATATATTGCAATAGCTCATCATCATGCAGCAGATTAAGACACAAAGCAGCACTGTAGAGCCCTAGATTGCTGCCTCATACTATATCTAAATATAAGATTATTAAATCCCTACCAACCAATCCGGAGGGAAAGCTGTGCTGGAGAAACCTCTCATCCCACAGAAAGGGGCAAAACGGTGACACACATGGTCGTATGAGAGAGGTCGATAGAAGATAAGGGACAAATGAACAGGGAAAACTGGTTAAAACAGAGGAGAGTGATGAAATGGGTTGCGTGGTCCTATAGAAGGGACCCCATTGTAGCATAGGGTGTCCCTCTTCTCTGATTGGTCCACCCTACTACCACTCTTCTCCCCAGCTCTTTCGATGCTTATAAGTGTCATTGGGAAATGATGTGATAAAAGGCAATGCCCTTGTTCAAGCATCACTTACATCGCTAGCAACCTTCCCATGCTTTAATGCGCAACGCCCTCTCACCTCCTCCCTCCTCATTTAAGCCCCAATTTCCAATCTTTTTCCATAAAGCTCACGGGCGCCACCACCTCTCGCTGATTCTCCTCCCCCCTCTCTCACTCCACCACCATCCAGCTCCGCCTATAAAACACCATCTCGATTGTTGCTCCAGAACAGCAATCCTGCCCTGCCTCTGCTCTGTTTTGTCTCAAAACGCCAGCCCCCGTTCATTTTCCTCGGCTCACCTCTCTGTTTCGCTCAATAAATACTTTAAAGCTTGAGTACATCCATCGATCACTCATTTTGGCACACGATTACCCTAAAAAAGGTCTAATCACACCACTTTTAAAAAATGAGTGATCATCAGCAGCAAAATCTGGAGACAGAAAGTAGCTCAACAAACGCATTCTCCCCGCCCTCACCATCTTCACCATCTTCTAACTCTACCCCGTCAAAGAAACATCAACAGGAACAGGATTTTTCTCCCTGTAAGAAAATTACAAGAATAAGAGACTCTAGCAAGCATCCAGTCTATCGAGGAGTTCGGATGAGAAACTGGGGCAAATGGGTGTCTGAAATTCGAGAGCCTAGAAAAAAGTCGCGCATTTGGCTGGGCACTTTTCCTACCCCAGAAAAGGCGGCGCGTGCGCACGATGCCGCTGCTCTAAGCATCAAAGGAAACTCAGCTATTCTTAATTTCCCTGAACTGGCTAACTCTTTACCCCGTCCAGCTTCACTTGCTCCTCGTGACGTTCAAGCAGCCGCTGCTAAAGCTGCCCAAATGGACACGTTTGACCAAAAATCCGAAGCAACCACCACCACAACAGCGTCTTCATCGTCTTCTTGCACATCTTCTTTGACATCCCTTGTTTCTATGATGGACTTGTCTCAAGATGAAGAGTTGAGCGAGATTGTCGAGTTGCCAAGTCTCGAGACGAGTTATGACGAGCTAAACAATGATTTTGTTTACTCTGACTCTGTTTATGGGTGGATGTATCCTCCACCGTGGATGCAAAGCGTGGAGAGTCTCTGTTTCAGCGGCGGCGGCGGGTATGCTTGTGAAGATCTCACACTGCCGAATGAGAGTACTGTTTTATGGAATTATTAGCGCTTTCTTCTTCTTCTTCTTCTTCTTCTTCTCCAATATGTTTGTGTATGTATCTGTGTGTGCGAGTCCGTCCATCTCTCATCCTTTCTCTCTGTTTTATTATTCTTGTTTTTTATCCGATCAAGATTTTTTAGCCCTTCTTGTTTCTCTGCAAGGGTTGAAATTTCTCTCCCTGTCTTTTTGGTGTTCATCTCTTCTTGTGGGTATGTATATGACTTTAAATCTAAATGTACAGTTTTTGGAAAGAGGGGAAATGTGTGCATCAATTTCCTTTGCTTAGTTTTAGATTGTGAAAACCCAATAAAGACGGCTGGCTAGTTTCATCTCCATCCTCAGGCAAACGGAGGCTTCTTTCAAGGATTGCTTGCTGAATGGAATTTTTTGTCTCTTATGCTGCTGCACCTAAGATCATAAATCTATGGAAATTCTGGCCAAAGTTGAACTTGTGATATTGACTTTATTGGTGTTAAATAATGGTAAAAACAAATGATGCCAAAAGTGTCAACAATTAATATTTCGAAAAAGGTGGGTCCTCCACTCCAGATATTTTCCCTGTAATTCTTTGTTTTACATTGTGTTTTAGAAATCGTGTTTTTGAAAGGAAAAAAAAGGTTTTTTTATTTTAAATTATATATTTTTTAGTGTTTTTAGATTATATTTCGTGGGATTTTCATAATAATTTATAAAAATAAAAAAAAATATTGTTTTGATGTATACATTAAATTATATATTTTTTAGTATTTTTAGATTATATTTAGTGTGATTTTGATAATATCAAAATAATTTTTAAAAATAAAAAAAAAAATATTGTTTTGATGTATATATTAATGAAAAAAACAATTTTAAAAATAACTTCAATCATATTACCAAACAAAACAATCACTTTTGTTGTGAATGTTAGAAGCTGGAACTAGCTGGAATTTATGAATAAAAAATTTACTTTTAGACCCATAAAAGTAAATAATAAAAATCCATCAAGAAAAATATGGCAAAAAAATTCAAGTGAATAATGAGAATAAAAAGAATGTTAGGAGGGTGGGTTATGGGAGATGCTAAATGGGTAAATATGGCAAAAAAAAAGGAGTGACAATTTGCCAATTAGGGTAACAGTATCTATCCAGTATCTAGCCCCTCCCTCCTCTGCTTTATATTCTCGTCAAATTCTGTTTGTATTTGTGCTCTCTCCTGGCAAGAGAGAATTTAGACTGGTGGCTATCAATTCCGTGCCTTCTACAGTGCTTGATATTTTTATTTTCCTTATCGTTTGGTGGGGCACGAGACAAATCCCTGGCTGGAACTTATCTCTGGTCAAGAATTCGATGTGAAAGCAAGAGACCCATCAAGAAAATATTTTATATCAGAATTCCTACTTTTTAATACTAATTGATTCAAGATATTTTAATTACTGGCATGCCACCGGGGATTCTCTTCTTTCTTTTCTGGTGTACGGCACTGCCACCGGGTTGAATGTGTCGAGCCCAAAAACGGTCCTTTCCTTTGGCTCTTCTCTTCAAAATATTTTTTATTGAAAAATATATTAAAATAATAATTTTTTATTTTTTTGAAAAATAATGTAATAAGGAATACAGGTAAGTTCATGAGCATGTTAAACAAAATTCCCAAGGCTACAAGCCCTGGATAATATCCCTGCGGGCTCCATGTTTTGATTTCATGGTTGACCTCTTACAAACGTGCCTAATATTTCTTACCACAAAGAGACATAACTTTGCATGGAGTGTTGAGATGCCAGGAAGCTATTGAGTTTTTATGGTAAAGGAAGCCAGATTTGTCAGGTAAAAGTTACTTACAATTGTTTTGTTAGAAAGAACACTCTTTTCATGTCTTTTGGAATAACATTTTACTTTTGCCGTCCTGTGAAGAAATTATTTTATCTAAAAACTCAAGTTATTAGATGAGATTTCAAAATATAATTTATATTATTTTTTAAAACTTGTTTTTTTTATTTGCTAATAATATAATTTTGACATGTTGGTGCTGATAATATAATTTTGTTTTTTTTTTAATTTTTTGTTTAAATATTATTTTCATTTTTTACTTGATAAAAAATGAGTTGACACAATTTAATCTGGGTTCGCTACCTCGACCTAGATTAACTTAGAAATTATCTCAAATTGAATTAACATCAAGCGGGAAAGGATTATATATGTTATCTTGTCTTGTTAAAAGGAAAACCAAAATTCTCTTTCATATGCTGACATATTTTTTCAACCATAAAGTTGAGTTTTGAGCTCATTTCACTTTAATAAATATATTAAGAAATAAAAAAAAAGTTATAATAAGCCTTTATAATTTGATTATTTTTCTGCTTAGTCTGTATGTTAAGGAATCATCTCACTTAAAACCTTAAACTTCTAGGTGAGACCCTAGAATATAATTTATATTATTCTCTAACACACACCCTCGAGTGAAAGCTTTTTGGGCTTGAAACTTACACATGGTTCCACAGTACCTTGTGTTTGATTTTTATCAAATAAAATGAGGCTAGTGAGATTTGAACTCGTGACCGTTGGGTCAACAAAGCTCTAATATCATGTTAAGGAATCATCTCACCTAAAAGCTTAAGCTTATAGGTGAGGTCCCAGGATATGATTTATATTATTATCTAACACTATATATTTTAAGAAATTACACTCTATATCTTAAACTTAAAAAAACTTTATAACACTTTACATCTGTAAAAAAAAAATCAACAAATATATCATATTATTTATAGTTGTCATTATATTTCATTTAATGACTAAAGAACCGTTTCAATATTCATATTATGAATTTGTCATTGAACTAAAAAAAAAAACTTGCCACCATGGCTAACTTCTTTCCTTTTTCCATTTCCTTTTTTTATTTTCAATCTCCTGCAAGCCGATGAAAAAATAACTGAATTGTTTTTCTTCATTTTCCTTTTCAATCTTTAACGTGCCTGCAAGTTATGATTGAAGTCATCATCTTTAAAACTCAAGTGAATTATCTGTTTGTTAAGAGATGGAAGGAATGCTTAAAATGGGAAAGTTATCATCCCCTGGCCATGCCTTGAAACTTGAAAATTAAGCATAAGAAATGCCCACTCAAAACAGAGAAGAATATATAACAAAATAATATTAAAAAAACATAGAGGAATTAAAATCTATTTCACCTTCTCCACTCTACTTTTGCATAACTTCTTAAATGATAAAAAAAACAATCATCTTCTAACTTCATTTTCATTTCATCAACGTATAGTGCCACCACATTCTCATCGACTTCCTCAATTATTTTACGATAACCTCCATATACGATAACATCATCTTAATATAATATTTATTTTGTATTCGAGAAAATCTCACTTCCCTTTAAGTATTTTTTTGTGAATCCGAGTTATAAGAGTAAAATTCAAGCTATTCTATATTTTTATAATATAAACATACTCTAATTTGAATTCAATAATTACAAAAACAAATTTTAAATTCTTTATCATCAAAACTCGATACAACATAATACAAAACTTCAAGATTTGGTTTTGTTGCAACAATAAAAGGAAATCATAAGAGATTGATTTTTACATGGACTGGTTATACAAGTGATGCTAGACATGATGTGGACTAAAGTCAAACACTTTGCCTTTTCCGATAAACCCTCCACCACCCATCGAGCAACCCGTCTGCTTCCTCATCATCTGACGCCATCACTTCCCGTCACAACAACCGCCATGGACGTAATGGAGAACTATTTTGTGCCTTTTGCATTCAAAGCCTGGAGAGTGGACTGGATGTCACCATGCTTTAATTAGAGTTTTTATATGGTTTACGTTTTCCTTTCATGGAAGAACTAAAATATACACAACCTCATGATTCTTTAAGTGTTGATTCTTAAAGTTTGATTTTGTGTCTGGAGAGAGAGAGAGAGAGAGAAGAATTCGTACGAAGAGAGAATACAAATTTATGTACACTAGATTGATGTGGTAGTTTGGGTATTTGTGTGGTATATATATAATGCTAAATTTATATTTTTTTTTTTAAATTTGAGTTGATTAAGAATATAAAAAGTAATTTTCTAAAACTCGAAAGCAAAGCAAAGCAAAACAAAACAATGCTCAAATTATAGGCCATTCGATGTATTTTTTTTTGTAAATAATAATATATAATATATAATCCTTCTAATTATAAAATGAATTTTATTTTTATTTTAGATCATTATCATATATTGATATTAAAAATAATTTTTTAAAAAATAAAAATAAAATTATTTTAATATATTTTGAAATAAAAAATACTTTAAAAAACAACTACAATCACACTCCCAGACAATTACTAAACCTGAACAACCATGTTATGGACAAAAATATAATAGCAGTGGGACTGAACTGTTTGTCAGTTTACCCTAAAAATCTTGCATAAAACCCGTAACTCCAATTACGATTTTTTATTTTATTTTATGGCCAAACGAAACAGCAGATGCCCTGAAGGGATGGCAAAATGACAGTCTCTATACTTCCACGTGTCTGTTCGGTATTCTCTTACCAAGTGAATAAAGACATGTGGTGGGTCAACCAACAAGACTACTTGCTTATTTCGTATTTATATATGATTTCTTATGTCCGAATACACACATACGAGTATCTAAGAGTCTATATTTTGTCGTTTATACGTGTTGAAAGAGACAAATTATCGAGATGAATCCATTCATGCTCTTACGTGGACTTGTGTGGTAGGTCAGAAGATATATATATATAGTGCTAGCTAGTAATAGTGGAATTATTTTTGAAGTAATGCTAGAACAATTTCTGATTCACTACAGCGAGATATAATTAAAAATGAACTGGCCAAATTGAGTAAAATAATTAACAATGATTTGTTGTTTTTCTCTAGAAAATGATTTTCCTTTGAATATAAGCTTCGCTCAACATTTAGAATTCCTAATCCACTACATTATAATAATCGAAAAGAGCTAACCAAATTCAGTGAAAGACAGAAGAAAATTTATTGATTTTTTAAATTCTGGAAAATAATACATAATAAAATATATACCTAAGGAGCATCATAATTACAAGTATGCTATAACAGTCGATGATTGCTGCCCTTTCTTGCGCATGACATTTTTTGGGAGATAAAGATTCTCCGATCGTGACTGAAATCATTTTCAATTTCTATTTATTATAATATACGTGTGCAAATTATAAATCCCCAGTGACATGGCGTGATCTCCAGAGCAGGTCCCTAATTCGAAACAGGATTGATATTTTTATAAATAGTTGAAGTTTTATTTTAATATGGTATTAAATTTTTGTTGATTTAGTGGTCACGAGTTTTAATCTCATTACCCTCATTCTATTTGATGAAAAACCAAACACAAATTAGTATGAGTCTGTGCAAGTTTCAAGCCCAAACACTTTCGTTTAAGAGGATGCGTTAGAGAATAATATAAATTATATTCTGGGACCTCACGTAATAGTTTAAGTTTTTAAGTGAAATGGTTCCTTAATAGTTTAACTATAAACTCGGTAACAATTAATTATTTACTTTGAATAGCTATTTTCGTGCCACCATTTGAGATCCTAACCACGCATATAACGACTATTTCAAATAATTTGAAAGTGAATGTTGTATTTCTCATGCTGCATTGAATAGTAGAATCATTTCATGTTCATGGAACACTAGCATATGATCCTATGTTAAAAAACTTGTGAGGAGTATAATTTTACCTCTTGTTCATCACTGCCCCACATATTTATTCTTGCTCCCTTTTGACCCCTCCCGTTGGCCCTAGACTTTGAAATTGGCGTTGCAGAAAGGCCCGGGTAATTTATTGGATGAAGCAGAAAAACCCTACTTAATAATCGGGAAGAGGGAAGAGAAAAATAATTGAGGGTAATTTTTTTCTTGATAATCAACAGGGTTTGGAATTTCAGTTCTGTCAATGATGCCATTATAACCATTTAATAATTGTACCTCAGACAAGGATGGTGTCGTAACCCAATTTATCCACAGGTCAGAAGATATGTAAGAACCAGAAAATTGTTGTGTAGGATTTGCTTAAAATTAGAGCAGCACATAGACTATTTGTTCCTGTTTCAGGAAACCTAAAGTCCACCAAAGCTACACCAGTTACTGTTTTTTTACCCTTTACATGAAATATATATTCAATTTATTCATCAAAATATATTTATAAACTTTACAAACAAAAAGCACTTCTATCAACTTGGCAATGCCCCATATGAGGGAGTATCTTTGCAAACTTCCTCGTATGTGCAAACCATTTTTTTGCATCTTGACGACCTGAGAGAGGCCACCATTGCCTATTGGCATCCTGTTTATTTAGCCGACGACAATGCCTTCACTTTCTACTATCCAAATAATTGATCAGAAAGCTCGAGAAAAAAACTATCATATTGGGATCCTGTGTGCACTCTTATTGATCCCACATCTTGGTGTCCTCTTCCCATCTCTTTATTGAAAAGCGTTTTCTCTATGCCCGCAGAAGAGATGTATTTGTCCGCGAAATCAAAGCTGCATGACCCCATTTATTTGTCATGTTTTGATTCATCATTTACGAACCATGGAAACCTATTAAATTTATTGTTATATTAACCAAATAAAATATATTGTCTCAACTAGCCTTTTCAAATCAATGTTGTTAATTTCGTTTTGTTTCGGCTGAAATGGTCGAAACGTTTCATGCTAATTAAAAAAATAAGATAAAATGACGCGGTTTTTACCTCGCTTAAAATTTCGACCCATTACGAAAATTCCTCACAGAATATTCTGGTTTTGTTTCGGCAAAATAATATTTTTTTTAATAATAAATAATTTTACAATATCAATCATATCTCTTAATCTGACCGCTAGATTGAGATGAAATTTTACGATGAGTCTCTTGATATATTTATATATTTTATGTTAAAATTTCAGAGCAATCAGAGAATGTAATGACTTTGCGAGATTAATAATGATATTCTAGTAATATTATACATGTTCATAATTTTAGTTAACAAAAATTATTTTATTGTGTCTTTTTTTTTATTAAATTACACAATTTGAACTAATTTTTTAAATTCATATATATATATATATATAACAATATATATAACAATACAACCCCAAAAAGACGCGTTGAAATACTCCAAAGCCAAAACATTCTACTCTAATTGAAAAAAAAAATATCAACCAAACATATATATATCCACAGCTTCCATCTATTTGTTTTTAAAACACAACCTCAATGTTTTAAAAAAAATTGATTTTTTTTTTAAAACTATATTTTTATTTTGTATTTTAAAACAATCTCAATTAGATTTCCAAATTATCACCAAGTTAAACAACAATAATTGTGGCCTTTTAAAGTTTTTAATAGATCATCCTTCCCTAAAACTAAAATATTTTTTATATTAACAATATAATTTTCTAGTTTACCAATTCAAAAAATGTTGTTTTTATTCTTTAAGTCCCTATTACTTCAAGTAATCAAAACTACTGACAAACGAAATTTCATTTCTTTGATTTTTATAGGATTGCTTATGAAAAATAGTTCAAAATTAATTTTTAAAAAATGGAAACTATTCTTTCGATAATATTTTGGGCTCAACTTATGAAAATATAATTTATATTATTCTTTAAAATATCTCTTTAAATGAAAATTTTTGGACTGCAACTTGCACACAGATATACATCACACAATTCTTAGTTTTTATCAAATAGAATAAAAATAGTGAGATTTAAACTAATAACCATGAAATCAACAAAGTTTTGATATCATATTAAAGAATCATCTTACCTAAAAACTTTAATTATTAGATGAAATTCCAAAATATAAGTTTCTAAAACAGTATTTATCTTCTATTTTAATTTGAAAGCTTAAATAGAAAGTTTGCTGGTTTTGTTTCCTCTTTAAACGCATAAAGATGACAATTGAAAATACTGGTAAAGTCAAACAAAATAGTTGCAGGAAAATAATTAAAAAAACACCGGTTAATTTTGTTTATTTCGTAAAAACCCAGAAAAAAATGTTTCTGATTCAAAATCTCACTAAAAAAAATTAAAAAAATAGAAGATAGACTTGCAATAACATGTTGCGAAAATTTTGAACAGGTTTCCACATTGCAGACAACGTAAATTATATAACTTGTTTCAGTAATTCTCCATGAGCCACGTACGGAAAACTATCAAGCTAAACTTGTAATTGTCATTAACTTTATTGTATGTGTCAAATCAGTCACCTAATCATTATTTTCTATAAGAAATATCTTCTATTTTATCTGCAATTGGCATCATCAATTACTGACCCCTAATATTGGCCCACTCAAGACTAGACCGCTGTGCAAGTGAGCACTTAAGACTTGTTATTTCTTTTCATTTTAACCCTTAATTCATAATTTTTTTATTAAAATGAATATTTACATTGACTGACGTGTATTTTAACTAATTTTATAGGTCATAAAATTAATATTTTTTTAAATTTACAATGATCATCATATTAGCAATCACAAAATTCAAATTTAAAATCACAAAAAAATAACTTTTTAATTTTTAATTTTTTATTACTGAACCACCTACTAAATAATTACCTTAATCCATAATTTTATTGGTGTTGGAGATAGCAAGATTCTAGCTGCCGAGCACATGATTATAATCTTATCATTATACAAGTTGGATAAAGAAGCTTTTGAAAGAGATCAATAATTTATTTTTTTGGAAGAATGTTAAAGGGGATAATTAATCTTTAATAAAGTAAGTAATTATGAATTTCAGGAAGGTTAGTAATTCTATTTTAATCTTAATGGCACTTGATTTTTTCCATATGCGTCTAATGGGGCCATGCTAATATGTCTTACTCATCAACTTGATAATTTTAATTCATATCATATCATATCAAATAAATAAATAAATATAAAATGCCCACTATGAAGTATCACCTTGCGGGTTTTGTTTATTTTTACAACATTAATTTAATATATCCCCCCAACAAGCGATATGGTAATTAACAGACAGATTAAATTAATAAAAAATGGCAAATATCTGCTAAAAAGTTTAAAACAACAACGATGACGTACGAATACCGATCTTAAATCATAGTGCATGACAATTCTCACTTTCCCATTATTAGGATTTCCATTATTGGAACTTCTGATCAACACTTGAGCTAGAAGGCTCTCGTATAATTAGTGGGTTGAATTTCTCTATTTTTTTAATAAACAAGTGTATTAATTTAGGTAAGAATTCAGAATATATTTTTCTAAGAAGTTAAATGATTGTTTATAGAAAAATAAAATGACTGCGTTACAAATGAAATTAAAAAAAAAAATAGTAAGAAACATAACACGACAAAATAACTAAATCAATGATGCATATTTGTCTACATTTAAATATTGTTTTCACTATAAAATTATATTAAAAGCCACAAAAAAGAGATAGCTAGACCAGTAAATTCACAACTAGAGTCAAAAAAGGCAAAATCAACAAAAACAAACCTGGAGGCTAAGCAGCTACATGATCACGGCTCAGCACTCAAAATTAAACAGCCAAATGAGTTTTTGGGGTTGACAAAACACAGTTTCTTAATGGATTGATGGCTAAAACTATGTAAGTAAATTTGGTCAAAATAGTTATAATATTCATGTTAATTATTTGTAATAATATAGGTTTTCTGATGAGTTGTGGCAGTAGCAACGTAGAAGAACTTGCTGGCAAGTGGAGTTATATTTGCTTAATTTATAGAAGAAGATGAGTTTCTCCATCTCACCTAAATCTAAACATAACTTGTGGAGAAAAACAAGCACCCACGCTACAAAAATTAAAAAAAAAAAAAAAAAACCTCTTTAATTTTGGTTACAGGATACAAGGGTGGTGGTTGGGATCATATGATTTGATGATACAAGGTGAACCATCAAGTGTTAAAAACGATTAATTTAATTCTAAATAGAACCATCGTATATTTATGATTTTAAAAGAATCACCCATTCTCCAATCCCTTTACAAAATGCCTAGCTGTGCGGCTTGTATGATCCACGGACCAATTTGCTATGCAAAAGACAAGAAGTTGACAGTGATTTATCACAACTTTTGTATTTCATTATGGAAGATTGGACTTCGACATGATCATACAAGGCATGAGAGCTACATATGCTCCCACTCCCCCTCTCTCTCTCTCTCTCCAATTAGATGAAGAAAGATTTTTATAAAATTTATTTAGTGAGTGATTAGTGATATGCATTTGGAATTAAAAAATTTGTTTTCATGTGATTTTAAATTTGAATGTTGTGGCCGTTAATATAATGGTCACCATAAACTTTTATTATCAATAACTTCAGATCTATAAAATTAGTTGAGATGCATGTAGACTGATACAAATAAATATTAAAGAGATATCGCACCACCCCCATACAAAGTGACCCATCAAAAGAATAGCATCCTTTCTCTTTCTCTCATCAATGATCGTCTTACCATCACATACTATATATCCCACAAATCTCATAAAGTCGTTTGTGGAATCGAATTCATCTGGGGAAACTTCCATTAACTAATAGCTAAAACAAAACGAAAATTACTGTTCAACTACTGTTTACACACTCACATATTCACTGTGGACGCGATGTTTATCGCCTGTGCGTCGCAGCTGCATCGTCCGCCCGTTTTGGTTTTTTAACTCATGCACTGTCTTTAAAACACGCATCTCCTGTCTTTTTAGTTTTGCTGCTTTTTAGTTCGCGTGGATTACACATTGGCGCAAAAACAAATGTTTAGGTTGCGTGGGGACAGCGCATGACTTCAAAAGCAGTGTCTTTAAAGTTCAGGAACAGGACACGCTGCATTTGGCACTACTTTTGAAGCTCAATGATACATGTATTGAAGTTCACGTGGATTACACTTCCAAGGAAAAACACACATTAAAGCTGCGTGAGTTTCAATTTACAACCATGCGCTGCCTTATGAAGACAAACATGCGCTGCCTTGAAGATTAGATATTAGGCGCAGCGTGTCCTGCTTCTGTCTTCAATCTCGCCACCTCAAAAATAGAGCTCACTCTCCGTTTTTTCAAACAATCGATTTGCTGCTTGCTTGCCCGCGACGACCTGCCTTTTCAACTCAAAAATACAGCTCACTCTCCGTTTTTTCAAACAATAAATTTACTGCTTGCTTGCCCGCGACGACCTGCCGTTTCAACTCAAAAATACAGCTCACTCTCCGTTTTTTCAAACAATAGATTTGATGCCTTTTTCAAACAATGCCCGCGACGAGCTGCCGTCTCATATTCTGATTTTATGTTTATCCTCTCTTCAACTTTCATCGGCTTTAGGTGATGCCGTGACCAGTTCAAAATATAATTTGCCCACCTGTTCGCTGCCTCTCATTCAAATATAATTTGAACAGAGTGTGCCGCTGGTTGTGAGGTTAAGGAGCTGTCCAGTTTTGATTTGAATGGGGTGCGCATCTTTTTTTTTTTTTCACACAAGCATTCTCATGCTTTCTTTGAAGTTCCAGAGCTCCACGCGTCAACATGCGCTGCTTATTTTTTTTGGAGATCAAGGGACACAAGGATTAGAAATTCAAAAGAGAGCTGCGCTATAACAGAGGAGCATTTAATGAATCGCATCATCAAGTGTGTCCTCAACAGAAAACAACCGATTATCGCTTAATCTCATTTATGTGTTTTGTCGTTGCGTTCGTTTGGCGGCGACGGGAAGCCTTGCCACCTGGAAATTGAAAGCAGCATCTGCAGCTTTATCACATCAACTAGGCAAAGGTCACACTTTCCTCAAATCTCCACTCTTTCTTCGTTCTTCTCATTTTTCGTTTTCTCTCTGTCAGTCAAATTCGGTTCTTAGACTATTTTGCGAATCCCATTTCTGCATCAACGGTGTGTCATTTATGTTTGTTTCTGTTTTCTCTTCGACTTAAATGGCTTGCTTGAATTTTATCGGTCAATTTCATGTCCCATTGATTGTTGAAAAAACTGTTAATTAGCAGCTAATTTTTCATTCTGCAATTTTAGGCTGCTTTGTTTGGGTTTTTGGTGTTAATCGCGTGTTAATCGCACATGTGTTAATCGCCTTGCTATTGATTATTTTGTCGCTTGAGTACGTGACTACCTCATTTTGTCGCTTTTCTATGATGGGAATATGAACATTGATCTTATGTGAGGAGACTGATTGCATGGTATTTGATTCTTCATTGGATACATTCAATGATAATGACTTGATCAGCGCAGATCAACTCTAGATTTTTCTCTGAACTATGAAATGAAACTCAAGACAGTGCAATTTCTGAACTGTACATTATCATTGCACATATTATGCTGTCATGGTTATTCTGGAAAGGAGCATCGTGCAATAAGAAGGCAGGGAATAGATTGCTTGGGTCTCCACATCTTATTTTTCTAATTTGGACAACACAGTATTGATAATTAAGTTACCAAGAAATCCGTGACTAAAATCACTGCCTAATTAATGATTTCCTTTTTCTTTTCACTGTCTTAAAGTGTTATGGGATGTTTAGTGTATTTGTTTATGTTTCTGGGAGCATTAAGTGGTCTGTCTAATGTTTTGCTGAGTACAAAACTGTTAACTAAAGATCTGACCCCTGTTTATGTAGGCACTGAAAGAAGCTCTTGAACAGATTCGAATTTGTTCCAGACTGGAAGGGCTTCTGTTGAAAAAGAAAACTTTGAGCTTGGGAGACTCTCCTGAGATTCACGCTCAAAAGGTATGCTATGCTATGCTCATGCTATCAAGTTGTTTCTTCATTGTGTTTCTGAAATCTTGGTTTCATTGTTTGTTTTTTCCACCTTTTATTATCTGTTAGCTTTCTCATGTTTTCCCTTCAAGTTTCTCTTTCATGTTGTCTTTCAGCATGCATATAGAAACTATTGTCCATTTCAGCATTGATATGCATTGCTGGAGCCTGTATCATTCAGTTTTCTAAACCACAGAAAGGGAGCATATTTATAAGGGCGTTTCTGGGGAAGTGAGTAAATGTTCTATGCGAGACATAAAAGACATTTCCAGGCTTGGATTTTTATGCTAAGTGAAAAACAGCAATGATAATGATAGCATTATATGCAATTATAAGGGCTAGATACCTGGAGCATCACACAGGTTAAACGGGTCCAAATCCTGACAATGAACAATATCGCCTATCAAAAAAGAGAGAAAGAAGAAAAGGGAAACAATGGTAAAATGACTGTTTTGGATTGTTATTATTTTTAAAAATGTTTTTGTTTGGAAAAAAATTAAAATGATATATTTTTATTTTTTTAAAATTATTTTTAATGTCAGCATATAAAATAATTTAAAATACTAAAAAAATTAACTTAAAGTATATATAAAATAATTTAAAATGCTAAAAAAATTAACTTAAAGTATAGAATTGAAATAATTTTTTTAAAAAACGTTTGCAATGTCAGACAAGGGATTACTTTATTGAGTAATTATTTAAAATTGTAACCGTTTTTTTATAGATAAAAGAATATTAGTTATATTAGAATTTAAGAGTGTGATAAAAAAATTTAAGAAGCTCGCACTTTTTTTATAATTATATATGGACAGCCATGTACAAACATGTGTGTCTACACATTGTATTTGAATTTGTAATCCAAATTCTATTGTTTGTCTCTTTGCTCTCAGTGTCATGGCGCTAGCAATCAAAAGCATCAAAAAGTATAACTTCTACAAATCCTTACATGGAAGAGTTTGTCGTGTTTGGATTCCAAGGCTCAATGGTCAAAACAGCAGTTTCAATTGCCTTTTCGTTGATGCCACTGTAAGCTTATATATGACACCCCTTCTTTATCATTTATCTTTCTTTGTCTTTTGCATTTTGTTATACCATATCATAGCCTATTCAAAAATATCCATAATAATTTAAATTGCAAAGACAAATTTTAACTTCTTATCATAAATTATTTAGCTTTCCATTTTAGTCTTCAAAACATTTTATTAACAGCCATCAAGGGTTTTTTGCATTATGTCAATCCATTTACTGTAATTGCAACATCCATTTTATTCAGAACATGAAAAAAAGCATAGAACTTTTTAAAAAAATATCGTTAAAATATATCTATTTCCTTTTAAAGACATTTATAGCGAGCACAATAACTGTCAACAGGTCATTAAATAATCCATATTTACTACTTCAACTCAAAAAAATAAACATTTAAAAAAACTCCTTTAATATTTTACAGCCACGGCAACAACTTTGCTAATCTTTTGTATAATTTATAATTTAATTCCTTATGCACAGTATCTTTAGTTTCATTGATAATAATTTTCACTTTGATCCAACAGGGTGACGCAATTCAGGCCTCTGCTAAAGGCAAAAATATAGAACAATTTGCTGCTTCAATTATTGAAGGTGATTACTATGAAATCTGTGGATTCTACACCTTTGAAAACAGATATACAAATTCTGTTGCTGCCCACGAAGCAATTATCGATCTTAAGTCTGACACCAAAGTTATAAAAATTGATCCTACGACACCTCCGATACGACGTCATTACTTCACCTTCATCGACTTTGCACATCTATTAACTACAGGAAGACGATCAGGCGTGCTCACAGGTTTTATCGCAAGCTAGCAATTGTCATGTGTTTTAGTTATTCTAATACATTTCTTTTCACCTCCGGCCTTTTTTCTTTACATTAGATGTGCTTGGCCGATTAAAAGGCGTTCAACCGCTTGAACAAATTATGGTTCGGGGTCAAGATCTGACAGACAAAAGAGAATTTATCATTGAAAATATAAGGTTGATTATTTTCATCTCATAGATTTATCAGCTTAATAGCTTCTTTTTAAATATTCAAAATTTTATGCAGAGGTGAAGAGCTAAGGATTACTCTTTGGGGCGATGTTGCAAAAAGCTTTGATGATTCTGATCTAAGCAATCAACCAAGCCCAGTTGTAATAGTCTTTGCTGGCTTCCGAATTACTGAGTTCAGAGGTTTTTTCCTATCAACCATCTCTCTTATTTTTTTTTATTATTCAATCATTCATTGATTTTGAAAACTTTATAAATTTTCTATCTTATTAAGCTAAATCTCAACTAACCCCGGTATATACACTCTTCTTTCAACGCGCAGGGAAACCAAATCTCGCTAGCACTGTTGCTTCCTTATGGTATTTCAACCCAGAAATCCAAGAAATTCTTCCCTATAAACATTAGTAAGTTCTCTATTTCTTTGTTTATCTTCATGAAAAAATATTTTTTAAACCTGTTTATAACAAACATCTTCAATGATAAGCTATAAGGATATTCCCGTTGAGGTGCATCAACTCCCTTCTACAACGTGCATTCAAACCATTGATGAACAGCTCAAAGAAAATAGAAAGACAATCAAAGAAATCCTTTGTATGGATCCATACCAATACAAAGTATGACAATAATGATTAAAACTTTTTTTTTTCCACACATTATCCTCAATTTCTTTTCATGTCAACTATTCAGTAACATATGTTTGTTTGTTTATTATTCCGAAAAATGCAGAGCCAAAGATTTACGTGTAAGGCCGTAATAGCTGACTATGATCTTCATCGAGGCTGGTGGTATCATAGCTGCCCAATATGCACAAAATCAATATCTGACAAAGGCACAAGTTTTAGATGCATTGAACACAATGAGGTCACACCAATTCCATGGTTAGCAAAAAAAAACATTATTTTTCATGTCCATGCCTACATTGTACATGTTTTTCGCATCATTTACATTGTTTATCATATTTGATTATCTCATTTTTTACATTTTCATAGGTTTAGAGTTGATTGTATTGTAACCGACGGCACTGATGTGACAACGTTTTTAATGGTCGGGAAAACTGCTGAAAACTTCTTTGGCTCCTCTGCCCATAGTTATGTCTATGATAAAGGGTTCATTGATTCCATTCCAACTCCTATGATAGACAAATTACAAAAACCAAAAATTTTTCAGCTACGATTCGGAACTTTTCGCTCGGTTATGAATCGTTGTGATATCATTGTTTCCAATGTTTTCGATGACATTATAGAGGTTGACCCACCACAACATGTTCAACCAGAACTTCATGATATAAATGTTCCTTTCATGGAACAAGCTTCAGCGTCTTCCTCTGCAAAACCACTTTTGTTAGACCCAATAACCCCAACACCTATTCCACCACCTAGAGCTGACGTCATTACTCCTTCAAAATCACAAGCTAAGAAACATCTGCTATTTGACGATGACACACCTCTCCAAAGGTCACATGTTTCTTTCTCTCTTCATACCTTAAGCCTTTAAAAAGCAGTCATATCATTTATATATATTTGTTTTCTCTCAATACTAAATGCACAATGTGTTGATTTTTTTTATTCACAGCTTGACAACAAGTACTACAACTGAACCTCCAGATGTTACCCCATCACTCGATCCCAATGCATCAAAAATGCTTAAAGAAGATGACCAACCAAGCAAGCGTCATTGCCCGTCACAATCACTTGATGATTAGGTTACTTTTAACTTGCTCTTCACTTATGCCATTTCAAATACTATATCTTTCTCTTCATTGCCTTTTCATCTCAAACGCAAAAATATTATGCTATATACTATTTCATACAATATCGCTTACAGCTTTTCTACCAGGCACTTCAAATACACAAAAGTAGCACTCTTGATTCTTGCATCTATTCAATTTTTATGCCTGCAAATTCACTTTCAATCATCAATGTTGTCATTTTAATGATAAACATCACAATCAATGTCTATAGCTTTTTCATTCGCAAGATCTCCTCAACATCATCGTTGCAGCAACTTTTGCATACCTCCTTGCACTATTTCCAGGTCTCTATCCTCTCTTGAAAAACAATAGTGCTTTTTGGCATTGTAATGACATGCTTTTGTTATCTTTCAGCTTCTAAACTGGTAGGCTTATCTATTACCTATTTTGGATGTCAAATATGGACAATGTAATGAATTCGCCTATTTAATCATATAACAGTTTTATCACATACCGTCTATACACTTTATAAAAAATTGTTCTGCAAAAAAAAAACTGATGCATAATTGGATTTAATGCAGTTCAATGGGGATATTAGTACCTGCATTTTGGGTTTCTGTTATTTTAAATGAAATGTTCTGCTGCTATTACTTCAAATGAGATGTTGAATATCAATGCGTGCATTTTTTTAAACAAGATGTTTGAACAGTAATTGATATACTCATGCTTTTAGGATACCTTTTCAACAGAAGGAAACACTTTCAATATTTTGTTTCTTTTCAAATCACGGTGGTGAATGTTTGTAGTAGTCATTTCTATTAGTTGAAAGTAATATTTATATTTCGGTCGAAAGAAAATATACCTGCAAAGACACCAGTACAAGAGATGCTCATATATTCAAGATAAAATTATTGTTGTTTTATGCCCACAATACAATTGACAATTTGCTTTATTCCCATAATTAGTTTCTTTCCATACGCATTGATATACTTCCAATTTAGTGGTCTGTTCATTAAGTAACATTGGTTTCCCAAAATATAACATTTGCTCCTATCAAAATGAATGTGCAAGATGTACTTTGATTATTCCTTTGTATGCCCACCTTCAAATTACCTCATTTCATGCAATCCTCTACAAATTATGGCATTTTCTGTCAAATTTAGCCTCATTTAATCACTGAAATTGCTGCAATAAACACACAACCTTCAAAAGATGAAAACAGAGTGGACGTCTGCACATTCCATTCACAAATCAGCTGCATACAGAAAAAAAATGGTTTTTGCTCTGAACAAAAGTTTTTAATATATATTTCATCTGTTTCTTTTACATTGCTAACTATTCATTTTATAAGCTTGATACATCTTTGCACATAAGCAAAACAACATCATATGCAACGAAAGGAAAAATTATTATTATATGAGAAATTATTATACAGATGTTATTTTCCTGGAATTACTTGATCTTCCATGTTTGTACATATTTTCTTGCTTCTGAGAGTCATTACCACCAACCATGTTTCCTTAGATGTTGCTGTCAATATAATCATCTTTAATATTTAAAAAAGAGAAGGGTGGGAGAAATTATCCCCCATTGAATGAAAGGCTGGGCACCTTAGAACTAACAAGCATGCACGGTGATCTTACTGACAGTTAAGGAAAAAAAATGCCCAGGTAAGACAATAGATTTAAAAATTCGAACATAACAGCCCATATCAGAAACCCACTTCATAACATACAAATTAATATTGTAAAGGACTAATACACGGTGACAGGTAAAAATCGAATGAAGATGTAAAATGGGAAAACCTGTTTTCGTCTTGCAATTACTTTGACGTGCCAGAAAATAGGGCGGAGGAGGGGGTTGGAAACAGAGTAAAAACTGAAAATTGTGATGACAATGCATCTTCCACTAACACTGTCCTTTACTATTAGGAGAAGAATGGTATGGCAAAAGTGGAATACCACTCTAATTCTCTGCAGGGTTTCTCCCCTGATATTGCTGCAATTCAAATAGACCCTCAAAGCAACAACGGTTTTCAATCTGATTATGGTAATCAACAATACATAGAAAAAAATTATGACATGATTTAAAATTTACAATTCTCTATCTATCAACTAGAAAATTCTTTGCTTACCACATAAATAATCAATTTGCTACATATAAAAAGCCCGGCGCAACGCGCGGGCTACCCAACTCGTTCATATCTATATCGGAATCGTCCACGTGGGGAGCAACATTTATCAATTCGAAACTTCAATTTAATAACCTAACCATGCACAGTCAATTATCAGTCCCTGTGAGTGAAGTGCCTTTGTACTCTAGGAAGAAAACAAATGGATCAAATATTTGATTTCTAGCAGGTGTGGTGAAATAAGGGCAATTGATTTCAAGGGATAGCAATTAGTTAGAGAACAAGTTGCACAATCTGTCAAGATGAGGTTGAATCAGTTTTTTTTTTTATATATATATATATATATATATATATATATATATAATTATTATTATTATTATTAGAGATATAGAAAATATACTTAATTTTCTTTATAGCTTGTTATATATATATGCATGGCTCTCATTAATTTCACGAGATGCATAAAGGCAACCCACCACAAAATGAATGCCGAGACTGTTTGAGACACAGATCATCGACGATTTCTTTATTTCTTGGTCCAGCAATCCATGGTATTGCGACAAAACCACTGAAAACTTGAAATTGTTACCCTCACACCTTGTAATTTAATGCCTCAAATTTCTTGAGATAATCCACCTCAAGGGAAATAATGTTTGAAATGCTGTGAATCCATTTCTGTTGATCACCGTATTCTCATTCGTTGTGGTAAAACTCTAATGGAAAATATGGTCAATAGTTGTTTTGGGTTATGCTAATTCATGCAGGTTATTGTTACTCATTTTAGACCTCACATGCTGGTGATGAGGTATATATTTTTTTAATCAAATACAAGAGTTTAACTCATGATTACTAGACGATTGATGAAAATAGAGAATAAAAATGTTTTTTTGTCGAACCCTGTCTTTGTTGTCTTTTGTTTTTTTTATCCTTCTCCTTTGATGCCAAAATCGTTAGGATTCTTAGATTAATTAGGAATCTTTATAATGTTAAAGACATTCTTTTTTTATCTAGTCTTTAAAGTTGGATAAATCTCTAAGAATTTACACTGACTTTGTTGTTGTCGCAATTCTGTTCTACATACCAAATTTCTCTTCCAACTTAGATTTTGAATCTGACTTGGTTTTGTGCAATATCTAACCATTACAACTATATTATGTCATTCATGACATGTTCAAGAATTTATCTGAACCTTTATTGGATCCAAGAACTCACTGTTCTTATGTTAGATTCTCAGTCGGAAGGGGATGCTTGACATTGTCAGTTTCCAAATCAGACTAGAGATCTTTTTTGACCAAGCAGATTGCAGGCTAGAGATCTTTTTTGACCAAGCAGATTGCAGGCAAATTATGTTGTTCAAAATATTTTTTTATCGTGTTGGATCTTTCATGAAAGTTGTATTCTTGTATGTATAGATGACTTTGGATTTTTTAATCGCTTAATTTCGATATCATAATCTCAAGATATTTTCGTTTGAATGTCTAATCTTGCTTAGTTTTTGACCAAGTAGATCGCAGGCAGATTCTATTCTTCAAAACGGTTTTTCTCTTTTCCATCTTTCATGAAATTATGGTCCTGTACATATAGATGACTTTGGATTTTTGAATCACCGGATTTCGATATCATAAGCTCAAGATATTCTCGTTTGAATGTCCAGTCCTACTTGGTTTTTGACCAAGTAGATCGCGAGAAAATTCTATTTTTCAAAAAAACTTTTCTTGTATTGGATCCTTTATCAAAGTTGTGGTCCTGTATATATAGATGACTTTGAATTTTTGAATCTCTGGATTTCGATATCGTAAGCTCCAGATATTCCCATTTTAAATGTGCAGTCCTACTTGGTTTTTGGCCAAGTAAATCGCTGAAAAATTTTGTTCTTCAAAACATTTTTTCTCGCATCAGATCCTTCATGAAGTTATCCTTTATTTTTTAGTGTAGAGACATGTATTGCTTGAAATTTCATATGAAACCATTTGGCAATTTGGTTTATACATATCTAATGCCCACTACGTTCAATGGTTCATCACCACCAAGATACATTATATTATAATCATTGACAAGATAATTCTATAAGATTCCTTGGTGTGGAGTAGTTGAAATGAGATGTTAAAGTCTAAAACTGAACATTCATTGAACTCTAAATAATAAAAATCAAAACTTCATGTACCTCTACAATAGTAGCACTTGTAGAATCATTCTTGATTTTGTTTTGGATTTATGCAATTCCTAATAAGATGATTAGATTTATCACAATTCTAATTCCAACAACACCTACATTTTTTATTTTGACTTGCTTTTGATTCTAAATTTATATCTTTAATTACCTATGTTTGAGATTCTATTATGTCTTTTGCCTATTGTTTTAAGGTTTAAGGTAGCACTAAAAGTTAAGATTTTATGTACATCCTTTGTTTAACTTCCTCACCAAGAATCAAGTGTTGGATGTAATTAAATTTCAACTTGGATTTTCTGATTGGGTTGCTTACAATAGTTCTAATAGCTTCCTAATTGTTTGGGAATAAAGCCAATAATATTAATACACGTATCCCATTATTAAACTCAAATTCAATATAAAATAACTTATTTGTGATGATGTTTAAATTATTTAGGTGTTACGTGATGGACTTTCATTCTATCATCTTTAAATCACATGTTTGTCTATATGAAAAAAAACATGGATAATGATTTGTTGAACAATATGGAAGTTAGGCCTTGATTTTTTAGCTGGTGTATTGATGTCACGGCTAATAACATGTCCAATGAGCTAATCATAAAAGGTTGTCGGGTTATAGATTAAGATATCAAGCGAAGATGACAAAATGACATGGGTGGCATGTATGGAGTATATGGATATAGTGAGTTGCATGTAATAGTGTATGTATCTCGCTTTGATCTTTGCTTTGAAATTATATTATTCATCTCAGTCTCCTCTTAATCATGGCGTATTCAAAACATGTTTTTAGATATTGTTAATATGGAAAACAATCAAAGCATAGGGTTTTCCTCACTAATGCTCCAATACCAATTACTAGTATTTGTGATCAATGCTTATAATTAAGAACCCATAATTTAATATGAGTGAGTAACTTGTCTAAATCCATATAATTATTAATTTTACTCATAATAGAGATAAATGGAAATCATATCAATGGAAAAGAGATTTTCTCGACTCAACTCATAAAATCTTTTATAATCTCAATTATCTTTATTACTTAGTGTTTCTTGTTATGTGTTTACTACTCTTACAGACCTCTTTATTTATAGATGGGGTTGGGAAGGCACCATGATTCTTTCTTTTTAATGTGGTAGAATCCAGAAATTTCTTCCTTGAAAATCATCTAACCTCAAACCTCATCTCTAAAAATCATCCATTTTTATCAGCTTGGTTTCAAGTTTATATTCAACCTAATTTGTCTTCATTCTTATCACAACCAAGTTGTTGAATACACCACTATATATAATCCCTGAATCAGAATAAAAACAAACAGTGAGCAGTGAATATGAACAAGCAGTGATGTTGCAAAAATTTAAAGATTTGCTCTAATTCCTCATCTCATATTACACCCTAGATTTATACAGGAAATAATTGTATAAACTAGAAAATTATTTTGTCATCAGTTTCTATCATCCATTATAGAAAACAATCTTTGTAATTGTGCGAACAAATCATAACTATACAGTAATTAAGGAAAGTCAACACATGTATTAAATAATTAATTTGTCTAACTTGGAAATTAGCTTAATTTAAAGAGTCACCTTTTATGAGTTCCATTAGATGGTTGTATTTAACCATGGTGAGCCCTGTTATTGATGACGAATTAACTATGATATGATGCTAAGTGGTTCTAGCCGAATGAAGACTTGATGCGCTCGATCTCCTATCACGGCTTCCAATTCAGAAGGTGCCCTACAAGCCTGGAACACTCCTCTTTTTACGTGACTGACATATTTAAAAGGAATATCTTACATGAACAACGTTTTATAAAAAACAAAAGATTAAAATATCAAAATTTTATAAATGAAACCACATTATTATAGAGAATAGTAATGGGGTTAAAAAAACAGTCCAAAGTGGGAAAAGAAAACGAAAAAGAAAAGATCTGCTCATTATATCCAATATTTTATAGCATTGTTGCCTAGATTCGAACTTCCTTTCCAAGTTGTTTGATAAATTGGTTTCATTTCGTTGTCAGGGCAAGTTGCTATTCATGGCAGTCATGCTTGAAATGAAATTGTCTTGTTCTGAATATAAAAAAATGGTGGAAAATGAAGATCAAGACGCGATTGGATTCTGCAGAAGGAGGAGGGCCCAGTCATTCATGAGTTAAGGTCTTAAGAGTTGAAGAAGTTGCAAATATTATCTTACGTAGGAGGCTATGTCTAGAAAGTCTAGGTCTGAAAGCGAAACATGCAAGAAAAAACAAAAGGCTTCGCTATTTGGATTTTGGAGATGAAAGCTCCAGTCCTAAATAATTGAGCTCCTGCTTGGACATTACAGAATCTGGGCCACGATTAAACTAACCTGTATATGTAAGTAAAATGAAATTTAAAAAAAAAAAAAAAAAACAATGTTGTGACCTTCATTGAGGAAAAAAAACAATGTGTTACATTATTCAATTTCTTATCTCCTTACGATGGATTTGCCATTCCATCAATTAATTGACTTTAAGATAAGTGGGCTCTCGTACTTTTATAGTTTTTAATCACTGGATACCAAATCAAACAGAGTTAAAATGAAAATACTACGAACAATTTTCTTTTTTTTTCATCGGTCGGCCTTCCAGTTGTTCGTACAGATGAATATTTTCTTATAAATCCCCTCACATTCTAAACCAAGGATAACTTCCTCATATTATTTTACATATCCTAGGCCTTGATACAAATAGATACATGCTTCCTATCGTTCAGACATGGATAGCATCGAGTCTAGAGATAGATTTACCAAGCACGGCGTTTGGAGTCCAACGTGGACTTCGTCAATGCAACCCACTCTCACCTTTTTCTTTTTGACATTGCTGTGGATGGGTTACCATTTCTAATCGGGAGAGCGTCATCTTCAGGCTTGTTCTAAGGAATCAATTGTGGACATGACATATATCATCCGCGTCACTTGCAATATGCCCAATGGTTTTATTTTGGTATCTAACCCTAAAAGGATTTTGAGGTGGTTAGAGTTGGCTTCAAGGCTGAAGCTCAACTTCCATGAAAGTTCACCGGTTGGCATCAATTTACGGCGGGAATGGCAAATGCAATTTATAGTAAATAGCAAACCCAGAACGACTCTCCACTTCGTAGCCTGTGATAAATAGCATCCGCACAAGAATCGATACATGAAAGGGATTTTTTTCCTGAGCATGGTAGGCAGAGTGTCTCGTTGAAATTATCATGGGTTTGAAACTTGCACGGGCTATATTATCCTGTGCTTGATTTTTTTTATCAAATAGAATGAGAGTGGTGAGATTTGGATTCGTGACAACTAAGTCAACAAGGCTCTGATATTATGTCAAAGAACTATCTTATCTAAAACATTAAGTTATTAGATAAGACTCCAGTATAATTATATTATTCTCTAACAACTTGTATCGCGTGCTCGTCTTTCATGTGCCAGAAGCAGTTGCGAGGCTTATCACTTCAATCAAGAAGAAGTTCTTGTGGGGTTGGGATTTTGGTGCAAGGAAGATTTATGAAGTTGCCTGAGAGATGATTGTGGGAGGAATGAATAGAGGAGGTTTGGGTGTTGGCTCACCGGAGGACAAGAACAAGGCGCTGCTATTTCAATGGCATTGACGGCTAGATGACAACAATCCGGGAGGCTGGATCAACAACGGCCTCCCACTCTTGAAAACACCTCTTTCAAAAACATGCAGCCCATCTATTATTCTCTTATCAGCACAAACTCTGACATTGGAGTGGCTTTGAAAAACAATTGCTGGTTCTAGGGTGGCAATGTGGAACATTCACTTTTGGAAAGAAAAGTGGCTAACTGATGGGCTGTTAAAAGATCTTAATCCACACCTATTCTCCTTGTCCACTGCACCTTCTTCCAGCTTTTTGGAAATAGCCAGGGAAACATGTTTCAGCTCAGTGGCAATGGAGGTTTCACTAGAAAAGAAGCCCACGGCCATCAGAAGAGAAGAAATTAAACGAGATGACTAAACTGTTAGCAAGGGTCACATTCCAGTCAAGCGGAGATGATCAAAGAATATGTCTCTTTTGTGAACATGAAACAGAGCATGCTGTTCATATTTTCCTCCATTGCTACCACTCGTGGAGATTGTGGCAAGAATTTCTGAGTTGGTCTGGCATCTCTGGGTGCATCCCGAACACAATAGATCAAGTAATCTAGCAATAGAGCGACGTGGTTAAAGGCAAGATCCAGCGAAGCGCATTGACGATGCTATCATATGAATGTTTATTAGGTATTTAGAGTTGAAGGAACAAGCTGATCTTCGAAGATAAGAAAGAAACCTTGCAATTTCATCTGGCACTCTGGTTAAAAGCTTGGAACAATAATTTCTCATGCACAGAAAATTATTGACTTGGAGATTCTAAATCCATTTTGCCATGGTCTAATAAGTGAAGAGTTTTTGCTTATAGGCACTTGATAGTGCATATGTTCTTGTAACTTACTTCATGTTCTTGACTTCCTGATTATCATTAGTTTTAATGGTATACTAGTTTTTATCAATAAATAACTCGATTATTATTTTATATATATATATATATAAGAAGATTTAATCTTGTCATGTGAAAAATATTAAAAAAATACAATGCCCACATAAGCACACAATCTATTTGTTATTTCAAGTAATTTCAAATTGATTATTCCTCAAGGGAGATGGAAGACAGGAAATTGGATTTATTTATTTATTTAAAAATAGCTCTAGCTTAAAAAAACTTCAGAAAATAACGTTGTATATAGAATGCGTCGTCAATAACAATGAAAATATCTAGATATGTGATGTTGGCAACGACACAACTACATAGATTATGTTGGTTTTAAAAATATAATTTAAAAGGTTATAACAACATAAATATATCACTTTAAAACTTTAATACCATATTAATAAAATTATATCATTTAAAAACTCAATAAATCAAAACATAGTTTATATTATTTGAAAACTGAGATCAAAACAGCTATAAGTTCTGTTTCTGATAGGACCCTATAGCTAATTCGTTTGTTTTCTTGTGTTAAAAATTTGATTTGATATCCTTTCGACATCATGTTCTAACGTTGAGGTTCGGTCCAACTAAAGTTAAACAAAAAAACAAAACAACTGCTGCCAATAGGAATACATTTATCAGATATTTTCATTATTAGTTTTGTCTATTTAACTTTGGTCATGGTCAGATTATTGATTATGATCTGTAGAGAGCAAATCATTAAATGTCAGCTTCAAATGTCTTTGTTAATATTTTCATTTTTTTTTTCTAAATCAACGCAGTAGAAAAAGAAAAAGAAAATAAGATGCTTGAAAAACATGAATTCCATTACAAAACCCTTAATGTTTTTGTTTTTTTTTTTTAAATATCTTGGTAAGATGAATTTATAGACGAAAAAAAAAAGTCTTCTTGTTGTCAATATTTTTTTTCAAATGACGTCATAAGGGGGGAAATATTGTTCCTAGGCACGCGGGCCTCGCAAGGCCCCGTGCCTAGCTTTGATTGAAACAAATTATTTGGGTTTTTTTTTTCTTTTATTATTTAATGATAATATTAAAAACCAATTCTACATTATATATTATTTTTCTTTCCTTATAAGAGGGTGTTTGGGAGTGAGGTGTGACCGATGATACAGGAAAAACAAATATTTTAGATGTTTGGTTAATGTACAAAAGTTGAAAAATCATGCAGGTCTCATCTAAAAAATATTTGTGCCGGAGTTGCACGGGTTGCTGCTTTCCATGCTTTCGGGGCTGGAGGGACTGGGGATATTATTTTTTGTTTATTATTTATTATATTTTCTGTGTAGGGAATGGTTTATTATTTATTGTATTTTCTTATAAAAAATATATTTGTAATATTAAAATAATATGAAAATTAATTAAAATATAAATAAATGTATTAGAAGGAGATCACAATATAATTTTTGTCTCGCAATCATAATTTTATTTTAGATGATACTTTACTATATGTTGTTCCGGGATCGCAGGTGACTTCACGTATATATTTATAGTTCGTGATGAAATTACAAGTAGTTTGATGGGAGAATAAAAACAAGCGTCTAATTTACTTGAATTATTAATTATATTTTATTATTATAATTATTAAATATTTAAAAAACAATATATATACACATATTTTAAAGTAATTTCACAAGTTGAAAGCAATATGAAAAACTTGGTAACCAAACAGTTGAAACTGTTTTTCATTAACCTCAAACTCAAGCATAGTTTTAACCAAACACTTTAAAAATTATTTTGAATAGAAACTAAAATACTTTTCATAAAACTATTTTTTTAAAACCTCAATTACAAAAACAAAAATAATATTAAACACACCCTAAAAAGTTATGGTTCGACCTGCTACAATAGCACGTGAAATAAACTAGTACTCCCCTAAGGAATCGAAGCGCAACCACCGCTTTTAAATTGTTAATTTTTTTCTTTTTCTCTTTTTTTTCCTTTTATTTTTATCCTTCTTATCTCAACTCTATCATTCAATTTAATATTTACCGAGTTTAAATTTATCTTCGTAAATTATTTTGGTTTCCTCCCAACAAAGATATTTTAATATTTTACAGGTGTTAATTTTTATCATCGTATAATTAAGTAATAAATTATTAAATATCACAATGTTCTTGCGAGGGTGTTAGGGCTAAGAAGTCGTCATCTAATTATTTGATTAAAATTATTAAAAACCCGAATATTTTAGTCATTCTCATAGGCACAATGAGTAAGAGACTGACTGTAGTTAGAGAAACTACACACATACTTGATACTTGATTTTTTACAATTAACACTTACACCTCTAAACACTTGACTCTTCCCGTTAGACTAATGTCTCTACTTATAACTAGAACACAACCTTAAAATTAATTTATATAAGGAATCATAGAAGAGTTTGCCTTTTGTGATTACTGTTATCAAAACTCAAATACGAAGATTAAAATTTTATATTCATTTATAATTATTCTTTGCTTACCAACTATTCCTTGAATTGACCCCAGCACATGCAAGTTGATATGATGACCAAAACCCCTTTTAAAACTAATTTATTAGTTGGATGTGAGAATCATTGCAAGACTATGAACTAGTTGCTAGTAATGAAAATAGGAAGTCCCTTTTGGGCCAGCACCCCTCGACCAATGGATCGTAAGCCCTTACCACAATAGGCAAGAGGGTTTTAATTAACTTGGCATATGCCCGGCAGAATAATTAGATTAATGGCCTTTAAAATCTCAAGAACATGAACATATTTAATTTAATCATTGAACTTGACCGTTCACCTTTTCCTCTCTCGTTTCGTTGACTCCGCCTTGTCAGAATCCAATCTTAACCAAATCTTTGACCCTCCCCCTTTCCAAAAATGTAAGTGAACAACATTAGTTTGATGAAAAATAGAAAAGAGAAAACGACAATGAAAACATCGAACAAAGAAAAGGAATGTACAGGCAGTGCACCTTAGCTAGCATTTGTCATCACCTGAAAGGGAAAGGATCCAAAACCCTACGCTCTGATGGCGATTGTCGGCATCAGCTTTCCACGCCACGTTTCCTCATCACCCGCCCTTCCTTTTTTGCCTCTTAAGCAGCCATGTGTTTTTAAAATGTTTTAAAAAAGAATTGATTTATTTTAAATTATTATTTTTTTAGTATTTTTGAATCATTTTCCTGATATCAAAAATAATTTAAAAAATATATATTATAAAAAATATTTTAGAAAACAACTGTACCAACTCTTATCCAAATCCAAAGTGGAATCCAATTGTAGGACCCTTTTCCATCTACATGCATGGGAATTATAGATGCAGCACTGGTAGCCATACATGAACATTTAATACTAATTATTTTATCTAAAAAATTAAATTGTTAAATAAAATATCAGAATATAATCTATATTGTTCTTGGAGCGCAAAGCTAGAATTAGGGTGGCCCTGGCCGTAGATTTCAAAATTTACGAGATTCCTTTCCTGGGCCAGACGTTCTTCGGTTCTGGATTTGGGTTTTATATTAATTAGTTTTAATTTCAATCATTAACATTTTATTTTTATAAATTAGTGGCCCTGTGTTGGATTTCATGTCAAATCCTTTCATGGTACTCGAGACCGTCGATTAGGGTTTTCAGAGGCCCCTGCCGATTATATAATATTATGGGTTACATTTAGCAACTCAATTTGATTTTTGAAGTTGACAGATTTTTTTTTTTTTTTTCACCTAAGAGCACACCCGATATTTTCATAAAATGCTATTACCCACAAACAGACAGAAAGGGTTTCTGTGTCAATCTTTCTTGTTTTTTAATGGGACTTGAGAGGTCTAGAGATGAACACGTCGGTTTCATGATGGGACTCCCCTGATTTCAAACTAAACCACCTGTTTAATTATTCAATGTGTATTCTTTTTAATTTAATATATTCTTTTTTCCTCTAATTTCTGGAAGGCCCTTTCACATTGCAAGCAACACCCAGTTTTATGTAAATAATTATTATTTATTTCAATTTGGAGCAAGTTGATAATGTTCATGTGCTGCTAATAACTGCTTAAAAAGCTCATCATTCCAAATCAGGTAGCATTCGTTAAGTTATTTAAATTAAATTTCAATCTCCAATAATTATGAGATGATTCAATCGAGCTATTAAAAAAACTTATCATAACTTTTACAAAGAAAATATCAACTTGCTAATTGTATAAATCGAAGATTATATGCGCTATGATGCGTCGAGATTATTATATATAAACCGACTTCTTGATTATGCTTCGTGATGTCTTTGGCTTGTGCGACCGTCCATGGTGGAGGTAAAGACACAGAATTAAGATGCATGGAACGATCACGGAGTGCCACGTCTAGGTACCGAGACTTGCTAGCTGCTGCCACGTGTAAATTTGATTTAAGAAACAATAATGATTTAGTGGTGACATTAGGGATGGCGTATGGTTGGGCTGCACGGGTCCATTAATTGGTTGCGCTATTATAAGAAAGGTATGCCCTATTGATGTCTTTCCATAATAGGCCGTAGGGCACCATTTGTGGGGTCGGTGGGCTAGGGTATAATTATGGCTGTTGACTTTTATGCCATGTTTATTTTTATGTGCTGAAAGCTTTTATAAAAAGAAAAAGACACTCTACAAAATAGTGATATTACAATCCCAAATTAATCTTAATAACTGTACGATAATTAAGTTCTGACTATACTTAATTTCCTGCTTTCCTATTGCAATTTTTTTTAAAAAAAAAAACTAGTGTAAAAGCAATCATTGAATTGAATAGTATTTTTGATATTTTTAAATAATATATATATTTTTAAATAAAGTAAAAACTTGACATTTCATTTCACATATAAAACAAACATTGAAAACCAAATTAATATTATTTTACTTTTAGCTTTCTAAATAGCAGAAGATGCCAACGGGTTGCATCAAACAGTTTTGTGGGCGAAGGCTTTTAGATTGGAGCGCAGGGAATATCAGAATCAACTAAAGGTGCTAAGCAAGTAGGGTTCCTCAAGTCGACCAAGATATTATTTAATTATCGAGCAATAAGATGTTGGAATCGCATTGGTAGTCAGCAATGCTATATTTTCTAATTGTCTTACCTAAAAATTTACTATATCAAAAATTTATTTCATCTAAAAATTTAAATTGTTAAATGAAACTGCAAAATATAATTTATATTTTTATGTAAGTGTGTATAAAATCATTTCATTAGAAGCGATGCTTGCCATCCATTCCATTCTCCTCGCATAGCACTGGCTGTATCGTCTCCTTGGGCACAAGTGGTGTTTCGAAGAATAAGTCAAGGTATATCCAAAGTTAACGGATAAAGCAGCATTGTTTACGATTGGATCACCTTGAATTTCGAGGGAATGGTACATTTGAATTTTAGAGTTGGGATATGGAAGAACACCTTCGATCCATGTGAGAGATCATGTATCCAAGAAATTAATAACTTGGTCTCAGTTGACACACGAACGAATCCAATAATATCTTAATCATAAAAAATAAAAAAAATCCAGTATCTTTACTTATGATCATTAAAAACAAATTACTTTTTACTTTAACAGATGAGAGGTGCAGATATAAATGATTATCAAAGATTTTTATGAACCATGCCGAAGAAAAAGTTTCAATTGAAGAAAAAACTCCTTATGATGTGAACCTGAACCCATTAAGTTCCATGGCATCTAATGCATTCTGAAGTTAAATCAGTATGTGTGCTCTCTTTTTCTTCAACCTCATGGCTTTAACCGACCAGAACTGTGAATAATTAGAGCTGCTTTGGAACTTAATTGGACAAAGTACTGCCATTATTAGTACTCTAATATGTGGTTAATTTCAACCGTGGGATAGAAATAAAACAATTAAGACCTTAATATTAGAAGTTTAGAGTTACAAAAACACCCCTTGAGCCATAGATAATAACAATGTAATATGGAAGCAAAATACCATTATGCCCCAACTCCAAACTTTAGTGTTTTTATCGTTTATCTTGGTATTTTAGTAGTTTTACTCTGTACTCACCGTGAAAACCCAAAAAAGCTCTCTAGCCCATTGTTTTTGTTTGGCATAAGGGTACAAATCTTAATTTTACTGTTCACGATTAGTTGAAAAAACTTAAAATATCCTTGATATTTCAATGTTTTTTTGTCTGGTTCTAGGGTTATATATGTATCTAGATTGTTTATAAAAGTTAGAAAAAGACAAAAACACTCTCAAACAATCAGATAATATCAATAGTTACAGGATAAAGATTAAATTTGATATACTGAAAGCAAAACACAATAACTATACTATTATAATGCGGAGTAATTTGTTTCTAGTGTTATGATATTTATCCCACACGGTTTAACTTGTTTAATTAGACAAAGTATTACCATTATTAGTATGTATTGTGAAAACGATGTAAGATGAGATTGATTAAATTACGCAAGGTTTCCACCTATCAATGTCACGGATTTTGTCTATTTTGACATGAGATTGTTGAACACGAAACCAAATTCTTGTCGCTATTTCCCCTAGAGAAGATTTCCGTTGTTGTTTAAGGAAAGAATGATGTGGGGGAAGACTAGAATTGTCCCCTCCATTCTTGAAATAGGTAAGCAACAAAGAGTTCTGTGATGCACTGTCTAATCAAACAGCTATAATGTATGATAGCCTAAGGTTTTTGTCAATGTTAGTCTCAATAACATAAGGAAATCCAGGGGCGTAATGGCAATTTGGACTGTCCTTCAGATTTTGGTTTGTCCAGCTAAAAATATCTTGTGACTATATAATATAAATCTAAGTGGTCTAATTAGTGACAGTATCGACGGTCGACTTAATGCCCAACTAAAGAAAAACAATTCATTTTAATATGTGAAAGGTGCCATCAAAGATTGTAGGCGGAGAAATGAGAAGAGTTGTTCACATTCACCGGGTTAGGGATTTGATTTTCACTTTTGAAAAGTTCTTCCCTCACTGTTTCATCATCAGACGAAACATGGGCTGATAAGAGTTTAGTTCTTAGAATCAATCAGAACTAGGTGTGATCCGATGCCGACCAAGCCCAAAGAATGGTAAATTTAATCTTACTTGACGTATAAACATAAATTAAAGTATTATATATATGTGAAAGGTAAAAATATAGTTTAACAAAGAAATACAAGAAAATAACTTTTTTTTAATATCAAGATGAAAATATATTAGATTAATCATGGTTAATCTGGATTAACCTGCCAAACTCACACTCTAGTTTATGAGACCGTGATAATCTCATGTAAAATAAATTAAAACAAATTATTAAAGTTCAATTCCCGAGTAATTGAATGTTGAAGATGAAATTGAAATTTTTAATTAAAAAAAATGACTTCATTCCACCTATCAAACTATTGTAAGATCAAAATAACTCTATAGAAAATAAATCAAAATAAATTATGAATATATTGAATATTTTGAATTATAGGCTGCAATTAATTTAATGTTGAGGGTGAAATTGAAAATTTTAATTAAAAGAAAATGGCTACAATCCACCTGTCAAACCAATGATTCAGGTCATAAAACCAAAATAACCATATAGAAAGTAAATCGGAATAAATTATGAATACAATAACTATAACAATATTTAACATTTTTAATCATACTTTACAATTAATTGATTGTTGAAAATGAGATTTAAAATTTTAATTAAAAGAAAATGACTATAGCCCACCTATCTAGTTTCTTCAATGTTGCAATTCAGCTTTCGATTTCGCATTTAAATCTTGCTTGAACTTATCTATGTCAATGATTTGTTGGTCATTATTTTTATTATTAACAAAATCCGAAATTACATTATTACAACGACATTACTTTACCATCGTGTTTTAGTTCGTTGTTAATGATAATAATTTTCATGAATTTCATAATCTGAAATAGACAATGCCCTTGAAAATTGAAATACGTTTGAAAAAGTACTATCTTCTTAAAATTTGTTAAAATAAATCGAAAGAAAATATTGAAAAAAAGGTTTTAGTTCTCGTCGGCATTGAAAAATTCAAAAGTCCTTTTCGGAACCTGTACTAAAATGGTACAAATCACTAGCTATCATTTTGACTCGCTGAGCACAGCGACAAAAATAAATAATAATAATAAAAAAAACCCTCCTTAAAACAGACCTCCTCCCCCACCTCATCGCATCCTCTATGGCTGCCATATTGTAGGTCCATCTCATCTAATAGCCCTATACGAGCTTGGTGCTGATTAAAGTCTTAATAAATAATAATAATAATAATATTTGTCTTTTCTTTACTTGTTTTTCGTATTTGAAGTTAAATAAAGAATTTATTTAACATTTCTTTTATAAAATAAGAATATCAAGATATTATTGATTGTAATAATTGTTTTCACTAGTTTTTTCTTTGAATTTTTAATTTATGAGTTTTTTCTCTAGTTTATTTTCACTATTCCTTTGAGTTTTTTCAAATACTTATTTATTTATTTTTTATAATATTATTTTGGTCTCACAATTCATGACATGAATTTAAAAATCTTATTCTAGTTGACTCGAGTTTTTTAATTATTTTTATTTAATATTAAGTTGATTAAGAATTATTTGATTTATTTTTAAAACCGTCAAATTAATCAATTCATATTAAATTAATCAATTAATATTAAATTAATTATATATCAAATATATTAAAATATAGTTAAATATTTTAAATAAAGTTTTACAATTAAACTCTCGATACAATATATATATATATAATTAAAAATTAAAAATTATATATTTACATCATTCAAAAATCATGTTGCTAATTTTTATATATTTATCAAAGGGCTAGATATTTTGCTGGCTCATGTCGGCCACCCATAACGACACTTGGACGTAAGGAATGAATTATTGGCCGTCTGATTATTTAGTCAAATCAAACCAATTTCAGCTTTTTGGTGATGCTGAAGTGTCCTCATTTTAATGGATGACCGTACACATTTAAGGTCCTAAGAAATGATGATTTTTTTTGTCTTGTTTTTTCTTGTTAAAGGGAGAGAGAAAGATGATGTTGACGTTGAACACCTTTGATTGGTTGCTGGTGTATTGATGTCAATGGCTGCTTCCCTGCACGGGTCCCCTCTTCTCCTGGTAAAATGTCTAATCTTGCTCGATATTTTTCTCTCTCAAATGATACAGTCAGGGAGTCATTGGTTATTATTTTAGAATAAATAAATATAATTAAGAGATTATAAAATAAATATATTTTAAAAATGATTTTGAATTATTATTTACTTCCTCTTAAAAATATATATATTTTATTTATCTTAGCTATTTTTATCTCTTTGATGTCGACCTCGCAATAATCAGATTCCTTTATTCAATAAATTATAAATGATAACATTCATGATAGTTTATGGAAAAATCTTTTTAAATTTATATTACTAAGTGCATGTAGGATTAATAAGATTATCGGCACATTAAAATAAATTGTAGAACTTTTCAAACCTTAAATTATGTAAATGAAATGTCTTAATCTTTATAATCAAGAAAGAAAGTGTAAATTCAAATGTAATAGTCACGGTTAACGCTTGTACTTGGAGCATATATTATATTATAAAATCTCTAAATTATACATCCACAATTCAAATGTAATGGTCACAAATTTCATTAATGTAAATGGGTTCCACCATAAGAGGAAGCTGCAGCAGAAAATGTTAACAAATATCTCGTACTCATTGTGCCAACGACTATAATTATATGTAATTATACGACCCTATGATCCGATGATTGTGTTATTATTTTTCCTTTTTGTATAAACAGAAAATTGCTAAATATAAAACCAAATAAAAATAAGTTTTTTTTATTAGAATATTGTAGTGAAATCTACCCATGAAATAGTTTCTTGCTATTCATCGGCCAAGGAAATCACGACACATAAACAGGATTTAAAAAAAAAAGATATAATAATGTAATAAAAATCAATTCAACAAAATCATTGTTTAATTACTGAGAGTATTCAACTGATAAATTGCAAACGTCTTACTAAAATTAGCATTTATTCTTATAGAAGATTTTCCGAGAAAAAAATTAAGATCTAATGAAGCAAAATTTTCTTTCTAGAATCAGTTCTCGGATTGAATAAATCGTGTATATAATTGCTTTTTTGTTTTGTTATTACCCTATATTCGCACGCTCTTGTTTTTATCCAGTTCATGTCATGAACCTTGAAGCTCTCAACAGTGTCGTCCTCAGCTGTCAAGTCTCCATCTTGTTCTGCGGAATTGATAATTACTCTTCATGCATGGATATATCATCTTATATATATATATATATGTATGTATATATAAATGGAAATTTGAGTTATAAAATCTGATTTAACCTGTCAAGAATGTGATCTGATTATTTTGTTTTCTTACCAGTTTAAAGAATTAACACGGTTAAATGCAGGTGATTGAAGGAGTCATTCTTCGTCTAAACAATACCTACAATTATTTTTTAAAAAGTACTATTATTACAGTTTTTTTATATAAAAAAACAATGATACTGTTTGAGATAGATCCGGCTTAATCAACAAACTCGTGATCCGAACCGACCAGTTCATCATCTTGTAATTATCTAAGACGACAAACAAAAAATGTACAGCTGGTGTTTCATCATAGAGCTGGCTGTCGGACATAGTACACCAAGATAAAAGGTGTCGGATCACGATGACAAAAATTTCCTTGGCAAGGCAAGCAAGCCCTAGTCGTCTGTAGGGCCCAGAACCATTCCAAAGACAGAAAACGAGAGTACTTCCCTTGTCGGATTGGAGTTCATTTGTCGTCTGGTCAGCTGGTAAAATCGGAATGGGAAAAGAATAGCAGTAAGGAAAGACAGCAGCATTGAATCAATGGCCCAGATCTGCTCGAACTCTCAAGCTGCCATTCTTATCTAGCGGTAACTTCACCTGGACAAAAACCCCCTTCTCCGATGTCAATGGTTTCTCTAAAAATATCCAAATAAGGGAGATTGAAAAGAGTTCCCTCTTTCTATTTTTGTAAGCAGTCACTGCAGTGTTTGCAATTTTTACGTTAGCATATTGTCGGGAAGGTAGGAGGTAAAATCAGAGTCATGTGAGTGACAGTAACCATGGATTCCTGAGGCCATGGATCGTACGCCTTCCGACCATGTGAACTGGGCCCTCGACTGCTCCAAACACTCCAACCCTGCAAATTATTGTCATTAGATTTCTGCTTTCTTGTCTTTCCAGAAACCTCAGGAAGACGTGGAAGATGCCAAACATGGCACAGCTTGCTGTCTAGTAATGGAGTCAGCGTCACCAAAATAATGCTGTCAAGTGGAATGTGTTTCTCTCTGGAATGGTGATTGCTGCAATTGAGGACTCAAATGGGCTCAGTTTCAGATTCAGCAGAGAGCCTGGACAGGGTCTTTTATGATATAAAAAGGCCTGGCCCATGAAATCTGTGATCCAAACCTAAAATCTTAAGCAATACTGAAACCGATTCTGTGTTAGTTACGGGCATGAAACGACTGGGCCATGCCATGCAGTTTCTAGCAAGATGTTTTCGGACAGCTCAAGCCCATTAGGCTAAAGCCCAGGCCATGTTTCTATCACTACATCAGCCCATGTAGTCCAGTATGCTAAATAAAATTCACAAATTGGTCCTTCTAGTGTTATTGTTATCCTCAATCCAATTAAAGTTAATCTGTATAGTCACATCGAGTGAGTTCAGGTTCAGGGTGCCAAAAAGGAGATCCACCCTAGACATTCTCAAAAATACCCAAGAACAACTCATGCATTCCAATTTAACGTTGTAATTTGATTTTCGCGCACCATTAAATTAGACAAAAAAACATAATTTTTCTGATCAAATAGCCCTAAATGAGAATTTAATAAAATAAATCTGGGGAGTGTTGGGAGACTATTAGTTATTTAAGTGTGGGCAGTTCCCACGTTATTTTTAATGAATTTGATGGAAAGTCTTATTAATCAGAAAATATGTAGAAATTAGCAAGCATGGAGAAAAATAATTGTCTGCGATAAGAAAGTAAATTAATTGTTTCTATATTCATTGTGAGTCCTTTTCGTCTACCTGTGTCTATAAATAAATAAATAGATCATGCAATTTATTTCTCAACTAATTAAATATTGAAGGATAAAATAAATAAATAAAAACCTAGTGGGTACACTCGTCAAACCTATAAATTAAGTAATTCGAGTTAACACTCCAAACCTGTGAACTGAGTTGTGCACTCTAGGGAGATTATAGTTTAGTTTTTTTTTTATTTTTTTTTTTGTTTAACTATATAATAACAATAATAAATAATCACAAAATTAAATCAACCTAATACTAAGATACTGAAAAAATAATTAAAAAAAAGATAGATATACGAATCAAGTCCACCAGTTAAACTTGCCACCATGCACATTAAGTTTATAGTATTTAATAACATGGTTTTTCTCTAAAATTATTTTTTTTACAATATGAGAAGAAAAAATCAATTTTAATCAAACAATAGAAAAAAGACACCCTAAAAAAAACTCATTTTGGATGTGTTATTTTGTTCTTAAACCAAAATAAAATTGAAAAATAGATTAAAATATTTAATATCACAATATAGATCATTTACCTCGTTGTATTTAATGAATTTGTTTCTAAAAATCAATTTGAATAGAAATCAACAAATTAAAAAAATATTGCACATATTAAAAAAATTATAAGAAATAAATATTTTTAATTTCTGAAAATAAACTTAATTTATAAAAATATATTTTTATATAAAAATATATTTTTATATAAAAATAATTCATACTAATCTATTAAAAAATAAAAATAATGTAATATAATTAAAAAATAATCACAAGAAAAGTAAAATACAAACTTAAAAAGTTATTTAAAAATTAAAAAAAATCTATTTAGAAAAAAAATCAAAACTATATGAAAAAAAAGAGGTTAAACCAAGTACTTAGCCCATGAATAAAAGGCCCACACACAAGCCTACAAGATCAAGTGTAGTCACACGGGCCTTATTGGTTTTATAAGATAATAGAATGAACAACATGTCATCTATTCAAATTCAATTTGAAAAAACAATAGACGACGCGTCATCTAGAATTCATAAATTATGGTCATTGTGGTGGTTGAAAATACAAGGTGGTTGCTGTAATTTTTTCAAATGAAAACATTTTTAACTTGAAACACTTAACAAACTTGTTAAACCAATTTTATCCTCCAAAACTCAAAATTAGCCCAGAACCTAACTTTTTATGGGCTTAGATTTCTTTTAGTTACTTTCAAAAAAAAAAAAAAAACTTAATTCATGCTCTCTTCATCATGTGAAATCATTTGAAATAAAAATATATCATTTTGATAATTGAGGTTGTAGAAACAACATTTTTCTCTCCCATATCATCCAATAGAACTAGAGAGATTATTTTTTCTAGAATTGGAGAGATAAATGATGATAGCTAAAAAACGATAGAGAACTCAAGTGTACTTTTGAAATAAAATTGAAAGGCATAATTTATTTTACTTGTGTTTTTTTCATTTGAATGTTAATTTGGACTTAAAATAGCTCAATCATGCAAGAAACAAGGTTTGATAATCGAATTGAATATATCTAAAAAACAATCATTGCTCAAATTTATAGTGATATGTGAGATGGTGAACAATGATTTTTAAATAGTAAAAACACTACACCATTTAGTTTCTCTTACAATAAATTCTACATTTCCTTCAATGGACATATGATCATATTCTAGCATATTAATAAAAATAATTATTTATCCCTATTTGATTCAAAATAGTTTTATTAGATAGAGAGTTAAAGAAGTGACCAATCAAAATTAAAATAAATATTTTATGCAAAAACTATTCCAAAATTCTGCAATGCATATATAGCAGTAATTTGTTTTTGAGAATGTTGAAACAACTATACACATCAGAAATAAATTCTTGTGGTCCATTTAGGGTGTGAGAGAGGAAAAAATACATGTTTTTATTTAGTTCTTAGCACAAACTTGGTATTTATTTAAAATTCATTTACAAGTAGTGTAGTGTTACAAATATATATATATATATATATATATATATATATATATAGCATTATTCTATTTCTTTGCGTTTGGTACTTTATTACAAATAATTGTATATAGTTTGATCCTTTTATTCTCCAGTAATTCCAGAATTGTTTTATTTGCGTTAGTACTGAATTTTTACTTACACTGTCTTTGTACTTATTTAATTAATACAATCCCGAGCAATATCTATGCATATAGGATTTAATTAATTCTATTTATATGCTTATATTTATTCTACTTTATAAACTCATGTTAACCTCAATAATTACGATTAATCCAAATTGCTTAGATATATTTTACGGAGATAATTCTGCGTCATAAATTTCTATAAAATCCTTGCTCTATAGAAGGTGTTTGGTTTGGTATAGTTCGTGATTATGATGTTGTTTTTTAAGATTTATTTTGTTTGAAAAAATATTAATTAGTTTTTTAATCGTTTTAATGTGTTGATATTTTAAAAAAATCTAAAAAAATAATATGTTTTATACCATACTTTCAAACACCCTAAATAAAACCAAAATCAAAGATTGAGACTAGCCAGTCAATTTATTAATGGTGTACGTGCATGTATTAATGGAAGGTTCATCAACCCCATGTCATGTTCGACTCCATCTAGGAAAATGCTCATGGAAGCATGCAGTTGACAAGCACGAATGGAGCATCTGTTTTGCAGCTCTTAAGCATCTAATTAATATGTAATTTTAGTGATTTTTTTTTTAAATTAAAATTTAGAGTCCACTTTTCCAATCCACAATATAGAAAAGAGCATAAACACAACCAAACCAAGTGACAAAAAACATTAAAAAATCTATCAATTATAAAATTAAACAAGTTGCGGACATGGCAAGGTAGTGGCATCATCACCGCCCACTTTATAGTCATGGTTTTCGGGCCCTCTCTCCACTAATTACTTTTGTTTAATCGGGCACCAAATTAATTAAGAGGAGGTGTTGCTAGTTGTGGGCAAACCCTAATTGTGTCTGCCATACTTGGACAGACTGATTGATAAATTGTTGGAATCAACAAAAGGCAAGAAGATACCTTAGCAATTACAAGGGTCTTGATTTCTCAGTGAAACACAGCCGGCCCTGCAATGAAATTAAACCAGGCAAAATGTTGGATTAAAGCACTTAGGGCAAGTGGGTGATTAGTAGTTTTGCTGTCTAATTAATGCTGAATTTTTAAATCATCCTGTGATGACACAACGTTTGTCCTCCCCATTTATGAAGCCTTGAATGGTTAAAAATGGTGCAATTTGAAATGACACTTCAGCTATACTGCGGATGAGATGTAATGTTGACGGGAGTTTTTTTTTTTTTTTTTATGAATCAAATAGATAAAAAAAAATAGTTTTAGGAGAAGTTTGCATGCATCAACAAGGTTTTTTTATTTATTTTAAAAAAAAAGGAATCATATTCGAAACTAATCAAATATTAGATCGCATGATCAATCATGATAGATTTTATAAATTAAGGATCCACCAGGATTATTGACCACAATTATATTATGAAATATATTTATTTTCCTAGTTGTTTTAAAATTCACTATGAATCCTGCGTGCTCCGTTGTATATCAAATTATTTTTTACTTCAATGACTAAGAATAAGCACTTATAATTAGTAATGAAAAATAAACGTGTCTACTAAAATAAAATAAAATAAACCTATAAGTATAGTATATGACATATTTAACCCACCCCGGTTAGCTAAAGTTAACCATTAAATTCATAGCCAGGGTCATAGGCATGAATAGTTGAATACAATATACTAGCTTAGCTGGCCAACAGTCTCTTTCTATTCTCCTCTCCTCCTCTCCTATGATGAGCTTTTATTAACCTCAAGTTTGACAAAATTCTAAAGATTTATTAAAATAACATCAATAAAACTAAAAGTTGCTCATGGATGGATTAAGAATCAGGACTAAATCATTAAAGAATCATTATAGATTTAGGGACTAAATTAAATAAAAAAGAAAAGTGAAGGTTTTGGCTCGAGCAACACATCACCAATATATAGGAGAAGTTGTCGTATTGAGACAAAGCATGTAGGCTCCTCCACCCTCATAATACCCTTTCTTTGATGGCCTTGAAATCTTGGTGGAATGAGTGTTCTGCAAAGGTTACAATTCTACCTTATGAACCTCTAGAGTATCTCCAACCTTTTTTTTTCCTCTCTATTTTCTAGATCTTTGTGCGCGCTTCGTCTTTGCAATGAAAAAAGGGTTTCTTTTTAACCCAAGCTCAATTCAAGTCCCTCTATTTCTAATCATTTGTCTGATAAAAAAAATCCAAACTAGTTTGTGCAAATCAAGTGTCAAACGATCATCAGAATGTTTGTTTGACAGCACAAGAACCCAATACTAAGTAATTTAATCAAACTTTAAAATTAATTATCAACAAGGATAGTTGTGAAAGGCTAGACTAAAAAAAAACTATGGTTGTGAAAAAAATGAAAGAAAAAGGTGAGCAGTAAGTCTACTGTAATTTAGCCGTAAAACACTCGGTCCATTTAGTTTATTTTTTACAACTTCTTAGTTAAGTTAAAGTTTTAATGTGATTTTTCTAGTATTAGATTTCTTTTCAGTTTAAATTTGTCTAAATAGGTCAATTTTAAGTTATTATGCAAACTAGTTGTGTGTATTGTTTGAGGCACAAGGCAAGAAAGAATCAGAATTTGTGAGATAAAGATATTTTAAAATTATATTAAAAGAAAGTCTGATATATTCTCTACAATTTAGGAAAATAATCTCCGTTCTTCAATTCCAACCACAGAAGTCGAGGAAAGTAGGGGGTGAAAGGAGCAAATCTCATTCTCAACGATACATTGTAGTTATTCTTTATGTTATAGAATAGAAGTAGTTTCAATTGAAATATATATTTTTTTGGATTCCAAGAAATCCCACCTCTCTTTAGATACTTTTTATGGATTCGAGTTAAGTGAGTAAAACCCTGACTGTCTCAGACTCTTACAAGATTAGCATGTCTTGACTCAAATCCAAGAAATCTCAATTTCTTTGTTATCATATCACGTCTTTTAATGTGTATTAAGACCTGTGTTTCTATTTGAGAAAAATAAGATTATTAATACTTTGTGCGTAAAATGAAAATGGGTGGCAAACATATGGACCCGGGTTGCAATTATCTACAGTCAAACGAGTCCTCTAATTAAGGTAATAGTATATAGTAAAGTTGCAAATTGGGGCTCCCCACTTTCCTAAACAGGTATGGACTAAGAAACTTGAGTGGACAAATTAAACTCATTGAATTGTTCATTGGAATGCATCATTGTATCTTTGGAATTCAAATTGCTCAACCTTGTAATTCACCTCCACCATGGACGGTCGGATACCACATTTGTTTCTATATTCTTCTTGCCGATTTTCTCACTTTGTCTTTTCAATTTCCCTTGTTTTAGCTGTCTTGGACCCAAATTGTTCTACATTACTCAAGCTGCTTATTATTTTGGTGTTTCCAGAATTTTCTCGCAGCTTTCTCAAATACATTGAAGCGTCAGTTATGGGTTCTACTAGGCAAAATTAATTTGTTTTAAGTTAATTTTGTATGCTATTTTTATATAATATTGATATGGCAATTTCAAAAGTAAATTATTCCAATATTGTTGAGCATATGTCATGATTAGAGTGACTGATGTGATCGGAATCTGTCCTCAATTTTCCTATTGAGATTTCTAAGCAAATCAATCCTGCTACTTTTTGAAAAGAAAAATTATAATCCAGCAAAAACTAACATTTTACTATATGACTTCAAAGATTTCAGTTCGAAATATAAATTAATATTGTATCACTAACCTTATGGCCTAGATGTAATTAATTAACAATGTTTGATATTTGTTTTTTGGATACGAGGAAAATCCATCTTGTAGACTCAGATGAGCAAATAAAACTCCAACTTAAGAGGTGTACGTCCTGACTCGAATTCAAGATCTATTATGCAGATTGCAAACAATGTTTGATATACTCAAAGATAAGCTGGATCAAATCGCTCTTCTTCACCAATGTGCCATTGGCTAAGTTGTAAAAATAAAATAAGAAAAAAAATAGTGCAAGTTGAAGTTTTCATTTATTTCGACTTCGATTCTGGAAATAATCATGACAAAACGTATGCACAGCTTATGAAACAATTAAGAGTGCATTCCACGGCCGAGTCTCCTCCCCAGCCCACTGTGCAAGGGCGACGATGATATCACCAATATATAATTCAAACAATTACTGTGCAGAACCCCTTTTCCCCATCCCTGGGACCAGTACCGTGTTGAGCTGTGTTTGTCCAGGGAAATGAATGCATCCTTAAGCCACGCTGGATAAAATAAAAGGAACTTATAGCAGTTAAAATATGGAATTAACCTGGAGAGAATCGGTTTAGCCGGCTGGACGAATAAGATTATCAACATAGAGACTTGGTTCCTATCCCACGTAAAAACAAAGATTAACAGCTAGAATTGCAGCCACGTACTAGCAGAAAGAAACCAGAAATCGACACTGCAATTATTGGCACCAACTACAAGGCTTTGTATTGCCAGGACAGAAACAGCACATGGCATGAAATGAGTATTTTATGTTCTGGCCAGGGGAGGCTACTGGAACAGCCTCTTCTTTCTATTGTCGAGAGGATTGAAGTGAAAGATTGGCGTAATTGATTTTCATGATATGGTTTCACATGCCGATTTGCAGTCTGAGATCTACTTTGGGGTTTGCTGCAGTTGCCTTTATGATGATGGTGTTAAAGAATAATATAAATTATATTTTAGAGTATTATCTAACAATTTAAGTTTTTAGGTGAGATAGTTCATTGATATGATATCAAAACGTTAAGGCTTACGCTCAAAACACGATCCTACAATCCTTGTTTCCGCACCAAAACGCAAGTTGGCCTATCTGTTTCACTATCATCTATTGTGTTTATTAAATTTTATATGATATTAGAGCCTTGTTGACCCAACGGTCTTGAGTTCGAATTTCACCATTCTCATTTTATCCGATAAAAATCAAGCACAAGGTAGTGTGAGACTGTGTAAGTTTTAAGCCTAAATGACTTTTACCTGAGGATGTATTTTAGAGAATAATATAAATCATATTTTAGAATCTTACCTAATAACTTAAACTTTTAAATGAAATAGTTCCTCAGAGATGGATTAGGATGAAAGATGATGGTTGTAAAATTGTGGAATTAAGTTTTATGGATTCTGTTAATTATGAGATGTTGAACGTTCAAAATATTTGTTGGTGGTGCTTTTTTTATGGGATACGGTAATGATAGTTAAGTGTGTGTGTTTAGGATTTTGATCAATTAGGGGTTGACTGCATTTCCAAATAAATTTTGAATATCATTTTATTGAATTAAATAATAACTCTCTCCATTATATTTTTTAAAATTATACATATTTTTTATTGAATTATTTATTTAATAATATCATTAAATTATTTATTGAATTAAATAATAACTCTCTCCATTATATTTTGTAAAATTATACATATTAAGATGCTAGTGCTTCACATAATTCTAGTTCAAGATTATTTTATATCAAATTTATTGTTTTTGGTTTTTAAAACTTAGAATCACTCCCAGAGAAGCATATGCATGTATCATATGAGTTTATACATCATTTAATATAAATAAAGATTATTTTAAGAATATTTATAGTTATGCTATAGTATTTATTAGTCATTTTATATCTCTAAATCACGCAAAGAGATTGAGCCAAATAACATTTAACTATCTTAAATATTTACAAATACAACAAAGTAAATAGCACAGCAACCCCAACTCAACAGTCAACAGTATCCATTTCTTATATGACTGTTCATGCAGAGGAGGACCGGTGGAGGTTTATTTAACTACGAAAATGATGACTTGGAAATAAAATAAACTACGGGTGGATAAATTAGGTATTCAAACTAAGGAGGAAGAAGATGTGGCCAAAGCAATCCCTTATGTTTTTGGCGATGATGGGCATTTTTTTTTGCATTACCAGAGATCTTCTGCGTTGTAATATCTCAAAAACTGATGCGTGGAAGCATATTCGTAAATGGAAAAATAACAAACGAGAGATAATTGTTAGTGGGTGATTTAGGAACATATTATTTTGTAACAAAAAAATGTAACATTTTGAATTCAATCTTGCCTAGTTGTGTTGTGATTCTCACAAATCCTCCTAGCAATAGCATTGTCAGCTTTATCCGAGTAAAACTCTTTCTTGCATGTCAAGTTTGTAAGAGAATTAGTTCATTAACATATACTAAGATAAACTAAAGTAAGAAAAAATATTGAAAGTAACATATACTCAATTCTATATTTCAACATTCACACACAAATCATGCATTTCAGAACTTTATTCAAAACATCAAAATCAACCCACTTTGAAATATAAATCTCACTGCAATTTACCGATTGAATTTTTATGATCGATATTTTTATTTGTATCTACCAATTTTATAATAATGCGTTCAACCTTTCCATATATCAAGAAAAAATGAAAAAAAAAGAGAGAGTAAATTACAATACCAAAGTGCTCGTCAATTCAATTGAGAAGAATTGTACATGAATTGAACATTTGGTGAGGCAATCACTGAGCTTGGGCATACATGGCATGAGCATCTTTTTTCTATACATGGAGCATACTCACACAAGATTAATTTCTCTTAATTAAAAAGGTCAAATAACGTAAGCATATCCTATAGTGGGAAGAACTTTCCACTAATTAAGATTCGATCCAATATGAATTCTCCATGTCTCTCCAACTTGGTATGTCTCCCGATGTGTTGCTATAAATACATGCTATTCTTCAGCTCTAGCTCTCTCAAAAATCATCTTACCACATTAAATCATTCACTTCCTTCGTATAGGTTAACTAATTTCATGGCTTCCTTGGCATTTTCCTCCAGTATTGGTCGCTCTATTACATCATCAAATGCAATGGTTTCTGATAAGTATGAGAGCAGAAGAGAAGGGTTTTCCTTAGGCAAGACTACTTTTGCAAGAAAACGTGACCCTCGGGACTCAATGGTCACGAAAGTTGCAACCCAAGCACCGACGATGTTTCCATCACTGGAGAAGGAACTTGCTGGTGACCGGAATCATGTTGCATGGACAAGTGTCCGGCAAGAAAGATACGAAGGAGAGCTCGCTGTTCAAGGAGAGATTCCACTGTGGCTGGTATGTAAAATATTGCACTTAATTTTCCATGCGCTAGTAGAGATCAACTAATTTGGACACCACCTTATGAAGAGACAAGATATTCATGTGTGGTTAGAGTATTCATCCAAAAAATAATAAAATAAATAAGTTTAAGGGTATTCTTGGAGGTTTTTTCTTTTGGACAATTACACTTATTTTTTTCATCCTGATTTGCTTAGGTATCTTTACGAACCTGATTCTGATTCGGATTAATTTATGTTTTGAAGTTGTAGCGAGCTTGAAAGTTGATGAAAGTATACACAGAAAGACGTTCATCAACAGAACTTCCATTCATTTTTTTTATCCTTTTTTATTATGTCTTACATGTTTGTACTTTAAATTACATGACGCGAAATCATCGAATGCTTTTGTTAGGCTGTGATTATTCTGTTGATTTTTCCTCATAGTTTTTTTGAGGAGATGCATATACCTTTGTCATGTAATGGGTCAAAGATTTGAGAGAAAGGACAAAGCATATTCCTTGTTTTATTAATTTCGTAATAATTGATTTATTTATACTGTATGCATCTGAAATATTCCTTGTTCCATAATCAGATGTAAGATGTGGCTAGTGCGCATCCATATTACATTTTTTCAAACATTATAAATTAAGGTGATAATATATCATTCAACAGCGTACAATATGTTTTAGACAATAACCGAAAAATATTTTGATTTAATTAGTGTTGGTTAATCAGCTGGTTTTGGTTTCATGCAGAGTGGAACGTATCTTAGAAACGGTCCGGGCATGTGGCACATAGGGGACTACAACTTCCGGCACCTTTTCGATGGCTATGCCACGTTAGTCAGACTTCACTTTGAAAATGGCCGATTAATCGCCGGCCACCGCCAAATCGAATCGGAGGCTTACAAGGCGGCAAAGAAGAATAACAGACTGTGTTACCGTGAATTTTCTGAGGTCCCAAAGACTGACAATTTCCTGTCCTACGTAGGGGAACTAGCTAACCTCTTCTCCGGAGCATCACTGACCGATAACGCTAACACTGGCGTGGTCAAGCTCGGTGATGGCCGCGTTGTTTGCCTTACTGAAACACAGAAAGGCTCGATCGTTGTTGATCCAAACACGTTGGACACATTAGGGAAATTTGAATATAGTGATTCACTAGGGGGTCTGATACATTCGGCGCATCCAATAGTTACAGACACTGAGTTCTTAACTTTGCTGCCTGATCTGTTCAAGCCCGGATACTTGGTGGTGAGGATGGAGCCTGGAACTAACGAGAGGAAAGTAATTGGACGGGTGGATTGTCGTGGAGGTCCTGCTCCAGGATGGGTCCACTCGTTTCCGGTCACTGAACACTATGTGATAGTGCCAGAAATGCCGTTGAGATATTGTGCACAGAATTTGCTGAAAGCTGAGCCCACACCATTGTACAAGTTTGAGTGGCACCCGGACTCCAAAGGGTTCATGCATGTTATGTGCAAAGCTAGTGGCAAGATTGTAAGCCCACTTGATATATATCTCCTTTAGTTCATCATCATTATTAATTATTAGGGTTAGGACTAATTACTTTGTACGTTAATTTATGGGTGGATTTGGCTCTATATGGCTTTAATTATTTGTTTGGAGTTTTTGAAGGTGGAAAGCGTGGAAGTGCCTCTATTTGTAACATTCCATTTCATCAATGCTTACGAAGAGAAAGATGAAGATGGGAGGGTGACTGCCGTCGTTGCCGACTGTTGTGAGCATAATGCGGACACAACTATTCTAGAAAAGCTTAGGCTACAAAATCTACGGTCTTTCATGGGTGAAGATGTCTTACCAGATGCTAGGTTCGAAATCAATCAATTTCCCCTTTTTTATCATTAAGTTCTTAATTTGTCGATGATGTTATGCTAGCTTAGTTATTGTATACAAGACATGTTCGTCAAAATCATAAACAGCAAAATCTTCATTTAGTCTCTCCTCTTCCGGATCATCCACTTGTGATAGCTAATTAAGCTTATGTAGTTGCTCCACAGTTATGACTTTTTTCAGTGCTCTCAATCTGGAAGATCATCTCATGCATGGCGTTAAGGAACTGTAAACATTGTTTGAAAATTAAACTGCTGTTTTTGAATACCATAGCAGTAATATCATGGTGCTGTGGGAGTGATTAATAATTCAGTGGTGCATATATATATATACACACACATGTAGGGTCGGGAGGTTCATAATTCCTTTGGATGGGAGTCCATATGGGAAATTGGAGGCAGCACTGGACCCAGAACAGCATGGGAAAGGAATGGACATGTGCAGCATCAACCCTGCATATTTGGGCAAAAAATACAGATATGCTTATGCTTGTGGAGCACAACGCCCTTGTAACTTCCCCAACACCCTCACAAAGGTAAAAGTCTTGACCACTAATTTTATTATATTTTTGTGACGAGGAAAAATATTTTATGGACTCAGGTGAACGGGTAAAAACCAGTTATCCTAGACCCTTAATCACTTACTAATATGTTCTATTTTACCCAGCATTTATACTGCCTTCGACTTTTCAATTTCTAGCAATTGATTGTTAAAAAATGGTTTTCAATGTCTCGTAAATGGTTATATTGCTCAATCCCTTTGGAAGTCTTAACGTTAATCTTGGGATTATTGTAGATTGACTTGCTCGAGAAGAAGGCAACGAACTGGCATGAAGAGGGTGCTGTGCCCTCGGAACCATTTTTTGTGGCTCGCCCAGGTGCTACAGAAGAGGATGATGGTGAGTAAATGTTGTTTAGTTCTTTGTTTATCTTACCACTCATTTTAGTTACTATGAATACGTACTCTTTCTCAAAAAAAAAAAAAAAACCTGAAATATGAGTTCCATAATTAGCTAAAAAAACCATTCGAGACCCTAAACTTGTTTTCTTTATGCCATATTAAGAAATGCATTGATTTTACAAGGAGTTTGACTCATCAAACGACAACCTCCTCTTCAGTCAAGCTACATGCAATTGTTTTCCCTATAACCCTAATTACGAAGTTATTCATCACTTCTGAATTTGGCTTTTTAAGTTGAATTTTGCTAACATAACAATCATCTCAAAATGATCGATTACTTAACTCTAGCCAATGACTTCATGACCCTATCTTCTTCTTAAAGTACGTACTGAATACATGTAAATGGGTCGCAGGTGTGGTGATCTCCATCATCAGTGAGAAAAATGGAGATGGGTTTGCACTGTTATTAGATGGATCAACATTTGAAGAGATTGCGAGAGCAAAGTTCCCTTACGGTCTACCATATGGATTACATGGATGCTGGGTGCCAAAGAAATAATATCATCAGTCAGCTGGGTTGTGTGATTTAGCTATCATTCCTCGCGATTTATCACCAGTTCTACACTGCTGGACATTTGCACCAGCAGAACGTCAATATACATGCAAGGATTAGTGGATAACTAGCCCCTAATCTAATATCGCTGGTTTGTGTTCAAGATGGTGATAGTTTGCAAATAGAGGTCTGTCTTTTGTTGCTGCAGTTATGTTGCTGGTATTCAGGTGTGGTTTTTTGTGGGCTTGTCCGTGTTTTATAAATAATATGTATCTTGATTTGTCTGTAAAATTAAAATTACAGCCCATGTTGAAATGTCACCTGCCAATAGTTTTTTTCTGCAAACATGTGCATTAGAGAATGCGCTCTCCGTATTGACCAAGGAAATCTAGGAATGAAAAAACTTGCTATGAAATAGGAAGGAAAAGAGCATAAAATCACATTTAAATAAAACCGAATTGAACAATTAGATAGTGAAGGGTGACAAAGAAAGGTTCTCTCAAGAAAGGGTATGTTTTGGTCCAATCCAATGACAGGAATTTACGAGTTCATAGGATTCAGCATTAAGAAAATTATGATCTTGCTTCGCCAGATAAGAAGTCCGCCACCAATATCCAAGAAAACTTACCATATGATGGATGGCTCAGTCAAACAGGTTGAAATGATGTCTTCCAATGTCAGGAAGTTGAAACATGATCATCGAGTATGAAAGTTTTCTTAGTTTAGCCTCGGCACAAGTTGCTCGGCTGAAGCGTAGAAGGAACAGACCTGATACTTGAAACCAGGGCTGGCAAAACAGCTGTTATTGCCGGATTCCCAGAACAAGGCTTACGGTCACATCACAGAATATGCTTTACATTGTTATTGCAGAAAGATTGAGCGCGGGGAAACAAATGTGGGGCTTCTGTTGTAATAAATTTGGTAATCGATAATCTTTAAGATGGAAATCAATGCATAAAACCTGCCACTCTCCTGCAACAGCTACAACCTTTCCATGGAGTTGGTGGACAAAATATGACTTGTATCATGTGAGTGAACCAGATCCATAAAACTGTCTGAGAAAACAACCCATTGAGGGATTTCACTACTTCTGGTCTGTGTAAACAGCATCGACATCATCAAGTTCAAGTAATTTAGACATGAGTACTTTGTTCAACTCTACTGCCTCATCATCTACCTGAAACCCATTCAAACATAATATCACTATTTAATTAAAAAAAAAAGTAAAAAATAGGCTTGAATTAAGCAGACACAAAAAAACGTTAAAAGACAAATAAAGATAAGAATTCCATCGCTATGCTGCTAGCATGTTTCACAATTTTTGGCACTTTGTGTGTGATAAACACCATAAAATAACCAAATACTCATTAGGCAATTCACTGAATCATAAAGTTAATGAAATGACAACAAGAAGAGAAAATCAGGGAAGTGAGGAGACAAAAAATATTTCAGCACTGTGGATTACCTCAATAGTTGTTATGGGAAGTAGCTCGGAGCCATTATCAGTCTCAAAACTTATCCCTTCCTCACGTAGTTTTGACAATATCGCTGCATAGTTCTCTGCTGGACTGACAATTTTATAGTAGCTATCAAAACAGAAATACGGAGCATGATTAGAGCTTTGCATATCCTGAAAAAACATATTTTACTGAAAGAACTCATTGGCGTGGTGAACACCATCACAATCAGATGTTGTGTATACCAGATAAATGTAAAAGACATCAAATGGCTTAACTTAATTGTGGCTTTTTGTAATGCATCTTATATCTATTACAAGGAAATAAATAATTATTGGGTTCTCGCATAATCTTTTATTTCTGCTTTTGGAACAGGAATTTTGAACAAGCATCAAGCAACGCATTTGTTTTCTTACTCTTTTTTTCCTCTTTTTGTGTTCATAAACTATTCAAACTGAAAATTAGAGGTTCACTTTAATAAATATGCATTTGAGGATGGACTTTCCTAGGTAGATCTAGGAATCTAGAAGAACTGCCTCATTACAAAATTTTGGATAAGGAAGACCTTGATTGGTGCTAGTTTTGCTTACAAACAATTTATGCCAAACTTTTCATAAAGCTTCGTACATGATGTCTTAACAGTTCCCTTCATTGTTAGCCTACCCAGCCACACATCTGTGAAGTGCAAAGGATGGCTCATCATAAGCTCAAAGAGCCATCACCATGCAAATACTTGTTTGTATCTTGCCTTACATGATCTAATTTCATAGGTAGGGCTAGGAATCAAGAGGAAGCAAACTTTGTTTCCCTTGAAAGTCCATGAGGAGGAGTTTGATTGGTGTTCACTTAATTTGCATATAAGTTTATGACAAATTTCATAAAGCTTCCAACGTGACGTCGTCGTCGTGCAACTAGATGATGTCACCATGAGTGTAAAAGGCTACTTCACCTTGCAACTAGATATCACCACGAGTGTGAAAGGCTACTTCACCGTATCATCCATATCAGATGCTCAAAAATCCATTTTATTTACGCAAGGACTTCTTACAACTTGTCTACAATGCACCAACTTGATCATCTACAGAATTAATAACTCGTTTCTTCTTTTTGTTAAAGGCTTTGAAGTCAGCACATCATAGAATATCTGTACATTTGTGTCAATAATTTAGAAACTGAGAGATTTGTGAAACTTGTACGACTTTTTAACATTTAATCTAACTCTTGAAGCAATCATCTTTAAAGCTTTATATCAGAAAGGGTCAACTACGAACCACTACTGGAACAAGTTCCAGCACGAAGTATTAAACATCACAATCATGGAGGCAATATTTGCTATCATCTGGGACAAGAGTTTGTGAAACTAGAATTGAAGCGTGGCATCTACAGATTCAAAAGCATCTTTATATGAAATTGGAAGATAGGAGCATTACCTTTCTGGCCTATCCTCATCAGAATCATCTTCATATGTTGGAGGTTCAATAACATCCTCAGCACCAGCATCTAATGCAATGCCAAGGAGCTGATCTCTATCAGCATCTGTGACTTTAATATTCACAACCCTGGCACGTCTAAACTTGAACAATACAGATCCTGGATCCGCCATCTTTCCTCCATAGTCCTTGACCACCTCTCTGATAACTGCCACGGATCTTTTTATTTTATCCGTCGAGACCTCCACTACAATACTAACTCCACCGAGGCCATATACCTAATGTGGAAGAATCAGTTTATTAGAAGGAAATCAGATTGAAATAACTAATAGGACTGGCTTAAAAGAATCCCCCTACATGTTTTGAATCTTAGCAGTCCCTGATAAATAGGATTCATGATAATCATACCAACCTCATAAATTTTCTCAATGAAAGCCTCTTGTCCCTTTTCAGTAGCCCTCTTGATATTGCGCTCCAAAATCTCCTTGGGTATATCAAGCTCCTTGAATTTATCAATTAAAGCAGCCAGAGCTGTATTTGATTCTGGATTTGGACCACCTTTCTTTACACTGCATCACTCAGTAGAATTACAATCCATTTCAAGAAACAGAAATAAAACAACTTATTTTGCATCACCATGAAAGCAAGAAATGCAGTGGCTAGAATATTAAGAACTGGGTCAAATCCCGATGATCACAAACCACAGAAAATGTTCTAAAGTTTTATTCACGGCCTATTTAGAAGCAACCAACTTACGCGGATACAACTTCCTTCCCAATCCTACAATACAATTTTGCCTTCTTTGCATCTTGAGCTCCCTGCATTTGAGGCAAATTCATAAACTTAAAGGTAGAATACAAAAAAATCCCCCTTGTAACATAGCATTTTCACCGGCTAATGATCCTTCCTCATTGATATTGCCGCATCCAATGATGAAGGAACAAAAACTTTACTAGCATGTATCATTTATAGTATACGGTGAAGTTGGATTTTCGGAGGTTTGAACTTTAAATTACCAATTAAAAAGAAAAGGATTGAGAATTTACAGATCAAACTAATGATATTAGAATTTGTTGTAGGCTCTTCATCAAACATGTCATATTCAATCAATTTAACAAGGCACTTGCTATTGTAACCCTCTAAAACCCAACACAGAGAGAAAAGAAGGGACCTTTCTGCCAGCAATTTTGCAAGAACGCCTGCCCATACAAACAGGAGGGAAAGTCCGTATCTTTCTAACATTATTGACCTGATAGCCACTACTATCCATGTGTTTCTCTTCATATAGCAATAACAAACTAGAGGGATTGCTACTGTTTGATGATAATAATGCATCCCTGCTTCCAAGAAAAACACTCCCTGAATCACACCAATAACAACAACCCTTTATTTAGAATCACTTAAAAAATGAAATATGATTGAAATAAATGAGAAATACACTTATTTATTTGTTTAAATAGACTTACTTGGAGTTGAAAGTGAATGTGTTGGACATTTTAAAGATAACCCATTTGCGAATCTGTGGAGAATTGCACCTACTCCTCTCATTTGATTTTGTTTTTATTGAAATACTAAGCAATTGCAGCTTCAATCTTGTCTTTGCAAATATCCAATGCCCATATGTCCCTTGAAAATCCCAGAATTGTTTTAGCGCTTAGTTAACTGTAGCCTGTGGTTGCAGTTGTGAAATTATTATTTTTTTCAGAAATATATGAAAACGATATTTAAAAAAAAAAAATGGTTTTGATTTCATAAAAATAATCTAAAAATATTAAAAAAATTAATTTAAAATAAAAAATAAAAATAATTTTTTTTAAAATACTTTTATGAAAATAGCACCTAACAATACTTTAATTTGTCTATCCAGCCAGAAGTAAAGTAAAAGTAAATGGACTGGACCCTGTGTCCCCTGCACGGGTTCTGAATCCCAGGCTCTTTGGGGTTTAATGTACCCACAGATTTATTCTTTTTAAATTTTGATGATGATGGGGGATCTCATGCTGTGAATTTCTGGAGCTCCAGATTTCAGTCCTTAATAATCATTAAAAAGGTGTCTGAATGATTTTGATATTAATTCTAGGTAAGATTTATCGTTCTCAAATTATAATAACCTCTAAAAAGAATGGCGTAAAGATGTTAACTTTTGCATTGTGGACAAGGAAACATTTTATTGTGTAGGTTTTCTTTCTCTTATTGTCATCAGTTTTTTTTAGGTGATTTCATTTTTTTGGCGTGATTAAAGGTTGATTGATATTAGGAAGTATTTGAAAGAGTAGTAGCGGTTGTGTTTTTAAAGTGTTTTTTAATCATAAATGTATCAAAATGATTTTATTTTATTTTTAAAAAATTATTTTTGATATTAACACATTAAAATGATTTAAAAATATATAAAAATATTAATTTTAAGCAAAAAAAAATCAATTCTTGATGTAAAGCAGGGCTCAACTGTCCATCCAAAAATACCTTTATTAAGAAAAGTCCAGAATGAAAAAAGAGGATCATAGTGGAAAACATGGAGAATATAGATGGCGACTTTGAAATTAGATAAAAAAAACACTTTGAACCTTTTACTTCTTATGCTATAAACTTTCAGACCATCAATATTTTAAATTCAATTATTGTTTGATATTTTATTTTTCAGGTTCTAGTTTAAGAAAAGAGAGATGAAGTAGCTAAATTATAGTGATAGAAATATAAATTGTTAGTTGTCATCATATACAACCACATAAAATATTAATATTGGTGTCATATGATTTTATTCTATAAGGGGTTGTTTTCCCCTTAAAATTGATTGAGAGTGAAGGTCTCACATTGGAAAGTTTTTGGGTTTGGTGTTGGTTTTTTTGTTTTTGATCGATTTTTTTTGTTTTATGAAGGTATAGAAAGGTTTATGCGGGTCAACTGGTGCATGTATCGCTCTCTGGATTCGTCCACATCGAGCCTAAAAAGAATAAAAAAAACAACAATATTTCCAACATGAGCTTTCAAATGTTGCTTGTTATGGCAGGATTTGATTCCTGGACTTGCATCATACAGACCAAAACGAATGGTTTTCAGAATCATTGACTCACAATCTGAGACACTTGACTACAGAGCTTCTCCTCGGATTGCTCCTATGGAACATAAAAGCCGCCACCAGAGCAATTGAAAAGAGTGATTAACAAACACAGATGTGTTTTGATCACTTTTACTGTCTGAAATTATCTAACAAAGAAGTTTGTAAACTCAGTGCAGAAACTACGTATTCATTGCCTTGGAGCTTCAGCTTAACTGTTGCTTAGCTTCTCCTTACACTACCTGCTGATGAAAGAAGTGGATGTTATATACAAGTAAACGTGGTCATGGTTTACCTAATAGAAAAAAAAATACCCAGATAGTGATCCGACTGTAAACTTGACAGCCAATAAGCCTCTGATGTACAAAATTCCATTATCTGGACCAATTACAAAGTTCACAACCCTTCTATCCATAATTTCAGCAATCCTCCACGCATTCAACAAACAAAAACAGAGATCAGCTATTTTTTCCTGTCTTTGTAGAGTTGAATGGAGTCATCCCAGGCCTTGAAAGTAATGATGATTGTGAAAGAATCACTTCACAGGAATGCCCACAAGTCACACAGCGAATAAAGTAAATCATGAGCAGCAGGAACTACCTTGAGATTTTTTTTCATCAAATGCAGAACAGTTCTAGTTTCATAGAGAATGACCTCATAAATGGCTGATGCATTGTCTTACTTGGATTGAAAATGACCTCATAAATGGCTGATGCATTCCTTACTTGGGCAGCGTGGTGAGCCAAAATCCATATCAATGTCACTCCAAAATTTGGTAGTTTGAAAATAATACAAGCGGCCATTTTCAGTTACGACAAGGCAGCATTGGGAATGATAGCAGCTTTGATGCGGAGTGTAAAACAGCGGATCTTCTGCTTCTGATGATAAGGGATAAGGAGGTCCTTAAACTTATGGGATAAGAACTTGACACACCGACAGTAATTCTTATCTCCCAGATAAAGTAATGACGATCATTAACGTCTTAGTAGTTAGTACTACTATTTGTATGCCCCGAACAACTACTAGCTCAACCTTGATTTCGCCGTCAAATTTGACTTCACGGATTAATAGGAAACCAATTATTAATAACTAATGAAGCAGGGATAAATTTCATATCAATGTAAACAAGTTGCTATAGAAGACGAAATAAACACTCTTGCAGGTTAAAGAATCTCTCTACCTATGGAAATACAAAAACTTTTTTTCCTTCTCTAGTCTCTACAGAAAGTAACAAGCAAGGAAAAAATTTTAACATTCAAACATAGAAATTCCGAACATAATGAAAATCGTTCAGCAATCAAAAGGAGCATTAAATTTACCGTTTCAGACCTGTATAATCCCAGGTAACCAGCATAAACATATTTTGCCCTCTTTTTATCCATCATCGTTATCTCCAATGCAACTTACAAAACCTGCTAATGTTTTCCTGCATCCTCATTGATATCCACATCTTCAATCCTTTATCAAGCACAATAGACCTCAATGACTTGCATTTCAACACCATATCCACGTCATCCCCACAAATGTTGTCACATGAAGCCAACACTAATGATTCTAAACACTCATGATAACCAAAGGCACGAATGCCAGCTCCAGTAATCATCTCACACCCAGTTAAATCAAGAGCTATCAAATTCCTACAGTTCTCAGATATTGCCACAAGTGTAATATCTGACACATTGATCAACCATGAAAGATTCAATCTTTTAAGACTAGCAATCGAAGCAACTGCCATACCTCCATTATCTGTCACTTTTGGCCCACATTCAGCCAAATTCAACTCCTCCAAACAGCACATTCCCTGCAACAATGACACCCCGAAATCAGTAAGTCTATCACATTCTGCAAGAACCAACCTCTTTAATATCCTTGAAGAAGACCCGGTTGCCAAAAAGGCCAAACCTTTATCCGTAATCAAAGAACAGCCTTCTAAATTCAAAGCCCGAATCGAATTCATACACCCAATTGCTTCAAGAGATGAATCATTTATCAAACTACATCGCCCCAAATCTAAAACACCCAAACTTTGTGCACACTTGACAAGACTAATAACCCCAACATTCCCAACCCTCATTCTCCTTCTAAAAAACACTTTACACAATTTACAACAGCCATTCGCAATAGATAAAACACCAACATCATCGAAATCTGAAATATCATCAAACCCAACAAGGTTTTGGCTTTCAACTGATTGTTGCTTGAGATTGAGAAACTCAAGTTTAGGACATGTAGTGGCTATGATTTCAAGGTGGTTGTTGGTGATTCGTTTCGAACACTCAAAAGTTAACAAATTTGGAAATCTGGGCAAGAATTTATGGAGCAGTTCGGGTTCAAAAACGCGAATTGATAAACGGGTTTGGCTTTCTACATTAAGCCATTGCTTGCATACTTGAGAGAATGATTTTCTGTCATTCTGAGCAATGACCCAGCTGATAATTAAGGCTAACTCATCATCACCTAGTTCTGACATGGTTTTATTGGATGAAACTATTCGGGGTACCACAGAGAGTTTAGATTTTAGAAGCTCAACTGAATGATCTGGTGTTGATGAACACAACTCCTTCTGTGGTGCTACAATTCTTGCGCGAGCTCCCTCGAGTTTTTAAAAACTAGTTAGATTAATCCCTGACCTTTAATTTTGGGCTCGACAACCCTCATACTTTCAATTCGTGATACAACTCCTCCTTAATTCAATTTTTTTATTTATTAAAAAAAAACATAAAAACAAATCAGCTTCTTCTTCTTCTTCTTCTTCTTCTTCTCCTTATTATTATTATTATTATTATTATTATTATTATTATATATCATTTTCTCTTTCAAGAAACATCATTGAAATTGTTTTTGGAGGTAATACGTTTTTTTATGGTCCATTAGTTATTTTTAAATTAAATGAGACCACATGATATTTTTATTCTTTATTAGCACAATAAAACATTACTTAATTTGCATTTAAAGTATTTTTTTAGTTAATATCAGATTTAATGAGATATAATTTGGTATTTTTCTAATATCCTATAATTTTAAATCAGATTGAATTTATTCTTGATAAATATAGTTTCATTTTGGATCGACATTTATTTGTGGATCGATCAATAACGTTGAGCTTCATCTGATTTGATATGTTCCTTTTCGATTTCTTTATTATGCTTTTGATCATTCACTCATCCATTATGTATTTTGTTTTTGGTATTTTTCATTTGACTTTATTATATGCTTGTTGTCAAGCAAATTGCAAGCTTGAAGATAAACTTCAAGACATGGATTCAATCGAGTGAGATAAAAAGAAAAAAAAAACGTTTTATCTTTTCCTTGTTTTGCTAGCATTTCTACAAAATAATCTGAATCGATCCAAATAAAAATTGTTTGACTTGAACTGGTTTTCAATTTGGTTAGGTTTGGTCGTGAATAAAAATAAATAGTTTATTTATTTTTTCCAATAAAAAATGCATATGTTTTGGTCTAGCAGCTTGCTAGACCCATATATATATATATATATATATATATATATATATATATATATATATATATATATATATATATATATATATATATATATATATATATAACTTTAATGCCTAGTTGACTTTATAGATGGCGGTCCAAGCAACTTACTAGACTTGTATATATCTGGAATTAGTATTTGGTTAAGTCTAAAAATATTTAGCTATTATTTTTAAATTTGAGTGATTTAAAAAAAAAAAAAATAGGTTCAGGTAGATTAGAAAATACTAACCAGTTAGTTCGTGTTAGAGATATCTGATTTTTAACATTCTATCTCTTGCTGGGAGGGATTAGAAAGAAGAACTTGAGACGAGATGGTGATGAAAAATGATAACATAGCTGAGGTTTTTATAGTAGCTAATAATTGATATTGTCCTATACAAAGGATCCAATTGTGAGCACGAGCAAAGTTTAGGGACTCAAAATATAGTTTCCCCATATTTTAGACACTGGTGAGGAGGAAAAAAACAGGCCGCCCGAAAAAGTAATTAATAATTTATTTTATGTGAACTTAAGACGTAGCATCTAAGAATGGCAGGTGCAATTTGGATTTTGTAGTGGCATTATTGGATTAATGTGGTTGGCATATTGCATGATGAAAAGCATGTGATATGTTATCTTATGGCCACCATTTTACTATTTAAAAAACACCAAAGTCAGCATCATCATTACAGGACAAAACTGTTTTTTTTCTTCACATGGATTTAGTTGTAAGGGGATTGAAACTTTTTAATTCATTGAAAGAAAGAAAAACAGCACAGGAATTCCCATGAATATGATATACGAGCAAATCATAAACAATCAATGGAGAAATAAATCTCTGAAAACTGAATTATTATTATTATTATTATTATTATTATGGAAATGACCAAACTATTGTAACAATGAAATATACCTTATTTTTAGTATTTGTTTGGGATTGTGGTTGGGATTATTTTTTTAAAATAGTTCTGGGTTGTCGTAGTTTCATAATCTCAATCGTGAGTTTGGTATATTACTATATTAACGTAATTGACTCTATTTTTTAATTTCTTATTGATTTATCATTTAATATTGTATTTAATTGGGAACTAAATTTCATGATTTGTTTTAATTTGCTTTTTATTAGGCTATATTTTACCTCGTGATTAGGGAATAATGTCTAACAGGTTAACCCAAGTTGACTTTACTAATTTCTCATGTCATTTTTTGATTAATTGTTTTTACAAATTTTATCATTCAACATTGGTTTTTTTCCAGATGTGATTGAGAATTGAGTTTCATAATTTTTTTTTTATCTCTACATGATTATCTCAATTTTATGACCGTAGTCGTTAATTGGTAAGTTAACCCGAGTTAAATTAAAATATTTTTTATATATTTAATGAAGTTATCTCGATATGATAACCTGCGTTATGAGTTTGCCAAATTAACTAAAGTGATTTTTTATGTTATTTTTTTAATCCCATCCTTCATCATTGGGCTAATTAGGGATTGAAATTCACAATTTGTTTTAATTTTCTTTCCATGAGATTATCTTGATTTTATAACTTGAGCTGCAAGTTTGACATGTTAACTCGAGTTATTTTTTAATTGATTTTTAAATTTTTTATTCAATAATAGATCGATCGAGAATTAAATTTTTATAGTTTATTTTATGAGGTAATCAAGTGTTTCCACAAGGTTTAAGTATCATTATCCCTCTAATTGAGGTATTTTTTGTCACAATAAAATTACTTAAACATCTTTAAAACAGAAAAAAAAAAAAAACTTGTTTAGTTGGGCTTAGCGGCTCGTTGATTTTTTTAGGATTTTTAAGCACCGTGTAATGACTATATAATTCTCATTTTTTTTAAAGTAACTTTTTTTCCATATAATATAAAGAGTAAATTGATATTTTTCCCCACCCCTCTGTCCACTTCAAAATGACAAATGCATGTTTTAGCTTCAAAAGCCCCTCAACACTCAAATTAATAAAAATAAACAAAAATTACATTTGAAATTAATAAAAACCTGATGCTGCTATTCTGATCACATCATCGTGTCGTGGCGTATCCTCATAAATAAAACTTGCTGTTTACGGCTTGTTTTTGGTCTCCATTAATACCAGCTGGTGAAATCTCAAGAACAACCACCCATTAAATCAATAGCAATTTATTGTTGAAAAAGTAAACCAAGGTGCTGTCATCATCTCTAGTGCTCTTAAGTCCGGGGACTGTATCGAGAATTTATTGATAATTCAGGGACCAGTCCGGGGTTTACCCCTTTTCTTTTATTAACGTTCTCTACCAGAATCATTTAATTATAGGCCCGTGCCAGTGCCATGTCCATAATTTCTTTGAAGGTCGTGGATTCAGCCAGAGTCTCCCTTCACCATTACTGGTCCCTAAAAATATGTTTAATTAATTAGCTAGTAAATATGATTACAACTATATTATTTAATTACATAATGTTTCATTTAAGTTTCTGCCAACCTTTTTCATCGAGGAAGAAACCTTTAGCATGATGATGCTCACCACCAGCTGTCCCCACCAATCAGCGTTAAATCCAACCTTATGCCTTGATTTTCCAGCTTTGCTTTCACATTCTTTTCCGTCTTTCTGAACCAAGTTTGGTGGCATGGCAACACGGCTTCTACTACAGAGCCTCCGCGCAGCCGATACAATTTTTTTCAAGGTAATATATTAAAATTTAAAGATTAAATTAATAATAAAAAAAGAACAAAATCAACCTTGAGTTGTTGATTTTTAAGATTCGTGACTCTCATCATGAGCTCATGGAAAGTAAATCCTAATAGATAATGAAACTAAAATATAAATTAATAAAATGTTTTCAGACACACCGGAAAGAGAATACAATAAGAACAGTCTCCAAAACAGAAGAAATATCATTAAAAAAGAATCAGTACTGTATCTGATATAAAAATAATTTGAAATCAAACGTTGAGGGGTGTAATTGAGAACAAAATTCATTTAGAAAAAAAAAACATAGAAAATACACGTCAACAAAAAATAGAGACCGATTTTGATATAAAATTCAAGTGAAATTAAATGATGAAATTAAAAAATATTAAAACAAAACAAATAACAATAAAAAATAAAGACCAAATTGGATACAAAAAACAAATAAAATTACATTTTTTTTTGTAAGCATAAAAGAGAAGAAAAAAAAAGAAAGAAAAAAACTTAATGTAGTCAAACTACCATCCTACTACCTAGTAGGCAACATTTGGACATAATTTTTTAAGTTTTCTTTTTTCTAATTAAGATTTTAACTAATAAAAATACCAAATCACCCACAATCCAATTTGTTAATTATAGAAAAAACAACTTGAAAATACATAGATACCCTTGATAATAAGTTTTATATTCTTTATACTTGAAGACATGAAAGTCACTATATTATTCATAAAAATATAAAAGTATCAAATTAATTAAATGAAACACTTTAACCAAATGTTCTTTACTTCTTTTAAAGGTAATATATTTAACGTGCTTTTAAAAAGTAAAAAAGAAAACCGTATCCCTCAATTAACTACATAATAAGCAATAAGAATACGTGTTAAAATGACTAAACTGCGTCTAAGAGCAAGTTCATTTTTTTAAAGTAGTAATGCGTGTTTATTTTCAGAGCGGCATTCAATTTATTTTTATATAATTATATAAATATATTTTATGTGAGCAGTAATTGTCACAGCCATAACCACTTTTACATCATCATCCAAGCTCAACACATCCAATCCAACGTACACACTTTTCCATGTCAATCCTACGACCAACATCCCACCCTCCTCTCTTTATTATTATTATTATTATTTGGGTGTGTAATAATAATTTATTTGTTTGGATTTTATTATTTGTTTATCAAGAAAAACACAACAAATTATCAATAAAAATAAACCAAATTAATTAAAAATATTAATATTTTTTTTAAAAAACCAGGTTATAATTAGGGTAACAAAGTCGGGATTATTTTAATAGGTAATTTCCAAGTTAGCTGGCATATAACAACTGTATGAGAGTGTGTTTAAAATTATTTTTGTTTAAAAATATATTAAAATAATATGTATTTTTTTATTTTTTAATTATTTTTGACATGGTATATGAAAATTATTTAAAAAAATCAAAATAAAAAATAACATAAAATTCATTTTTTTTTTGAAAAAAAAATAATTCATTGATCTTTGTCACGACTGTACCGGTCAATCGAGTTTACCACGCAGTTAAGGTATTTTATTTTTATTTTAAAAAACAAAATAAATCCTTTTCACATTTCTTACTTTCTATTTTATTTTATTTTTATTATATACAGCATAATAGTGGCAGGAGGATTAGAAGAGTTTCTCTCTCTCTCTCTCCCGAGAAAAACAAAAAAAGAGAAGAAAAAATGGCTTCTCTCTTTAGAGACCTCACACTAGGCCACTCGAGGAGAGAGTCAACACCGCTGAAACCACCGCCGAAACCATCGCAATTATCCATAATGCCCTCCAAACCTACTATCACCACCACTGATCTCGGCTCGCCACTGGGTCAACTTGGTACCCAACTCACCGATTCCGACCTCCGATCCACCGCTTACGAGATCTTCGTCGCCGTTTGCCGTACTTCCTCGGGAAAGGCCTTAACTTACACCCCCAACTCGTCCATTTCCGACTCACCCACGAACCACTCCCCTAATTCGCCTGCCTTACAACGCTCACTCACCTCTGCTGCTGCTAGCAAAATGAAGAAGGCTTTAGGGCTGAAGTCTCCTGGTTCGGGTTCTAAGAAGAGTCCCGGATCGGGCTCGAGTTCCGGTTCGGGCCAGGGGAAGGTGAGGAGAGCTTTGACTGTTGGCGAGTTGATGCGGACTCAAATGCGGATCAGTGAGGCTGTTGATTCTAGGATTAGAAGGGCTTTACTGAGGATTGCTGCTGGTCAGGTTAGCTTTATTTTATTCTGTTTAATTTTGATTTTTCATTGATGGGTTTTTTCTGTTTTTTATTTTATTATATTTATTTTTAAGTTTTAATTTGGTAAAGTTTGATGCTTCGGTGGATAAATAATGTGGATCATGATTCGTTTTATGGTAAAGGGCAAACTCTAACCTCTAAAATGTGGTTAGTTAAAAAATGAGAATAAATAATGTAGTTTTATTATGATTTTTTTTTTACTAAAATGGAAGGTAAGTTTTTCCTTTTTCTCTTATAGAATTCCGCTGTTAATTTTTGAGAATTTGGAGTTGAAGAATTCTAGACTGTTTTAGCTGTCAATGTGCTACAATGGGATTATATGTGTAGAACAACAAAGATATTTTCTCGTCCCTGTGTTGTTGTTCTGAATTTAATACTTTGATCGATATGATTTGTTATCTATGTGTGGTTTCCTTTGCTCATGGTGTGTATTTTATCTTTATTATTGTTAAAACTGAATACCATCTTACTAATCACTATAAACTCTCGGATAGTTATGTGTTTGATCGCATCTTTGTTTTATGCTCGTCTGTTGAGTCCTTTCATAGTTTGCTCAGCCGAGGTAGCATTTGACCACTCTCACTTTCATGGCTGTTTTGGATCCCAATCAATGTGCTTGTTACAGGTTGGAAGGCGAATTGAGTCAGTTGTTCTTCCATTGGAGCTACTGCAGCAGCTCAAGCTTTCCGATTTTACTGATCAACAAGAATATGAAGTGTGGCAGAAGAGAACCATGAAAGTTCTTGAGGCTGGACTACTTTTGCATCCTCATGTGCCACTTGATAAGTCAAATCCTACTTCACAGCGGCTGCGGCAAATTATTCATGGAGCTATGGACAGGCCTATAGAGACTGGAAAGAACAATGAGTCCATGCAAGTGCTTCGCAGTGCTGTCATGTCCTTAGCTAGTAGATCTGATGGGTCAATTTCTGAGATATGCCACTGGGCTGATGGGATTCCATTGAACCTTCGACTTTATGAAATGCTTTTACAAGCCTGCTTTGATGTTAATGATGAAACATCTATAATTGATGAAATTGATGAACTTCTGGAACACATAAAGAAGACTTGGACAATCCTTGGAATGAATCAAATGCTCCACAATCTTTGCTTCACATGGGTTTTATTTCATCGCTTTGTTGCAACTGGCCAAGCAGAAACGGATCTGCTTGATGCAGCTGATGGTCAGCTAGCAGAAGTTGCGATAGATGCAAAGACAACAAAGGATCCACAATACTCCAAGATTTTGAGTTCTATATTGAGTTCAATATTGGGATGGGCTGAGAAAAGGCTTCTTGCATATCATGACACTTTTGACAATGGAAATGTTGACACCATGCAGGGTATTGTTTCTCTGGGGGTGTCGGCAGCCAAGATTTTGGTCGAGGATATATCTAATGAGTATCGCAGAAAGAGAAAAGGTGAAGTGGATGTGGTTCGTACCAGGATTGACACTTATATCAGATCCTCGCTGCGTACCGCTTTTGCACAAGTAAGTCTTTGCAATCTATTTGATGTATTCAAGAGCCATAATTCTCGCTGACCTTGCTCTTATTTATATATGAGAACACTTGCTATTTCTATGTTTCATGAACCTATAGGAATGGGATTCAGAATGCAGTACAAGCTAAAGTGTTGTGTACTTGGTCAGCACATTGTAACAGTTAGTTCTTATAAAGGATTGTGGCACATGTCACATCGCTTTTCTTTGAAGATCTGCTCATTGTTTTTGCAATGCTTAAAAGTGTAAGGTTTGTGACAACAGAAATATAAAGAATGGAATACAGGCTTCCTTTTTTTTTAGAAAATCCAGAGTTTTACTATCCACCAAATCTAAAAAAGATTCTTATGACGACCTTAGATTTCTATTTATTTCAAGATGAGTGGATGCAATAATTCTTGTATGTTTTACATATAAATAAGCAATGGTTATTCAAATAGGGTTATGATAGCTGTCAAGAGGTCAACCTAGTGCTAACTGTGATGAACTCAGTTGAAGCTCAGATAAGTGTGATCTTGTAAATAAAACCGAGTAATTTTTTGACTTTGGCAAGCTGCTTTATGTACATAGAGATGCATCTGTATCATTTTTTTTTGGCTGGTTAGATGACTGTTTAATTTTGCATAAAATAGAGAATGGAGAAAGCAGACTCAAGCTGGAGAGCATCCAAAAACCAGCCAAATTCTCTTCCTGTTCTTGCCATCCTTGCAAAGGATGTTGGTGAGTTGGCAATTAATGAGAAGCAAGTATTTAGTCCGATACTGAAAAGATGGCATCCTTTCTCAGCTGGTGTTGCTGTGGCCACACTTCATGCTTGCTACGGAAATGAGATAAAACAATTCATATCTGGTATAGTGGAATTAACACCAGATGCTGTACAAGTGCTTAGAGCCGCAGATAAACTGGAGAAAGATCTTGTGCAGATTGCTGTAGAAGATTCAGTGGACAGCGATGATGGTGGGAAGGCAATAATCCGTGAAATGCCTCCTTATGAAGCTGAAGCTGCAATTGTTGATCTGGTAAAAGCATGGATCAGAGCAAGACTAGACAGGCTCAAGGAATGGGTTGACAGGAATTTGCAACAAGAGGTACATGCTCTTTATTTATATCTTGTTTGCACTGCTGTTTCTGTCTGGATTTTGCTATCATTACATCCACAACTGCATAACTTGTCAGATGAATTCTATTGCATTTGGTTTGGTATCTACTATGGCAACACTGACATGTTTTAGGTACTATTGTCTATCACAATGTTACAAGACTTAAAAGTTTAACCCATTACGCAATTGCAGTCTTGTTCTGTAAAAAAGAGCTAACCTCTGAAGGAGACATGCCTCAAGGAGGCTAGAGTTGAATGTTGGCTGTTGCAATCAGATGGTGTATGATTGGACAGTTTGACCATTGATGTGGTTCTGTTGACATTTGTGATAGTTTGCAAACTTGAGATAGATCATGCAAGTATTTTCCTATCCATTCATGCAATCATATGCATTTCTCAGTAACTGCCAGTCTTGATTGCCTTTCTTTTCTTTATGCATTTTTCATTGTTTTAACCTTATCCTGAGTTAACCAGCTTGCTGCAATGTGTAGGTCTGGAATCCACAGGCAAATCAAGAAGGATATGCTCCCTCTGCTGTTGAAGTTTTGCGGATTGTTGATGAAACTTTGGATGCATATTTTCAGCTGCCAATACTAATGCATCCTGCATTGCTACCTGACTTGATGACTGGCCTTGACAAATGTCTTCAGTATTATGCAACTAAGGCAAAATCTGGCTGCGGTAAATGTTTGCAAAGCTCAAATAATGTCCTTGGCTTCATGTTTTTGAGTTTCTAACAACTGTAATCATTCAATCTTATATGTAGGATCACGAAATACATATGTTCCAACTATGCCAGCATTGACCAGATGTACTATGGAGTCAAAGTTTGCATGGAAGAAGAAAGAGAAGTCAGCAAACACTCAAAAGAGGAATTCTCAGGTTGCAACAATGAATGGGGACAGTTCTTTTGGGGTTCCTCAGTTCTGTGTTCGTATAAATACCCTGCACAGAATTCGATCAGAGTTGGACGTTTTAGAGAAGAGAATAATAACCCATTTGAGGAACTCAGAATCTGCTCGTGCAGAAGACTTTTCAAATGGTTTGGCAAAGAAGTTTGAACTGACACCAGCTGCTTGTATAGAAGGAGTTCAACAACTCAGCGAGGCAGTTGCTTACAAAATTGTTTTCCATGACTTGAGTCATGTTTTCTGGGATGGTTTATATGTTGGAGAGCCATCATCTTCTAGGATTGAACCTTTTGTCCAGGAGGTTGAGCGGAATTTGCTGATTATTTCAAACATCATACATGAAAGAGTTCGAACACGAGTTGTTACTGACATAATGAGAGCTTCCTTTGATGGGTTTTTGCTTGTTCTGCTTGCGGGAGGCCCTTCTCGTGCTTTCATGCATCAGGACTCTCAGATAATAGAGGATGATTTCAAATCCCTTAAAGATCTATTTTGGGCCAACGGGGATGGCCTGCCTACTGAGTTGATAGATAAGTTTTCAACTACAGTCAGAAGTATCCTTCCCCTTCTCCGAACAGATACAGAGAGTCTCGTTGAGCGTTACAGACGCGTGACATTGGAGGCATATGGTTCTTCTGCCAGGTCTAAACCTCCATTACCTCCAACTTCAGGACAGTGGAATCCTACTGACCCAAACACACTTCTTCGGATGTTGTGTTATCGGAACGATGAAGCAGCATCAAGGTATCTTAAGAAGACTTACAATTTGCCCAAGAAACTGTAATAAACTGAAATGCTGCACATGGTAACAAGACACAGCTATGTCCTGTGGTTCTACTTGTCTTCGGCCAAGATGAACCAAGCAAAATCCTGCCTATGGCATGCATGGATAAGCTGGGCCGCCTTAGGAAGTTGCAGTAAACTTGTATAGTACACTGAAAGTGCCTCTGGGAAGTCCAATCACTCTGTACCGGGACCAGCAATCCCGAGTGAAGAAAATTGATAGGGCACGAGTCTTGCCATTGCCAAGCTTGCTTGTTGACTGAAGTGGTAGAAGATCCAGCATTATTTATTTGATTATATTCATAGCTCTCCAGATTTCCTCAGTCCTGTTTTTTTTGTCTATTCCCGACTGCATATTTTTTTGTACCTTTCCGAGGTTCTTTTTTCTTCTCTCTTCTCGACAAATTCTATTCTAGTGAGATGTGTTTCTTTATTAAATGGTGCAGGCTTGGTATAGCATCATGTTGATTGTAGCGCATGTATTTTATTTTTTTTCTATTAGCTTTGTATTATAAAAGGCAGCCTTCTCTCGATCGTTTGTTTTGTTTCTCTGTTTCGGTTTGTTCTTCTTCTCTGATTCTTTCCTTTGTATCTCTAACCACGCATTCCCAGCTGTCCTTGATCCTCCTATTGGCTGAAAATTCAATCTCAAAACGTGTTATCATCTGGACATAGTTTATATTTTCTAAATCCTTCCAAAGGCATCTCGTTTTCTGCTAACCAGAGACGACATAAGAGATTCTGCAGGACATAAATACCTCTCAATCGAATAGATTGTGTTGAAGCTCCATCAAGTGCTCTTTTGAATATATCAAGTGTATTGTACCTTCCATATTCATTTTACAAGTTAGCTAGGATTCAAGGATCTCAAGTATGAAATACCATGCAATGATCTCCACTACTTATGCTTACTATAACTCAATAGTGTTTCCCCCTATGTTACCATGCCTCTTGTGTAAAAGAATATCTGCTTGGTCACTCCCAGCAGCCAATAACTCAATGGCATGACAACCATTGAAAAGCCACCAAAATAAAGTTTGAAAAGCAACTAAACCCTAGTAAAGTTCCACGCAAACCAGCCCGGAAACTCATATTAATAATAAAAAAAAATAGAACTTTTACGCGTTTAACAGACATGGGATATAGAGAAAATAATAATATAACTCACCAAGGACCAAACCCCAATACAACCTGCTAGTGTTTGAAAAAATCAATGAGTTTACAGCACAAAAGAACAATATGGAGTAATTCACTTATCACTCCTTGTGGAGGAGCTTCAGGTTACTGAAATATCAGATACTGATCAATTATAAAAACCATTTTTTAGGTATCATGAAATTATATAAATTATCATAAAACTCCCTTGTAGCTAGTCAGACCCCATGCCTAGCCCTCTTTTATTTTTTATTTTACTATTTATTTATTTATTTATTTTGATAGATCACAGGTCATGATTAAGAAAATTAGCACCCATCTCAGCTCTGTCGAGCCTACAACCTCGGGTTTCTCTCCACTTTGACTTCAGTTTCTTATGAATTAATTACAAAAATATATTTACAATGCTTTGATGTGCTTGTCTTATGTTTTTGTTTTTGTATTTACTGAAGGGTTGTACCCTATAGTAAACACAAAAACATAAGCTCAGAGAAACACACATTATAAATATAGCACAGCACCATAAAGAACCTAGTTGTTTTTGCCATGCCATCGCCTACCATACAGCTTCTGATCAGCAGGATGGATTGCAGTATGAGAATCAGGTTCGACCTTTTGATTTGAGTTTATTTTTTCTAATATGACATGAAATCTGAATCCATATTATTTTTTAAGGAAATGAGGATTTCTAGCATTTAAAAAAAAATAGTTTAGGAATAAAATTTAAAAGTTAGCTAAAATAAAAAAGAAAAAAAGTTTTCAGATGGAATCCACTTGAGAATCTCAGTTTAAAGATGTAAAGTCCAAATGCTTTCGAAAAAAAGTTTTGTTGGGTACTGATGTATTCAATTTCCATGGCCTTAACGTGAAGATGTCACTCACTTTCCTCTTGTGCTGCTAATACTGCTGCACCAACTTGGGGATTGGTTCATGAAGGATTTCTTTCAGTAATCAAAAGAGCATCCATGAAGGATATATTGAGGAAACAAGATCGAGACAAAAGTTCATGATGAACAACGGTAGCCAAGACCCAGAAGGAAAACAAAATCTAGAACCAGCTACCTCTACAATATACACAAATTCAATACATGATGTTTGGGGGAGACTTTGATTCGCCGTTAATGACACCCGTACCGGGCTCCGACCATATTTTTGATTGATTTTCACATTTGTCATTATTTTAATCTTGATTTCCATGTAATTACAGTAAATTAAAACCTTACAATATTCATGCATTAACATATGTACTGTTGTGTCTTCAAAAAATATAACGTGATGATAAAATGTTTTTAATCAACACAACAAGTCTTAAATTCAAATTAGGATTTACATTTCTTATAACAGATTAAGACAACCGAATTTTATTCTCTTATCTATATTCATAAAATATTTTTTCAAGAATGAGGTTTTATCAAATAAAAAAAAACGTGGTAGTCAATTTCTTATACTATATTGCATTAAACAAGTTAAATGTAGTTACAGAGACATTATTGTTCACAATAACATCAACCTATGATGTATCTACAAATCGAATGATGTTCTCTTAATGTAGGATGGATTAAGGTAAACCCTAGCTAGCTAATTAATTCTCGTGAAGAATTTAGCCAGCACAAAAACCAACACCATCCCCAGCCGTATCATCCTCCCCAGCATAAGCTGCCAAATTCAGATACTTTTCTTCATCATTTCTATCTCTCCACCTTGCTCGACAAATCACACAGCTAGCTGCCCTCCTCCCCTTACTCCTCTTCCACCTCATCAAGCATTCTTCATGAACAGTATTCCTGCATGATCCACAAGCCACCACCTTCTCCCCCTTCTCCATCTCTTCAAGACAAATCGGACACGTTGTCCCGTCTTCAACCTCAACACGAGGTCTCAAAACACCATACCTTCTCTGAAAGAACAGCTGGTGAAATCTCTCACGAACGCAAAACCCTGCCAGCGCATCTGGCAAGGTAGCAGTCCCAAGCAGGCGATTAAGCTGGCAAATCCTAAGATTCCTCCTTCGAAGACATGCATCATCAAGAGAGACTCCCAATGCACGAATCAAAACAAATAATATATGCTTGCATGGTCTTGTACGATCAGGGCATGAGCACGTGGGAGTAGCATTTAAGGTCACAGTGTAGACATTCCCTGTGGAACCCAGGATATAAAAGCTGGCTTCTGATCGATGGAGAAGGTGAAGAGGTTCACGGATGGCTCGAGAAATGCGCTCTGCCACCTGCCGGCTCGGCTTAAGCCGTAGATGAAGACGGTGGCCGTGGCGGTCGTGGGAGTCAGGCGATGAGGATGAGGGTGAACTATTGGAGCCAACAGATTCCATAAGAGAAATGGAAGGAAGGTATCGGTGGAGCTGCAAATTAAAACGTGAAGAGAGAAGGTGTTACTATTTGCTAAGGAATTAGTAACCATTATAATGTGGCTGTGATTCTTTGTCTAGTTTTGGAGTGCAAGTGAGGGATAGCGGGAGCCTATTTAGGACAATCGTGAAGGCGAAGAAATTCCAAACTTTGACCTGATTACATCGCGTTTCTCCGTTTAACTCTCCCTCCTTCCCTCCCTCCCTCTCTCTCAAGGCACGTGATTCATATACAAATCACCTACAAAATAAGCCTTATATGTTGATTGATGCGTCTACTGTATAAATTATTCTTTTTGTGATGAACAAACTGATCTCTCTTCACTTAAAGCAAGATTTTATAGGGTACAATATGTTATATAAACGTCTGAATACATTGATGTTTATGTATTTATAAACGTGGGAGATGTATTTTTAAATTTATTTTAAAATAATTTTAATTTTTCAAATTTATTATAAGTTTCAGAACTGGGTTTAATTAATTGATTAAAACAGAAACTTTATGTAATTAGAATTAGTTTTGATGAAGTTGAGGTTAACCTACGATATCATATCATATCAAATTTTATTTTATTTAAGAATAAATTAGTTGTGTCTGAATCCACGCAACTAATTAAGTATGTGTGCACGGGTGATAATTAATTTTTTGCATGGCCAATTCATGCCTGCGATTTTGAGAAAAAGAGATAGGACTACTAGGATTGGTTCTTGTCCAAACGCCGCGTTTCAGTACTGGGCCCTACAGGAGTGCAACAAATTTAAAACGACGTTGTTTAGTCGTAAATAAACTTTGTTTTAGGTCTCTTTTATCCTCTTCAACTGCTCTTTTTTTTCCTCTGCTCTTCACTGCACAGTACTCGATCTCTAGCTAGGAGGGTAGGCCAACTATGTGGGGTGTGTCGAAAAACCCATCTCAGCTTTCAAACAAGGTATTTGAAAACCTCCAACCTTCATAATTTCCTTCCTTTTTATGCCTCTCTCCTCTTTTCAAATTCATGCTCGTTAGTTTCGAATGCTTGAAAAGTCCATGTCTTACGTTCTAAAGCGGTTCTCTTTTTAAGCTGAATTGTTCTTTTAGCTCTATCATTTGTAATTAATTCTTGTTTTATAGAGCTAATACTCGTTTCTCTCAACTGGGTACCTTCTGCTTTCTTGAAAAAATCATTTTTTTAATCATAATTTGGCTAAATGATGGTGTACTACGCTCAGTTAAGTGAAAACTATGTTTTTTTTTTTTTTATAGCAATTAACCCAATTCAATGGTGTATGGTAGGATTGTTTATTGTTTTTATTTACTTATTTTGATTAATTGAATTTGCTAAATGCATATAATCAGAAGCAGGAAAAAGGAGGTTTAGCGGAGAGTTTTAGGCCAGAAAACTTCATTCCGGGCCTTATCATTGGTTTCATTTTTGGTTGGCTTTTGGATTTGTCAAACCCTTCAAAAAATCAAACCAAGAAGAAGAATTTTTTGTCTGGAAAGTCCCAGCAGCAAAGTCTGGAAGATGGTGACAAAGAGCTTAAAATGGTTTGTGTTTAAGTATATTCTGCTTTCTCCACTGTATCTGTTAGCTTATTTAAGTAATTTGGTCACTTTAAAGCCATGGTCAAGAATTTGGGATATAAAAACAGACTACTTTATGTTGATAGCCTGAACCTGTTTCAAAATAGATTTAGATTGTTGTGAATCATAGCTTCAAGTCTCCAAATGTCAAGCTGATAACCCAAATGCATGTCTTTTTTGCCTACCGTAATGTGTCCTCTGTCCAGTAGCTTAGATTAGTTTATATCCAATTAGTTCAATACCTGCATGTAATGGGAATATGCAATTGATCATATAACTAGTTCTGGTTTATATCTTCATTTTTTTTTGTCAAATAGTTATTTGATGAGCTGTGGAATTGCTAATCGCAGGTTTTTGTAGTAAGACAAGACCTGAAGATGGGTGCTGGAAAAATTGCATCTCAGTGTGCACGTAAGACACTTCAATTAAGATTAAGTTTATGCAGTTTTGACTTATGGCTTTAGGACTTCCTTTGCTCTTTCCTGCAAGTTGCTTTATCATTTATATGATTGAACTGATTTGTGCACTTGCAGATGCAGCCACTGGTATGTATGCAGAGCTGATTTATAGGTATGCAGGTTGTGATAATGAGGATCTGTGAAACTCTAAAAAGTTGAGAGGTTTCTCATTTGCTCTTACATGTGTATTCTATCATGCTGCTCTAGAGCATATAAGCACTTCACCAAAAATAGAAAAATGAAGGCTTGAATGCACTGTTTAAAGGACTTGAAGAGCTTCAATTAAAACAGATAATTAATAAGGCTTCATGCCCTTTCAATCCCGAAGGTCAACGAAAAATATCTTTTAGAAGTATATTATTATGAAATAACTGCTTTCTGATCTACTCTGGTTAAGAGATGCCCCGGCATGTATTTTTATTAACTATCCATTATTATTTGAAGTCACGCAGTTTCTGTATACTTTGCAGCCACCGGATTCTCTTGAGACAATGGGAGCAATCTGGACAGCCCAAAATAGTTGTTACATGCAAGAATCAACAAGAAATGTAAATAGGCTAATTTATTTGAATAATGCAGTTGTTCAGAGTTGCCAAGCATTCATTTATTATGCTGAAAAGCTCTTCATTGTCTAACTCATGGAGCACCATTTCCCTCCTCGTCAGGAACAAGATAAGAGAAGCAGCTGAGAACTTTGGCCTTCCAACTTTTGTTGTTGCTGATGCTGGACGAACACAGGTAAACTTATGCATGACATAGTTTGTGATTAAAATTCATCTTAAAGTAGCCTGGATACAATTAATAATAGCAAAGAAGCAGAAAATAAAACTTACACTTAAGAATTTGATCTTCATGGTCTAGGTAAGTTATAGCCTTTACTTATCAAGCAGTGAAGAAATTATACTTTGATTGACACAATTCAAGAATTTGATGCCACATAATTGTTTGATGTAATTTGAGAACAAAGAGCTTGGTTTCTAGTGGTAAACTTGGAATTATGTTTCAACTTCAGTGCATACTGCTTGTCACTCAAATATTTTGCAAACAAATTTAAGAATATAATTCGATTTTGATCAAGTTGACTTGTGTAATTTAACTTCCAAGTTCAAGTTGACTTGCGTAATTTAACTTCCAAGTTCCTTTTTTTTGCACAGGTTTCAGCTGGGTCAAAGACTGTTCTTGCTGTTGGACCTGGTATGATTTTCTTTTTGCTGCTAAACTTGTTTAACATTTTCCCTTCTGTTACTTTCTATTGTAGATTTACCAGCCACATTCTCAACTACTTAAGAGATTCATATTCCAAATTGTCTTATAAAAGATTTTAAAACAAGTTGCTTTCCTTTCACTTTTATCATAGATCGACTGCCTATATACTCAAATCAATTGACAAAAAGGATATCCAAGTTGCCTTACAGAATATTAGATTGTAAAACAAGACCCGTGATAAAGAACTCTCAATCTGAGTTGATGCTCCATCATTTGTCTTTTTTCTTCTTGGTTCTTTGAACCACCACCAAAATATAGAAAGAAGAAACATTCAAGTCACAAGATAGCTGACCCTACTTAGTTTGGGCAAAGCTGGTTCCACCCAACAAAATGACAGTAATTATGTTTTTATTCCCGAGCAGGGCCAAAAGAATCAGTTGATTCGGTTACAGGGAAACTGCGGCTCCTCTAATGTTATGGAAATAAAAGATTGCCTCTCTGGTCAAATCTCTGAGGTGAACAGACCCGTGGCCTTTGCAACTAATTCCTTCTTGTTTCATATTCTCGAAGGAGAGAATTTGACCTCTGTGATTGCCTGTCGAAATGTTCAAGGTGGAATAGACCATGCTGCAAGCAGTTGCCTATTGAGATGCCTTTTTCCAGTCTTTTTCGAGGAGGAGGAAAAATTCTTATACTTGAATATATTGTTCCAGAAGCAGGTGGTTTCTAGATCGGCCAATTGTTTGCTGGGAGAAATTGAGGAATGGAAAGCTGGTCTGTTATCTTTTTGTTTCCTTTGTATGTATATATATGGTAGGTGTAAACTTCATGGCAAACTCTGAACTCCTGATCATTGCAACTGATAACATTTTTCACGTCAACTATTATCATGAAACTTAGATTTCTGATGGTACTAATTTTGTGTTCGATTTTCATGCATTTATTTATTGGGAGGCTCACAGGGTCCTGTGCTACATGATAGAAGTAGTCTTTCCCCATTACTGAATAACCAAATCATCCAGAGTTACAGGGACTTGGACTTGATTCATTGAAATGAGCTATCTATTCATATTATGCATGAATATGAGCCATAATGGAAACAAATGAGTATTAGCCAGCCAACTTTCTACCTCTGGGTAGGTGATAGCAGAGCAATTACTAGCACTCTACGCACATCCATCCATATAGGAGTGTCTGGTTGTTCCTGCAGTGGTTCTGCCACCAGCAACTCGAGATGCAATGCCGTTGCTGCACTTGTTTGTATTTAATTTTGCAGTTCAAAACCCTCTTGTCAATTGTTTTTCTTTTAAAAAAGTATCAGTTCTGATAAAAAAAAATCTTTTTATAAAAACACTTTTGCAAATTTATAATAGATTGCATTTCCAAACTGTTTAGAAACATGCATCTGTTTTTTTTTCTTCTTTATATGTACTTATTCATTAATTAAAATTATATTTGTAGATAATTTTAAAAGCTTAACTCTGATGCCAATCTAGTTCTAATTTCAATAAACCATTAACCATTTAATCTATTTATTGAAAGTATACATATATGTATATGATGTTCTTACACAATACATATGACTCCATTTCAAAATCCCAATTATGCTGTGAGAATTGTTTTTAAAGCCAACACCATAGTAAACAAAAAAGCAGCACCAACCAAGAGGTTAACAGTGATTAAAAAAGAAAAAAGAGAGCACAATTACATTCTTTTTTCTTGCTTTTTTTTTTTAATATGTAATGATATCATGTTTGATTGTTTATTTTAGAACCTTGATTAAATTTATTTCATTTTTTAGTCCATGTCCCATTCTCTGTTTCCTAAATCTATAATGATCTAGTGTTTGTTGCGGCATTCAAAAGGATATTGTTTTTTGTTTTATATTTTTTTTAATTTTGAGAATAAAAGGCAATTTCAGATTACTCTAAAATCACAGTTTTTTCTCTATTAAATGCATTAATTTGGATTTAAATGATTTATGGAAAATAATAATAATAATTGAGTGAAAGCTGATCTGAATAACACAGTCATAAAAATAATTTTGTTCCTTGGAAATATCACAATATTTTCTGGTGAATGCTAAATATGTGAAACGACATAGTTCTCGCACAGCAGACACAGAAAAGAAAACTGATGTAATTGAATTTCCAAAAACCCTAAACCCAAGTACTTACAACACTTCATTCCTCTTGCCTTCTAAAAAATGGCGTCTCGCTACAGGTCTCTCTCAAAACCAGCTTTCTCTCTTCTTAAATCCACCACCAACAAACCCACCCTTCAACCCAAATCCACGCCTTCTCTTCTCCCAGCTCGCCCTTCTCTCACATTTTCAAGGTAAGCAATCCCTTTAAAAACACCTTTTCAATTTTGTTCAAGTTCAAATTTTGACTATTGTGTCTTGCAATTTTGGTAGCACCATTTTATTTTTTTACTGCTGGGTATTGCAATTAAGGTTATTTTCTGAAATGGGCTCTCTTTAAATTTGAGAATTTCTAAAAATTGTGACAGTTGGATTTTGAATTTCAGGCCAGTTCCTCAATTGGGTGCTATTCAATCTCTGCTTCCATTTCACTCGGCTGTCTCTTCAGCTAGGCTCACGTCATGCCTCAGCATTGATTCAAGGAGCTCACGGTCGTTGTCTCAGGGTATGCTCTGCAGTGCGAACCCTGGAGTTTGATATTCTCCAAATGTTTTAGTTTTAGTTTCTGTAAGCAACTTTTTTACTCTACAATTAGTTCGTGTCTCTATTTTGAATAGGGTTGCCTGGTTTTGTTTGGTTTATCTCATTTTCATTTTCTAAAAAAATAAATCTGGCTTCTGAATTTTGTTATTAACCATATCATTCCATAGTGAAAAACTCAATAAATGCTATATCTCTAGTGTCAACTGGTGACTCCGTACAATTGCTTGTTTGTAGCTCATCAACCGAGTGCATCTTGTGGAGTTTTGTTTATTTTTGTGAATTGAGGTTTCCAGTTTCATGCAGTAAATGTTATCTGTTGCTTATCTCATGAAAATTTGAAGATCAAATTTGTTTTTTCATAGTAAAGAAATTTCTCAGCATATGTTGTAATTCTACGTGATACATTTTTTAGTATCATTTTTCCATGTCCTTGTAGCTCCCCCTTCTTTCTTTGCTGTATATGTGAAGTCTTCAGACAGTGTAAATTTTTTATGCTTGTGCTGTGGTGCTAGAGGTTCTCATTAGGCGCAACAATATAAGCAAGTTCACCTACAGTACAAGGCATTTGTTGTGGGATAGAGTTAATTCTAGGGTTGTTTCTTTGACTTCCCTGTCGAGCAAAGCATCCCTGCTGCTGTTGGTGCTGAATAAGATTGCAATTCCCTTTCCTACCTTTTCTTTCTTCTTGCGGACAATGTCTTGTATCCTCCTTGTTGTATCTGCTTATGCTTTCCCTTGAATTATATTTCTTCTTTTATGCCCTAAAAGAATTCCCCAAGGGTGTAGCCTGAAAGCATGCTTTAGTGTACTTTCCCTTTTTTTTTCCCTGGGGAAAAGATTAAATATTTCTTGGTGAAACTTGAAAGTAAATAGCCATTTGGGTTGTCAAGGCCAAATTTTTCTCTCTCAATGAATTTAGATTGGATTAATATTTTTGTGTTATTTTTGGAGTTTAGCTCCCCCTGGAAACTATGAAATGATTGAAGTTGATATAACACTTGAAATTCAAAATTTCCAACCAATCTGCATTCTTAGCTCAAGTGGATTTGTTTGACTGTTCAGTCCATGAGTCTCTCTGGTAATTAGCTATTTCTTTTAGCTCATTGTTAATTATATTTATATGTTTACTATTTAGGCATGTTATTCTTCCCATTTTCTAATAAGTCTCGGTCAATGAAGGATATTATAATGTTGCACATGTGTAAATTGTCCTTTCCTATGGAATACAACTACCTCACTCTTTCCTTGTTTATCATGATGAGTGACTGCATTATAGAATGCAGCTTTGTTAATTGTTGGATGTTGAATGAATGCCATGAGGTTGTTCAACTCACCAATTCTTTAATTAATATGTTTGCCAGTGCTTGCTAATGCTAATAGTTGTGCCTTGCCATTTTATTCAGAACTAGGTCTCAGTGTGCCTCGATAAGGATATGAGTTGCAAGAAGATAATTAGCTGATGGATTGAAGTCATTGCTTCTTCTGCCTATTTCCTTTTCAATGTCTAAACACTCAATCTGAAAGGGTCATAGGTGCAAGATTTTGAGATTTTTGTTGGATTTCATATATCTTCTCATGAATTAAGCGTGAATTTTGATACGGTTATATTTAAGGAATAAAATTATCTTGCCATCTGCTCGTGTCTTAATCTGCTCAATTCCTGATTGTTGATCGTTTTTTCATGAGCATATCTAGTACTGACCATTTAAATTGCGATGCGAGATATATATATATATATCTTCCTTTCTATTTGAAGGCAGATTACATGGCCTTATTGAGTTCCGACTTCCAAGTTCCAACCTGTTATTGGACTTGTTCTAGTTATCATGGTGAAGGAAACCCATGCCCATACATGCTTGAATAATCAGAAAATTATATAGTTATTTAGGTGAGTACGCCACTAGCAAACCTACCAACTTCTCAGATATACCCGACCCTTATTAATATATTAAGTAACGTGAAATGCACGTGAGAAAGTGAGGAGGTTGATGAGATATTGTTCTAATGTCTCCCATTTCTTTGAAAATAGCCTTGGCCCTGCTGCCTCTGTCTCCCTGATATTAATACACTTGCATGTGGAGCTTTAGTTGGACCTTTCTCTACCTCACGAAGTTTTTTGTTTCTTCTCTTTTCTTTCCTGTTCACTCTCACATGCATGCTACAGAACAGTACTTTTATGCGTGCTCCATAACCTTCCCCCATGAGAGATTGTTCTCTGAAGTTTTTCATCAAAGCATAGAACTAAATTTCCAAACTCTGAACTCCTGATCATGGCAACTGATAACATTTTTCGCGTCAACTATTATCATGAAACTTAGATTTCTGATGGTACTAATTTTGTGTTCGATTTTCATGCATTTATTTATTGGGAGGCTCACAGGGTCCTGTGCTACATGATAGAAGTAGTCTTTCCCCATTACTGAATAACCAAATAATCCAGAGTTACAGGGACTTACACTTGATTCATTGAAATGAGCTATCTATTCATATTATGCCTGAATATGAGCCATAATGGAAACAAATGAGTATTAGCCAGCCAACTTTCTACCTCTGGGTAGGTGATAGCAGAGCAATTACTAGCACTCTACGCACATCCATCCATATAGGAGTGTCTGGTTGTTACTGCAGTGGTTCTGCCACCAGCAACTCGAGATGCAATGCCGTTGCTGCACTTGTGTGTATTTAATTTTGCAGTTCAAAACCCTCTTGTCAATTGTTTTTCTTTTAAGAAAGTATCAGTTCTGATAAAAAAAAAATCTTTTTAGAAAAACACTCTTGCAAAGTTATAATAGATTGCATTTCCAAACTGTTTAGAAACATGCATCTGTTTTTTTTCTTTCTTTATGTGTACTTATGCATTAATTAAAATTATATTTGTAGATAATTTTAAAAGCTTAACTCTGATGCCAATCTAGTTCTAATTTCAATAAACCATTAACCATTTAATCTATTTATTGAAGGTATACATATATGTATATGATGTTCTTACACAATACATATGACTCCATTTCAAAATCCCAATTATGCTGTGAGAATTGTTTTTAAAGCCAACACCATATTAAACAAAAAAGCAGCACCAACCAAGAGGTTCACAGTGATTAAAAAAGAAAAAAGAGAGCACAATTACATGCTTTTTTCTTGCTTTTTTTTAATATGTAATGATATCATGTTTAATTGTTTATTTTAGAACCTTGATTAAATTTATTTCATTTTTTAGTCCATGTCCCATTCTCTGTTTACTAAATCTATAATGATACTAGATAATTGCTCGCGCGTTGCCGTGGGTATTTTTTTGTATATAATTTAATACAATTAAATCTACAACGATCAATTTACATGATATAAGCAAATAAAAATTATAGATTAAAAGATAAAATGTTTAAAATTTTGAGTTGAGTTTGTCACGTAAGTATAGATTACATCTTCTAAAATATAGGAATTGCGTTATAAACGATCACAAAAGAGCGTGCACTAACATTAGAAAAAAGAGCAAAATATTCGAATAAGAAAAAAAAACTTACTGAAATCATTATTGTGCAGATAATAAAATTATTACAATCAATTAATAGAAAGAACAAAAAAAAAACAGGGAAAAGGAAGCAATATTCATTTAAAATATTATAATCATAGCAACATCGGAGTCTTAATATCTAAAATTATTATTGCTGCTAGAATAAAACAACAAAAATTATTAAATTATACCGAGAGAAAAAAATAAAAAGCATGAACAAAACAGCAAGCAAGAAAAACCAATTAAAAATTATTATTATTATTATTTTTATTATGAAAGAATAGATAATCACTACTATTATAATAATAGAATACATAAGCACTATTCTTATAATAATAATAATAGTCACTATTATTATTATTATTCTTATGATAATTATTATTATTATGTTAATAATGAAAGAAACAAAAGTAAATGAAAGATTAAAAATATCCTAGAAACTTTAACAAAAGATAAAAAAAAATTTACCATGGCTATTACTGGCAAAAAAAAAATTATCAAATTATCGGGAGGGAAAAAAAATAACAAAAGAGTAAGAATGAAAAATCATTATTATTATTATTATTATTATTATTATTATTATTATTATTATTATTATTATTATTATTGTGTTAAATACACTTATATATATATGGACAAAAGTAGGGATAAAAAAAAATCAAAGTATAAGGGCTGAATTGAAAATGATATATAAAGGGCTTAAATTAAAAAAGTAAAAGTTAAATGGCTGAAATGCAACTTACATTTATTGTCAATTGAAATCAGAGGACAAAATTGCAAAAATCGGAACTTTTATACCGAATTGATTGAGTTATATACAGTCAATCCAGAAATTGAAAGTAGAAGGACCAAAGTGCAACTTTGACACTCCGGAGAGAAAGAAACGTGGTCGGCGGCTTTCACCGGCCTCCTACGCGTCCACAGACTCTTTTCGGTAACACGCGCCACCGCGGGAGGAAGAACACACGGAGGCGCATCGTTCTGGCATCCGGTAGACAATTTCCGGACACCGGAGGAAGCCGCACGCGCCGCCCGAAGAGGGCGTGAGGTGAAAAACTGTTTGGCGCGTGCGGAGGACGCCCTTCCAGACCCGATTATTTAATTGTAAAAATATGGACAATTACTGTCTTGTCCCTTGACCGAATGAAGTGTTTTTGTCTTATTAGGGGCTAAAACCGTCTTTAGCCATTTCAGAAACTAATAAAAAATTTGAAAATTGCGGCGGACTGGACCGGTCCGGCCGCGCGCAATTACGCCGGTGCCCCTAAGCCGGAAGCCTGATTTTGTCTTATTATCAGGGACGAAATCGTCAAAACACTGTTCATAACTGAATATTTTACAAAAAAATAAAAAATTAAAAAGGAAAAACCGAATTTATCCCCGCCTGCCAGCCCCTCCTTCGCGCGCGGCCGAGGGCCAAATTCGGGCGTGCACTGCTCGAATCCACGGTGATTCTAGAGACGGTGCACAGTGGAAAACCCACGCGGTTTAGTGTTTTGGTAATAGTGTTTGTTGCTGCATTAAAAAGGAGATTGTTTTTTTGTTTTATATTTTTTTTTAATTTTGAGAATAAAAGGCAATTTCAGATTACTCTAAAATCACAGTTTTTTCTCTATTAAATGCATTAATTTGGATTTAAATGATTTATGGAAGAAAAAAAATAATTGAGTGAAAGCTGATCTGAATAACACCTAGTCATAAAAATAATTTTGTTCCTTGGAAAAATCACAATATTTTCTGGTGACTGCTAAATATGTGAAACGACATAGTTCTCGCACAGCAGACACAGAAAAGAAAACTGATGTAATTGAATTTCCAAAAACCCTAAACCCAAGTACTTACAACACTTCATTCCTCTTGCCTTCTAAAAAATGGCGTCTCGCTACAGGTCTCTCTCAAAACCAGCTTTCTCTCTTCTTAAATCCACCACCAACAAACCCACCCTTCAACCCAAATCCACGCCTTCTCTTCTCCCAGCTCGCCCTTCTCTCACATTTTCAAGGTAAGCAATCCCTTTAAAAACACCTTTTCAATTTTGTTCAAGTTCAAATTTTGACTATTGTGTCTTGCAATTTTGGTAGCACCATTTTATTTTTTTACTGCTGGGTATTGCAATTAAGGTTATTTTCTGAAATGGGCTCTCTTTAAATTTGAGAATTTCTTAAATTGTGACAGTTGGGTTTTGAATTTCAGGCCAGTTCCTCAATTGGGTGCTATTCAATCTCTGCTTCCATTTCACTCGGCTGTCTCTTCAGCTAGGCTCACGTCATGCCTCAGCATTGATTCAAGGAGCTCACGGTCGTATTCTCAGGGTATGCCATTCGGAAGAAGCCTTCTACAGAGAGAAAGCCTGTATCGAGTAAGTGGAGAGGAAAGATCTCCAGAGATTCTTATCTTATTCCATTCCAGTGGCTTGACCAGTAACCAATGGCGAAAACTCAAAAATCTATGGTTTCCCGGTAGAACCCTATTTCGCCCAAGTGGTTTCGGAACCGGAAAAAAGAAACGGTTTTTCGCACAGCTTGCTCATAGTGCAGGTCCCACTTGTATATTGTATTTGGCCGAAGAAGCATCGGATAGGTTGGAGTTCTTACCTTCTTTGGACTCCATGGACCAAGATCTGCTTTTATTATATGGGCAATATCGATCTACTTTAGTACATCATATGGATGTGGAAAAAGCTTCTGATTTTGATGAATTGGAAACATCTCTTTTCCATTTCTATTTACCTAGTTCATATCTTTCTTTCGTGTGTTCCGGGGAGGGAGTCGATCTCTTCAATCTGGGGATACCACCTAAATAACTGCGGCCAGAGAGGAGGTCGGGAAGAAAGAGTCTGAGGTTGGGTTGGACGACATACATCTTGGTTGGTTCCCCTCTGCAGTGCGAACCCTGGAGTTTGATATTCTCCAAATGTTTTAGTTTTAGTTTCTGTAAGCAACTTTTTACTCTACAATTAGTTCGTGTCTCTATTTTGAATAGGGTTGCCTGGTTTTGTTTGGTTTATCTCATTTTCATTTTCTAAAAAAATAAATCTGGCTTCTGAATTTTGTTATTAACCATATCATTCCATAGTGAAAAACTCAATAAATGCTATATCTCTAGTGTCAACTGGTGACTCCGTACAATTGCTTGTTTGTAGCTCATCAACCGAGTGCATCTTGTGGAGTTTTTTTTTTTTTTTTGTGAATTGAGGTTTCCAGTTTCATGCAGTAAATGTTATCTCTTGCTGATCTCTTGAAAATTTGAAGATCAAATTTGTTTTGTCATAGTAAAGAAATTTCCCAACATATGTTGTAATTCTACGTGATACATTTTTTAGTATCATTTTTCCATGTCCTTGTAGCTCCCCCTTCTTTCTTTGCTGTATATGTGAAGTCTTCAGACAGTGTAAATTTTTTATGCTTGTGCTGTGGTGCTAGAGGTTCTCATTAGGCGCAACAATATAAGCAAGTTCACCTACAGTACAAGGCATTTGTTGTGGGATAGAGTTAATTCTAGGGTTGTTTCTTTGACTTCCCTGTCGAGCAAAGCATCCCTGCTGCTGTTGGTGCTGAATAAGATTGCAATTCCCTTTCCTACCTTTTCTTTCTTCTTGCGGACAATGTCTTGTATCCTCCTTGTTGTATCTGCTTATGCTTTCCCTTGAATTATATTTCTTCTCTTATGCCCTAAAAGAATTCCCCAAGGGTGTAGCCTGAAAGCATGCTTTAGTGTACTTTCCCTTCTTTTTTTTCCCTGGGGAAAAGATTAAATATTTCTTGGTGAAACTTGAAAGTAAATAGCCATTTGGGTTGTCAAGGCCAAATTTTTCTCTCTCAATGAATTTAGATTGGATTAATATTTTTGTGTTATTTTTGGAGTTTAGCTCCCCCTGGAAACTATGAAATGATTGAAGTTGATATTACACTTGAAATTCAAAATTTCCAACCAATGTGCATTCTTAGCTCAAGTGGATTTGTTTGACTGTTCAGTCCATGAGTCTCTCTGGTAGTTAGCTATTTCTTTTAGCTCATTGTTAATTATATTTATATGTTTACTATTTAGGCATGTTATTCTTCCCATTTTCTAATAAGTCTCGGTCAATGAAGGATATTATAATGTTGCACATGTGTAAATTGTCCTTTCCTATGGAATACAACTACCTCACTCTTTCCTTGTTTATCATGATGAGTGACTGCATTATAGAATGCAGCTTTGTTAATTGTTGGATGTTGAATGAATGCCATGAGGTTGTTCAACTCACCAATTCTTTAATTAATATGTTTGCCAGTGCTTGCTAATGCTAATAGTTGTGCCTTGCCATTTTATTCAGAACTAGGTCTCAGTGTGCCTCGATAAGGATATGAGTTGCAAGAAGATAATTAGCTGATGGATTGAAGTCATTGCTTCTTCTGCCTATTTCCTTTTCAATGTCTAAACACTCAATCTGAAAGGGTCATAGGTGCAAGATTTTGAGATTTTTGTTGGATTTCATATATCTTCTCATGAATTAAGCGTGAATTTTGATACGGTTATATTTAAGGAATAAAATTATCTTGCCATCTGCTCGTGTCTTAAGCTGCTCAATTCCTGATTGTTGATCGTTTTTTCATGAGCATATCTAGTACTGACCATTTAAATTGCGATCTGTTTCATGCGAGATATATATATCTTCCTTTCTATTTGAAGGCAGATTACATGGCCTTATTGAGTTCCGACTTCCAAGTTCCAACTTGTTATTGGACTTGTTCTAGTTATCATGGTGAAGGAAACCCATGCCCATACATGCTTGAATAATCAGAAAATTATATAGTTATTTAGGTGAGTATGCCACTAGCAAACCTACCAACTTCTCAGATATACCCGCCCCTTATTAATATATTAAGTAACGTGAAATGCACGTGAGAAAGTGGGGAGGTTGATGAGATATTGTTCTAATGTCTCCCATTTCTTTGAAAATAGCCTTGGCCCTGCTGCTTCTGTCTCCCTGATATTAATACACTTGCATGTGGAGCTTTAGTTGGGCCTTTCTCTACCTCACGAAGTTTTTTGTATCTTCTCTTTTCTTTCCTGTTCACTCTCACATGCATGCTACAGAACAACACTTTTATGCGTGCTCCATAACCTTCCCCCATGAGAGATTGTTCTCTGAAGTTTTTCATCAAAGCATAGAACTAAATTTCCAAACTCATTCGCATTCGCATTCATAGTGAGGACTACTTATCTCTCCAGAGTTTTCACCTCTCATATGAGGAAACTCCATTTCTCACTGGTATCTGAAAAATCTTCATTCTAGCATGTTATTCCTTCACGAAAAATGAATTCTTCTGTGACTTGATGAGCAAAAATGATGAAAACCACCAAGGAAACGTCGTGGTGTTTGCACAAATTGGTGAGTTATCGATTCCCATGTTAGGGCAATTGAGGAAAACTATACTTAATGTTAAAAGGCATGCCAAGTCCTTGTCAGAAATTGTTATAAAAAGGAGAGACCTTTTACAATGAACATGAAAATTCCCCACCATGCATGGTAGCCCATCTATTCAAAGGTTCTGATATGGAACCTTTCTTGATTATGTCATTTAAGAGTGAGGATGCTTTTCATTCCATGGAGTAACCTCGAAGACATTTCAAACCTTTTTTTTCTCGTTAACATAGTACTTGTCATATAATTCTGAAAACATATAGCAAGCACATCTAGCTAGCTAATAAATCAATCCTTAAACTTCTTTTAACAGAATAATTGGAGACTTCGGATCAGGTTTTAAATGGGGTTCTTCTCACATTATTACCATTTAACATTCAAATTCAAGAAGAGATCACAAGAAAAAAGTTATTCTAGTAAAATTAATGGCTAATTAAATACATTCAAGAACATATATAAATTAGAAATTTTGCAGCAATACTTTGCTATGACAGACTTTTTACAATATTATCATTTCTTTTCTCTCACCCGGATGGAATAAGAATCAGCATCCTCACATGACAATGCTCAGAAGCCTTGATTAAAATACAGCTGCACTCATTATTAAACAACAAGATTACCTGTGATGAACGACGTTCATTCATTAAAAACATTACTAAACCTGCTCCGCCTGCTAAATAATCATTCATTTGTTACCCATGAATCACCCTCCTCTCTGCAAAGTGCACGTGCTTTGTGTAAGGGGACAACTCGTATTAAAGCACCATAAATTAGGTTGTCCCTGCAACAAAGGAAGCATTACAAACCTTAATTATGTGTTGAGCCTTAGACCATCAATTTACTTCAATGAAAGACAAGCTTATCAGTACTGGATTTGAAGACCGACGATATGACCAGAAAAGTTTCTATATATGTAATCAAATAAAATTCCAAGCTTTTACAGTCCAGGCTTCCTCTCTTACAACAATCTGGAAACCTTGTATTGCAAGAAAACCTAACAAAGATGGTAATAAAGACATATAATCTGGCAGCTTTGTGAATAAAACTGGTGGCGAGGATGAAGGCATCATAAACTACTGAGTAAAACATGAGGGAAAGGAAGAGAGGCATGTGACCACCGCAAACAGTGCTTCCCTTGAAACAGTAATATATATACAAGTCGTTTCCCGTTTTAATTTCGTTGTTTGGCAAACAAGACAAATCGTTCATTAAAAGAAGTAAACTAAAGTGGAGATGGTAGCAAGGTAGTGTAGTGAAATAATTGATTTTACTAATAGTTATCTGATCGAAGACGACATCGTCTTAACATCAGCTCTATGGATCAGTGTTGCCTAGGATCGTGCATATAATAATACTGGACCCTCGTTAACTAATTTCACTAACCCCTTAATATATTTACTCTCTGTATTTATTGGCATCATATAAATGCAGCTTTATTCTTTGCATCACAATCTTCGTTCACATGCACAGTATCTGTTCTTGTGGATAGCATCCTGCATGCACCAAAACATGAAGAAAACTCGAGGAATTCTAAAAAAATATATATTAATTTGTATTTATTTATTTTCCTTCTTGGAATAAGAATCCCCATAACCCAGATCTGACCCGGCTTATATATCAAACAAGTAACTGGTCACTTGCACGTTCAGGATAATCCAGTGAGCCATTAGAGATCAGACAGTTTAAACTCTGGATGTGGGAGCAAATTAACCATGGCAGGCTCGCCTTCAAAGAAGATGTAATAAAAAGTCAGTTTCTTCTAGCTAGCTAGTTAGGATGTTAAAGGTCAAACAGATTTTAGGAAAATGATGTCTTGATGACGCTGCTAGATGAATGGTACGTGATGGTGGTTTTTAATTTTATTTCTTGCATTTATAAGTTGTGGAAATTCATGCAAAAAGATATTAATAAATCGCCAACTGGATCTCAAGTTTCCAAAAACGATGTGAAAGAATATGTCAACGAATCTGCCTTGCTCTCTAACATTCTCTGGAATGGCTAATCCCCGACCCACTGGCTGTACTGAACTAGAGTTTTTCCCTGAAATTCATGGATGCCCGACCAGTGCTGCATTTATCAAACCCAGCCTAATAATTCAATATCCAAATTTACTGTTTTTAAAAAGAGAAATCATCTAAAATTGTGTTCAAAGTAAAAGGGCTAGGTTGGAGACCTATTTTCACCAAGCTAGAGAGGGAGAAGATGTTGAGGTGTCAATACAAAGTGAAAAGGTCAAATGATAACTCGAGTTGCTGTCACATGGTTTGCAAGTTTTCTTAAACATCACGCAAATTTGAGTTTCTTTGGCCCGTTCAGCTTCAGCCGCAAGCCTCGCCCCACATCCCAGGCCACTCTTTTATTTATGGTGCGGCGGCGGTGGCGGTGGTGGTGGTCCTGCTCGTTGCATTGTATGCTTGCCCTTGTATATATATATATATATATATATATATATATATATATATATATATATATATATATCATTAAAACATGAAATGTAACGCCGGGTTGATCAGCGGGGAGCAGAGCCTTTTGACAGTCAACATTTCTTTGGTTTTTGCATGCTCACTTGCCTCGTGGAGGAAGGAGATGTCGAAGGATGTACTTCTTCAAGAATTTTCAGAATCAAAGGGTTGAAAAAACGAGATAGCTGACACATTACCAATTAGAACATCCATGCCAAAGAGGTCATTTCTTGAGAGAAAAAAAAATTAAGGAAGACAATCAATTGCTTCATATGACATGCCATTGTAACAACCTTATTTACCATTCTTTAAGGGAACAATTGAGGATGGCCACGTTCTATGGGTGTCCATATCTTGAATAATAAATTTAAAAAATCATCATAAATTTGAATTTACATGCACTTCATTCGTTTTTGCTTACAGTACAAATTGTTTTTTTTAATATATTAACACATTAAAATGAAAAATAAAAACAAAGGCACCGTACAATTGCGAGTGCAAACTTTGCCTACATACTCACTATTTCTTCTTCTTTTGAAGGGATAAAGGTTATTTATTCCGTCCTGATTTGCGCTATATTTGTGATTGTGGTTTAAAAGTGATTTTGAAAAAAAAATATTTTAAATTAAAAAAATTGATGTTTTTATATATTTTCATGAGCAATATCAAAAATGATTTTAAAAAAACAATTATTTTAATGCATTTTTGAATGAAAAATATTTTTAAAAACAACTTTAATTATACTCTCAAAAAGACACTTAGTGAATGTGATGATTAATTATCAAATGTAATGAGCAAGTCAAAGCAAGAAAAAAAAAAACCAAGTAATGAGTTTAATTAAAAAAAATTACTTGAATCATGGAAAAATTGAGTTTCCAAAGAGTTTCGTCAATTTTAGCAAAGAAAAGGCAAAAATTCAACAAACATAATTAACTAAAGAAATAAGAAGAAAAAGAGTTAGGGAAAATTAGCCCCTACCAAATAAGAAAAAATTAACGAAATTCAATAATGAATCTCGCCACTAATTTAACTCTCAAAAACCCCCACCTGGTCATAAACTGCCCCTACTGCTAGATCATCTGCCTAAAATCGGGTCCCGCATGTTGGTGAATCAAGTAATCGTCACCGCCGTTGGATACATCAAACATCATATTCTGATGGTGATGAAGAAATTGCTGGTGCTGGTGCTGGTGCTGGTGAGTCCTTACCATCTCCTTCTGTCGCCTTAACTCAAGAACCTTACGGTGCGAATTTGAGTGTTTCGTAAGCATAAACGTTGGGCTAGCTGCAGGCCGGTACTCGGGCACAAGCCGCCCCGATTTGTACCTTACACCACACGCATTGCACAGCGTCTTGGGCCCCATGGGTCCAGTCCGCCACTGCGGCGTCTTATCTGTCGCGCAATGCAGGCACTTGCGACCCTCACCACCTTCAACACCGCCGTCTCTTTTCTTCAGCCCCGCCGCGCCCTTAATTGTCTTTTTCCCAGAATTGGGATGTTGGGTCGAGCCAGGAATAATTTCAGGCTCGGATGATGAAGTAGCAGGCGAGAGTACGAGAAGCCGCGAGGCCCAATTGCCTGGTGCTGCCCGAGACCGTTTGCTCCGGGCCTTAGCCGGGACTGCCATTTCAGGATTGAACATTGTGTTGTTGCTGCAAATATTGGAGACATAGCCATTGTTATTGTCATCAGTTTGGAAGTGTCGAGTCTCGGATGATTCGTCAGGCCGAGCTTTCATGCCGGTAATGAGCTGAAGCCTTTGCAAGTCTTCGCTGGAAAAGGATTCCTCCACAAAATTCGACACCCATTCTAGCTCCGCCAAATCATCATACTGAACATAAAAATAGAAACCGTAATTAGAAAATCAACGGGACTCTTTTACCCTCCTCTTGGCACAATTACTTCAATAAAACAAAAGGGAAGAAGAAGAAGAAGTAGAAGAAGAAGAAGAAGAAGGAGTGTCAATTAATTTCTTCATGCATGAAAGCAGGGAATTACCGGCACGCAAAGCTCGCTGCCAAAATGAACGTCATGATGAGAGAAATTATTGGTGTAGTGGGACCCAATATCGCCGTTAAAGCCAGAAGGCTCACAGCCCGAGAACGAGGAGGAATTGCAGCTATCAACGAAAGTTGCAGTGGAAGAGTCCGTGGAGTTGGTGGTGGGAGTGACGATATTATTATTATAATTAGGATCAGTCATCATGGCATCCTCATCTTCATTAGAGAAGTCCAAAAGGTCTTCAACAATGAAATGGTCACCCCCAGCAACGCCACCACCAATGGACTTGTTAGAGTCGAAAGAGTGGTGCTTTTCATTGCTTGTGAATTGCGAGCTGCAAAACCCAGTTGTCCCATACAATTCTGGTGCTTCCATAGTCTATTCTGGCCCTTCCCTTGTCGTTTAAGACAAATTAAAGAGAGTCAAGAATTAAGGTTAAGAGCTAGAGTGCTGTGGCTGTGTGAGGGAAATGGAAACGTTAATTTGTGTTGTGTTGTGTAGAGAGAGAGCTGTTGTGGTGGTGGTTTTTGAGGAGAGAGAGGGGGTTTATTTGCGTTTGAAGGGGACAGGCGGACGGCTAAAATGGAGGATTTTGACGAGGACAAAATCAAAGAGCTTGGTTGAAGAGGAGGGGAGAAAAAAGTGAAAAATAAGTGGTAATAAAAAATTAAAAAGAAAAAGGCTTTAATTTAGCTAAAGGAAATTCTTCTATGAATTTACTTTAGTGTCCTTTTTCTTTTTGATGCCTTTATTTCTAATTAATTTACTAGTTGTTCCCCTTTAAATTTTGCAAATAAAACCCTATCCCGTGTTTGTGCGTGTATCATCATGCTGCATTTCGCAAATAAAAGTTAACCACCCCTCCCTAACATTGGTTTTATGAGGTATTATTCATCATTTTAATATATATATATATATATATATATATATATATATATATATATATATATATTGAGTTAGTGATTTAGTGATGGAGTGAAAAAAAATTAATCTTGGCCATTGCATGGCCCACGTAAGATGATGATACTGATATCAACCGCACGTGCAGAGGGATGATGATCAAGTAGTAGTACGCTACTTGTACAGAGTACAACACTTATCAGAAGCACACCGCACAGAATCATCATGCACCATTGCTTAGATTACCAGCCAATTACTGCCACGGCACTCACTACGACAATGATGTCAAACACTTAAAAGGGTATCACTGTGAAGTAATAAAAAGATAATGGTGTAAGCTGGTAATTAAGAAATTAAATAATTACAACTAGAGTTTGTGTGTGTTTTATATTGTAATATAAAATATATCAGAAAATAAATGTATTTTTAAAACAACATGATAGAAACAATCATTTGCAGCCTGGAAAATGCATATAAATAATATTTTAAAAATTTATTTTTTATATAATCACATACAGAATAATTTAAATTAAGGAAAAGGAATAAAAAGTATTTTTGAAATGTAAGAACAAATCAGGTATTAATGAAGTCTTAAAATTACACCCCTTAAGCACCATTCAGCAGGTTAGTAGCTGGAGCTTGAGGCATTAGTCTCCAAGTTAACAATTTTTAATTCAAGCCTCATTTCAAAGCACGATGGTTACGGCTAAAGTAGATGAAGATGGACGGTCATGATCTTCCCAACGAGTTCCCTCTGGCCACATCGGTTTTCAAACATTTGGGAGTTTTCACCTTAGCTTGATGACAAGTAGGAGGAGGATCGAGAACGAGTCTACAGTTAATAGACTTGGCTTTGCATAATTAACGTTGTTATTTCATTTAGCACACGTTTTTAATTTGTTACGATGTTGTCTAAACATAACTAAAAACGTTGCTATTTATTAGAAAGTTTCTAAAACAGAAATTGGATAAAATTGAGACCCTTCGTTTCGGTCTAACGTAATTTGCCCCTCTTTTTCTCAGAAAATTACATGGATTTATTACTTATTAATGTATTAGTGGCATAATAAGTCTTCCTATTTTTATTTTTATTTTTAAAAAATTATTTCTACCTCCTTTTTTTGTGTATTCCGCTATTAATAATGTAAATATAAATCATTTCTTTCTATTGCTCAGCTTTCCTTATAACCTATGCTAGACTAAATTATATTTTATTGTGATGTATAAATATTAAACTCGGTCTAGCTTATTAAGTTGTCAACTTACAGTAAAATTTTGGCTGGATTTTATTTCACATTGGTTTAGAAATTGATTCAATTAAATTCAAATAAAAATTAGTTAAAAAAACTCATGATTTAAACATTAAATTTGATATGATAACTATTTTTTATTAATATATTTATCCGATCGGCTTGAAAATTTTAGTGACAATAAAGATGATGATACGACTCAAGCCTAATATATCGATTTTCAAACCATTAATTGCTCCCATCTCTAGGGTTACCCCAGCAGTGAGTGAGGTATGCAGAGCTTCTAGGTAGTAACCTATTTTATGACTACAGAATAATTCATTTGGACATTGAAACACTGTAACCTCATTAATGTAAATATGATCTTTTGTATAATTTATGTGATATTCATGTGGGACTGACCCCCGATTTACCCCCCAGAAAAAATGTTATCAGAACGATCAATTGAATATCTGTATTTTCTTTTATTGTAATCATTTGAAAAAAAATGATCTAAACTAAAAAGAAAATTGTTTAATAAAAACAGGTACAGGTGGATGATGATATTATCTAGAACGAAAGAAAATTAATAATAATTTAGATAATGAAAAAGATAATTTTTTAATATAAAATAATCAAACCCAATTAATTAGAATTGAATATATACATATATGTTCAGTTGATTGATTATATAATAATAATAATAATAATAATAATAATAATAATAATAATAATAATAATAATAAATTCTCTTGACAAAGTAATGAAAAAAAGGATAGAAATAATGGGTTTAGCTTATTTTAGATTAATAATAATAATAATAATAATAATAATAATAATAATAAATTCTCTTGACAAAGTAATGAAAAAAAGGATAGAAATAATGGGTTTAGCTTATTTTAGATTATCAAACTACTCCGCTCGTTACAAAATTTTTATATAATTAACAATCCTTCTTCTAATTTTATTTCATTTGACAATTAGTCTATTAATTTTAAAAAATAGAATTGACCTTATATTATCTCATCCTATCAAGATTTTTCGGGATTTTAGAGAAGTTATATGATTTGTGCAAAAAAATTATTTAAATTTTGGATTTATTAATTTATTTCGTAATATTTAGATAGATTTGATTTCTAAACAGAAAAAAATAAAATATAAACCACGCCGAGGAAAATCTTTAACCATTAGCCTCGTGAAAATCTGTTTAAAAGCACAGCACACTGATGAAGGCTGCTTTTGTACCACGTGGCAGACATCAAGGATTGTAGGCAAGATAATAGTGGGTCCCTCGTGATTTTGATGTCACCAGTCCCAATGGGAGCTGCTTCTAACTATGGATAAGGTGTTAGAGCAGTTATTTAATGCTATACATGTTATCATATTTTTCTTTTTATTATTATTATTTCTTGCTTTTTATGCTTGGATTTAAAGGAAAGCCTGAAAAAGAGAGAGAACCTGAGCCGTTGCTTGGCGTGGAGGGTTTCATGAATCAGAGATTTTTTATTTTTTTCTTCTCATTTACTTTGGTTTTTATTTAAAAAAAAAAAACAAACTGGGTGAAGTATATCACTCTATTATTTTAAGTATTTACTGCATGGTTTGGGTGCAGCGTCCACGTGATAGCGGTAGAGGGAGGTGTCAGGAACCATGTGAGTGCCTGGCTCCTATCAAAAGCCAAAACTGACGGTGGTCAATGACACGTGTCGGTCACCCACGGCATCTTCTCTTTGTGCTTGATTGATGCCTCGACTATGGCCATGCATGGTTCTTTTAATAGTTTCGCGGTAACGTGATTGCACGTGCCGGACGGTCACGTGAGTTGCGGGCAGGACCTCCTCCTTGTCACATGCCAAGTGGGAAGGGGCGGGTCCTTGTAATTTGATTTCCATCAGGATAATTTAAGCATGAATGATCATAATTAAATTGTGATAAAATTGCATTCCTCTTGGAAACTTAACATCTACAAAGCAAGAAACAGATGTCAAGCCTCCATAGGCGGTGGATGATCACGGGAGAGAGAGGGGGGGGGGGGGGAGAGAGAGAGAGAGAGAGAGAGAGAGAGAGACTGGGTAAAGGTGAAAATCTGAGAAAAGTTGTGTGATCATTTGCATTATTAATCCTAAGTTCCCACCTCTCTAAAGTTTCCAGGCAAAGTGCCATGGCAGCTCGATAAGCACCACTATTAGGCCACAATCTTTATCGATACGTCACTTTCTCTAATACCAAGTAATAATTAAATTTAGAGAATCTAATTTTGCTATCTGCAATGCCCATGATGGTTTCTTGTAGAGTTTCTCTCTTTGTCACATGAAAACAGAGGTGGAAAGGAAATATAATTATTTACTCTTTTTTTACACATTATCAAAATCATTTCACATAGTAAAATCATTACCTGTGGAAATCAACCTTGGAGGAGCAGAAAATAAATAAATAGAGCAGTGTTATGTATCGTTTGCAAACCAATGATAGCTAGGATGAAATTCAAAACTGAAACTTCTGAAGAAAAAAGGCACGTAGCTACTCAACTTCGCCAAAAGTTCGATGGCAATTTAAAAGTATGGAAGATACTCAGATATCATCTCTAAACATATTTGTTTTATATATTTTTATCCATTAGTTTTATTAATCAATCTCTATTTAGATTTTTTCTATTAACGTGGATGCCCGTGTCAGCTTGCATGCACCTCGAATAATTTCACGGGTCTTGAAGTTAACCACCATGTAAACTTTTAGCAATCATAATATCAGTAACCACGGTGTTAAACCCGAGACCACAGGGAAGCAAATCCTCTCTTCCCAAGCTTTTATTATTGAACCACCTGCTAGATGGTTATTTTCATCCAGATATTAATATCTAATACGAATTTGTAGTCGATTTTGAAGGTTTGATGAATTTCTTAGCAACCAAAAAATAAAAAAAGTGTAAAGAGATTGAAAGAGGGAAGTTGATCACATGATGGAACCTTCTGGTTGATTTTATTTTTTCTTTCCTTGTGAGCTCCCTTCCATGATGTTTTCCATAAGCCATGAACGAGTATTTGCAAAAGCTTTAGAACCAAAAGTTCGGTCAAATGTTGTGGGAGTAGGTCCGGATATAGCCCGACAGGCTTCTATTTCAAGCTTACGTGCTTTGCTTTTTCGCTTTTAGCGAGCCACAATTTTGCTGAAGGAGAGGACCAGCCCAGCAATCACTGTCATTGATTTTCAGCTCAATTGCAATATGATTAAACCCGGTTCAATTCAACCCGACTTGACTTGAGTTTAAACCTGATCGACCCAACAAGTTAACCCATAATGCAATAAAAAATAAAATGAATTCCAGTTTTTTTCTCTTAATATTTATTCAATTTGTAATGCCTGTAAGCTGCAGCAACACTAGAGAATTGGAGCAGCCCAAAGCCTCCTCTACTGTTTCACGTAGAATAGATACAGTTGGGCTTCAGTCGAAGGCTTTGTGTGGAGTAGGTCCACTGTTTCACGTTGGGCCATTTTCTATGACGATTTGGACCAGATCGACAAATTCATGCAGGGACAAAATGGAGAGAAGTTGAATTATAAAATGCTCTAAAAGATCTCAGACTTTCCCTGTAGCATGTCTCTAAATTCACTGTGGACTCGAACTTTATCAGCCCTGCGTCGCGCGAGTTCGTCCGCCTGTCTTTTTTTTTTTTTTTCGATTTTGAACAGTGTTTTGACGGTTTTAGCCCCGGTAATAGGACAAAATAGAGACCGGTCTGCAGGTAAAAACGGCTGGGGGAGAGGGCCATTCCGGTAATTGCACGCGTACGGACCGGACCGGACCGGTCCGGTCCGCCGCACTTTTTTTTATATTTAATATATTTAAAATGGCTAATTACGCTTCTAGCCCCCAAATAAGACAAAAACATTGATTTCGGTACAGGGTTATTACGGTAATTGACCTTCTTTTTTGTTTTTAGTGCTGACGGTTTGTCAGTGCGTGTTCCGCACGCGCCAGCCTGTTTCACGTCCCACGCCCTGTTTAGGCGGCGCGTGCGGTGTCGTCCGGTGGCCGGAATCAAGGTTCCGCCATGTATCTCGATGCGTCTTCGCGTGGTCTTCCTCCCGCGTCGGCGCGTGTACCTGAAAAATGTCCGTAGACGCGTCGGAGGCCGGTTAAAACGCCGGTCACGTTTCTCTCTCTCTCCTGCACGTAAAAGTGCAGGAGAGTCCCCCATTTTGTGATACTTTTCATTTCGGTCCCTTTACTTTCGATTTTGTGTTTTGTCCTGATTTTGGTTCGATTTTGGTTCGGTAAGTTTTGATTTAGTTCGATTGGGTCCTCCAATTCGAATTGATTGAATGTCAATGTTGCACTTCGGTCCTCCTTCTTTTAATTTTCGGATTGGGTTTAAATTATTCAATCAATACAGTACAGAAGTTTTGATTTATTCAATTGGATCCTTTTATTGAAATTGATAATATATTGAATTTTCATTTTGGCCCTTATAGTTTTAATTTTTTATTTTAATCCCTTGATAAATTCATATTTGTGTTTTATTTTCCATAATAATAATAATAATAATAATAATAATAATAATAATAATAACAACAACAACAACAATAACAATAATAATAATAATAATAATAATAATATAAAAAATATAATTACAATAATAATAATAATAATAATAATAATAATAATGATGATAATAATAATAATAATGATAAATAATAATAATAATAATAATAATAATAATAATAATAATAATAATAATAATAATAATAATAATCATGATGATAATAATAATAATAATAATAATAATAATAATGATAATAATAACAATAATAATAATAATAATATAAAAAAATATAATTACAATAATAATAATAATAATAATAATAATAATAATAATAATAATAATAATAATAATAATGATAATAGTTTGAATTTTTTATTTTAATCCCTTGATAAATTGATATTTGTGTTTTATTTTCCATAATAATAATAATAATAATAATAACAACAATAATAATATTTTTTTCCTTGCTCTTTTGTTAATGTGTTTAGGTTTTTTTCTCTCAATAAAAATAATGATGATAATAATAATAATAATAATAGAATAATAATAATAATAATAATAGTAGTAGTAGTAGTAATAATAATAATAATAATAATAATAATTTTTTTCCTTGCTCCTTTGTTAATGTGTTTAGGTATTTTTCTCTTAGAATAATTTGATAATTTTTATTGTTTTAACAGTGATAGCAATAATAAAAAAAAAAATGCTTGATCTTCTGTTGAGGTTTTTAGGATTTTTTTGGCAATAATAATAATGATAATTTTTTGACAATAATAATAATGATAATTTTAGAAGTTGAGACTTCGATATTATTGTTATTATAATAGACAATGTTAATATCTTTTAGTATACCAAATTTTATATATTAAAATATTATATTTTAATCTTAACAACTGTAAAAATTATTTTTTTCGCCCGCACTACACCCGCAACGTAGTGCGGGCAGTTGACTAGTAATACTTTAAAAGAGCTCAAACTTCTACTGTAGCACCAGAGACAATTCACTGTGGACTCGCCATTTATCAGCCCTGCGCCGCGCGAGTTCGTCCGCCTGTTTTTTATTTTATTTTTTGAACAGTGTTTTGACGCTTTTAGCCCCGGTAATAGGACAGAATAGGGGCTCGGGCTCGCGGTAAAAAGGGGCGGGGCTGAGGGTCATTTATGTAATTGCACGCGTCCGGTCTGGTCCGCCGCAGTTTATTTTTTTTTAATATATTTAAAATGGCTAATTACGGGTTTAGGCCCGAATAAGACAAAAACATTAATTTAGGCACAGGGGCGGTACGGTAATTGACCTTTTTTAATTTGAATTTCTGTCGGTTTTGTCAGTGCGTGTGTCGCACGCGCCAGCCTTTTTCACGCCCCACTCCCTCTTTAGGCGGCGCGTGCGGTGTCCTCCGGTGTCCGGAGGCGAGATTCCGCCGTGTAGCTCGATGCGTCTCCGCGTGGTCTTCCTCCCGCGGTGGCACGTGTACCCTAACAAAGTCCGTAGACGCGCCAGAGGCCGGTTAAAGCGCCGACCATGTTTCTCTCTCTCTCTGCACGTAAAAGTGCAGGAGAGTCCCCCATTTTGTGATACTTTTCATTTCGGTCCCTTGACTTTCGATTTTGTTTTTTGTCCTGATTTTGGTTGGATAAGTTTTGATTTAGTTCGATTGGGTCCTCCAATTGGAATTGATTGAATGTCAATGTTTCACTTCGGTCCTCCTTCTTTTAATTTTCGGATTGGGTTTAAATTATTCAATAAATACAGTACAAAAGTTTTGATTTCTTCAATTGGATCCTTTTATTGAAATTGATAATATATTGAATTTTCATTTTGGCCCTTATAGTTTTAATTTTTTATTTTAATCCCTTGATAAATTCATATTTGTGTTTTATTTTCCATAATAATAATAATAATAATAATATTTATTATTATTATTATTATTATTATTATTATTATTATTATTATTATTATTATTATATAAAAAATATAATGACAATAATAATAATAATAATAATAATAATAGTTTTAATTTTTGATTTTCATCCCTTGATAAATTGATATTTGTGTTTTATTTTTCATTATAATAATAATAATAATAATAATAATAATAATAATAATATCTTTTAATTTGCATAATAATAATAATGATAATAATAATAATAACAATAATAATATTTTTTTTTCGTTACTCTTTTGTAAATGTGTTTAGGTTTTTTTCTCTCAATAATAATAATAATAATAATAATAATAATAATAATAATAATAATATTTTTTTCCTTACTCCTTTGTTAATGTGTTTAGGTATTTTTCTCTCAGGATAATTTGATAATTTTTATTGTTTTAACAGTGGTAACAATGATAAACAAAAAAAGAAATTGTTTCATCTTCTGTTGAGGTTTTTAGGATTTTTTTGATAATAATAATAATGATAATTTTTTGACAATAATAATAATTATAATTTTAGAAGTTGAGACTTCGATAATATTGTTATTATAATAGACAATGTTGATACCTTTTAGTATACCAAATTTTATATATTCAAATATTATATTTTAATCTTAACAGCTGTAAAAATTATTTTTTTCTCCCGCACTACACCCGCAACGTAGTGCGGGCAGTTGACTAGTTGAATCTAGAGGAAGATATTCGACAGAAAATATTGATTTTTTTATTTTATTTTATCATCTCCAATTCTTAGTTTTTTAAATGTGTATATATACATGTATATTTCAAAAACTAAGAATTAATAAACTAGAAGAGCTTATTCCATTTATATAAAAAAAAAACCTAAGTATTGGTTGCATAAAAAAGTTTACTATAGGCAATATGTACATTTCTAGTCTACCACTCCCCTGTCACTGCCCTGATAAATAATGTTTTATCGTAAGAATGCGAGAGAGAATAAATCAAAGGAAGTCAAGATCCTGCCATGATACAAAGGTAAAAATAATATAAAAAATATATTAAAATAATATTTTTATTATTTTTTAGAAATAATTTCTAATATCAATAAATAAACATAATTTAAAAACATAAAAAACTTTAAATAAATAAAAATATTTTTAAAACCCAATACTAACGGTACATGTGATTGCATCGTGCCGAGGGTGTTACAATTGTAGCTACCACGTTTTTCTATTTACCACCACAGTTTTTTCTCCGAATTCATCACAGCTTCATTTATATGGGAACATCGGCTACTTCATGTGGCGTGACTTGTCTACAATCTCACGTCTGATTCTGTCTGCTGAATTTGTTTTTCTCCAAGTGTCATGTTCTCTGTCAAAACTGTTACAATTTAAATTTAAAATTTATTAGTAATATTTATCATACCCTTTTAATTAATTGCTATAATTGTTTTATATTTTGATAATATTAATTTATTATAATTAATTCATCCTGTTTAATTGTTTTAATTATGTCTATAAATGTTGGAAAGTGTTTGTTCATCGTATCATTATATACGCTGTCATGTACTCTATCTCCAGGTGTGAGGTGTGTTGTGTGATGGTGGTCACTGAAGTGCTGATGGATAATTTTTAGTTTTTTTTATTGTTTTCTTTTTTACCGTCAAAAAATATATGCTGTCTTTCATGTTTGTGGTTGTTTTATTTTAATTCATATTCTTTTGATTTCGGTTTTATTCCTAATTTTTTTCAATAGAAATTTTGATTATTTTCAATTGTTCCTTTCAATTGAAATTGATTATATATTTTAGTTTTCATTTCGGTCATTTTTCTTTTGATTTTTGGTTTGTTTTTTGTTCCTTTAATTTTTTCGGTATGTAGGTTTTAATTTTGCCTTCCAATTGAAATTAATCATATATGCTACTTTTCATTTCTGTTCATTTTCTTTTAGTCTTTTAATAAAATTACATTGCAATTTGTTTTGAAAAAAATCCTTTTATTTGTTTCGGTCCCAAGGTTTTTATTTGTTTTAATTTTGTCATTCGATTGGAATAAATTATATATTTTATTTTTTATTTTGGCCCTTATTATTTCAATTTTATATTTGATATTAATTCCTTTGGTTTTTTTGGTCCTTATTGGAAAATGTTTATTTTTTAACCATATTTATGCACCTATGCTTTCAGTTTTTATTTTTCATTTTTGTTGGTTTAGTTTTTACTAGGTTTTATTTTTATTCGATTCAGTTATAAATTTTTATTTATATTAGTTATCATTTTAAAACTAATATTTCTCACCTTTTTTTTTTTTTTTTTGGTGCTTTATGTTATTTTTATATGTTTATCGGATCAAATAATTTTATGGTTTTATTATTTTAAGCAATAATAATGATAATTTTAATTATTTTTTCTTGTCAAGATGTTTTGATTTTATTTACACTCAATTTAATGATTTTAATTGGTTGGACAATAATGTTGATAATAATTTGAGCTGTTATAGTCATGATAATGATGATAACGTAGAGATGAATTTTCAATGGTATTTTTTTTATAGATAGAAAAGTAACTATTTATTTTTGTTATTTGATCATTACAGGTGTTTTCACATTTTATATTTTATTTGTCATATTTAATTTAAATTGGATTATAAAATGAACTAATCCTAATACAATGAATTCGATAATTCAGAATCTTCTTGATTTTTTAATGATAATGATAATTTTATGCTGATGATTTTGTTGAAACCTACTAATTTATATATTTTATAAAAAATTCATACTCCACATGAATTCTGTATATATTTATTATTTTGTTCAAATTCATATTATAATAAAAAATTATATAATTAATATTATTTATATTGAAAAGAATATGATTCATATCATGAAGATGAAAACACGGCTAAGTGACTAATATTTTATAAAATTGAACAACAATGCCTTTCCCTATTTTATCCTTCCGGAAAAAGGAAATTAACCCAGATTTTCACCAGACGCCACAGCAACAGCAGGAGCAGGTGGTGGTGCCAGCAACAATTAATCCTTTGCTTCTCCGTAGATCTCTAATTGAATCCAATCACAAGCACCCTTCCTCTGTGCCACAATACAGTACAAGGGAGACAACAAAGCTTTTGAACTGCTGATAGAATAAATAGAATCGAAGAGCAGTGATGAATCCAAATCCGCTATCGGAGCCATACTACCTCCTCCATTTCCTCACTTTCTTCTCTTACCTCATCACTCGCACCTCCGCCACTACTCTCCTCTCTCCTCACCTCATTCACCGCCTCGTTTATCGGGTATCCCAATCCCTCTCTTCTTCTTCTTCTTCTTATGATTATTATATCACAGCTATTGGCTTCGTAAACTGTTTATATTTAATTTGTGTGGGTGTAGGAGATTCAAGCGGTTTTGGCGTTTGCCTTGTTAGCTGCTTTTAAGGTAATCTAATGGAATGACTAGTCGTTTTTATTATTAATTAAAAAGATTTTGTGATTTGGTTGCCTAAAGTGCAGGGTTTATTTTATTTTATTTTGTGCAACAACAGATTGTGAGAGACGAAACATGGGAAGCTTTTATTTCCAATATGCTATTTTTCGCTAAGGTTATCTCTCCTCTCAGTCTGCAAATTTACCAACTTCAAGCTTGTTTGTTTTTGTTGATTAGCAAACATGATTGAAATGGTGCATGCTTATTCAACTTGGGAAATCATACATGTTAAATGCGCTTGCTTGTGTAGTTGGAATGTCGAGTTTTCACTGATTGTGCAAAGGGCATTTGCGCAGTTGTTAACCAGTTGAGAGTTGTTTTGATTGATGTCATTGTAAATGATACATGCATTGCATATCGAAGTCTTTGTTGGATAAGCTCGATAATGCCTTTTCTGAACTGCAATTGTCGCCCCGCTCCGCAATTGTGACCGAGTAGACCTTCTATCTGATGAAAATGTACCTTTAATTTAGTTGCACTTGACCGGATATGGGTTGCATCCTGTTGAATACAGATGTGGCGAGATTATGATATTGATATCCAGCTTTGGAAAAGGCATGACGTAGGCCGAGTCACTGTAGACTTGTACTATGTTATGGTCTGCTTCGTTTCTTATCGCTCTCTTCTAGGTTACTTTCCCATTCTGTTCTGAATTGAATTATGTGCTATTTTTTTCAGATTTTTCTTGTTGCCATTTCTTTGATAATGGATTACCACTTGGCTCTCTGGTACATGGTGGTGTTTTCAGGTTTGTTTCTTTTTCTTTAGGATGACATCTTTTAGGAAAGTTTTACTGGGAATTAGAAGATGTGGGTTTATGAATTATGTTGTCCTTGTTATATTTTTTACTTTATTATGTTAAAATGCCATGTTTTTGGCTCTCTAGTCCTACCATTAAATCTTGTCTACAAACCTTATAGTTGTCTCCCTCTTGATTGCTTTCATGTACTTCCATGTGAATACGTGCTCAATCTTGGTACAAAAGGATGCCAAAAATGAATATCTTGCAACTAAATGTGTGGATTCAATACTTAAATGGTTGCTTAATGCAAAAATAACCTTTATTGTGCTTTACTCATTTTGCAGTGATATATCTTGTAACACAACCACCTGCTTTTGAAAAACTAGGTATGGACTGAATTTTTGTTGCCCTCTTTGATCCTATGCATTTCATGGAGTGAGCAGGACTTGCTGTGTTAGGATCTCAGAGTGCTTCTCTATTTATTTTTTCTTTTATCTGATTTGATTTCCAGGCATGTCAAGTAGATTAACACCACTCCAGTTAGAGACCTTGCTGACAGAAGGGAACACATCAAGATTCTGGCTGGTTAGTCCTCACACTTTTCTCAGAATTTTTATTTTAGAAAATGCCCAGTATGTTGACCTCCTTCTGGGCAATATATGCAAGTGTTTAGTGTCTCACTTTTCTTGAAAGTTGAACTTGTTGAGCATTGGGACACATGCATTATTTCATGAATCAAAGTCGTTGAGCATTAAAAGACATGCTCCTTGAACAAACTTTAGTATCGGGAGAACAATCCAGGATCTCATCTCATCCATGATGTCCAATTTGTTGAATGAGCTGCAGCTCTACAAATTTTAACAACTAAAGACATTCTGGCCTATGTTTGTTCTAGCCAACTCGACAGTTTCCCTTGATTACAATATTCATCCTTTTCCCCCCTTTACTTTCTATTGGGTGGCTGCACAGCAGGTTAACTTTGCTTTAGATGAAGCTGAGAAAGCTTTCCATGGAGATGAATATGTATCATTTCTCACAAATATTGAACTTGCCTCTTTAAGACTCGTGCAATACAATGATTTTTTTCCTGTAGCAATTATGGTGATTTTTCGGATTCCTGAATTTTGGATTATGGGAAAACCTTGCTTCTGGCAGGTAGAGTTCCGCGCTTTGTGCTACTCTGCTTGCATACATGCTAGTCGGTGCTTTCCAGAGCTCTCAGTTACGTAAGTTTCCCTTCAATTTTTGCTGTTGCTTGGATATATGGAGACCAGAAAAGAAGTTTCCTTTGTTTTTCACTTTATCACTCATGTCATCTATCAATTGCATGTGCGTGTGTGCATGTCTGTTTCATGTTCATGTGCTCCTATAACAGATACTCGAACAAGAACTTATCATTTGGAATAGTTGATCTTGGACTCTTCCCAAACGCTGCAGAGAAATTTGGAATATCTCTAAGTGGTATATACTATAGATTATAAGCCATCCTAGTTGATTTTTCCATTTCTCCTGTTCAATATTTCTTGAGCACGCTAGTCCTGAAAGGGTGCCTTGATGTAGGAGGCATGAACCAACTTCCCACGTATATTTTGTTTGAGAATGCAACTGAGGTTACACGCTTTCCAGAGTGGGATTATGAAGCAAAAGCTTCCCATCCTCCTGTAACTAAGGTATTACTGCCAACATAAGTTTCTTGGTTTTCTTTCATGTTGAGTTATATTCTATTCTATTGGCAAACACCCTTTCATCTTTGTGAACAGAAGAGGCAATTGATAACACCAATATGGTTTTATCATTTACCTTGAGCCTTCCTTATGAAAAAATACATTTAGTTAATTCTTGTAGAATGCTTTGGTTTTTCAGCCTAGGATAAAGCATTTACTTTTAAATATCTAGTTGCATGAATCTCATATGGCTGATAATAAGATGGATAAAGCATATTAGTTTGCTTCTCTTTCTAATAACGTTGCATCATACATGGACTTATTCGAGTGATGCTGCATATGTTGCTCATTGTGAATATATCAGTGCAATGTGAATTGAATATCTAAGAATTTCTATTCATTCCGTGGCTATCTACTTTGCAGAGAGTTCTTTCACGACATTTTGAACTTGATCGGCACCTTCTGGAATATGTAAATGGTAAATAAGCACTGGAATCCTGAGCTATTTACTTGTCAGTTTACAAAACTCCAATTCGTCAGTCGGTTCAGAATACATCAGGGGCTAAAAATCATCTTGATCGCTTTGCTGTTCCTTTTGACAAAGAAAATTGACCAGGAATGTGTAAAGCTGTCAATTTACACAATTGAACAGTTTTAATACACCTTTCACTTCCTCTTGATGTAGTCATATAGCTCTTCAAGAGGTTAATGAAGAAAGATGGTTAAAAGCGTAGTTTCAAAATTCAACTCGAGCGAGGGCCGGGTCATAAGTCAAGAGGGTTAAATCAAATTTTTATTTTAAAACGATCAAAATAATGTTGTTTTGACTATTTTTTTTTTTTAAAAAAAAAGTTGATGTCTTTCCACCAAATCAATCCTTCCAGGCCAGGCCAGGCCATGGCTTGTCAGGGTTCTATGTCGACTTGTACAAGTATTAAAAGTCAATTGGGGCTTAGGCTCATCATTTTGACTTGTTTCCCATTCATTTGTCAACCCATGCGTTGTCTGAACTTCTGGTGAATGAAATTTCATCCATTCTCGCACCTCATGAGCTATTTGTTGCTGAAGCGAAAGTTCTTCATTCTGATTACACGTTACATGAAAGTCATGTAAAGAAGCAAAGGATCGTCATGTCTTGTGAAGTAGCTTCACATAGAAGCACTCGACCTTCCCGTCATGAAAGTCATATCTTAACTATATCCTTCTTCTTAAAATAGACAGCGCCCCGCTCATGAATGCATCCCAAGTATTTGCATGATTAATAATACAAGTCTTCCACTAAAGATGGTAGGAAATTTGTGATCGGGCTCCATTTTATTTTAAGGATTTCTCGTAAATTATTTATCTTTGTTTTAATTAGTTTAGTGATTATTGCATCGTGTTAATATGTTAATGTTTAAAAGTAAAATATTATCTTACATATTTCCAAGTAAAAACAATATATAATAAATAGCCCCTCACCACAATACCTTAACCCGCAGCCAACAAGTAGGACGTGATCATAGAGAGAGGTCCCTGTCCGGGTTGGGCCAGGTTTAGTAGACTGGGAGAGTTGATTTATTGGGCTAATAAACTCACGGAGCAGACCATTAATACACCTGACAAACAAATCTGTGCTCGTCACCCGTAAAAGGCCCGGGTTAGTGGGCTGCCCGGTTCGCTATTGGATAATCAATTCAAACTCTTCTCTCTCTTTTTTTTTTTATCTAAAACAAAATTATTTTTTATTGAAAAACAAAAGTTCTCCGATTTGGCTCAGCCACATCACGAGTCGAAGCACCGAGTTAGCTAATATGTTTTTCAATACAAGCTAAAAGGTGGCTTTAATCGAATTTTAAATTATTTATTTCTCATATCAACTTGTCAGGAGAATTAAGAGTTATTAAATATGGCAGAGGGTGGTTTTCAGCGACATCGCAAAAGCCATGGGGTGTCCTCGCACCCACCCATGACCACCAGCCTATAAAGGGTTAGTTTGGAATTTCATTTCAAATCGTGCCCCGTGAAAAATTGAAAAAAAAAATTACATATTTTGTTAAAAACAAGAAATACTAATTTAAATAGCAAGAAATACTTGTTTAAAAAGAACTCAAACACGGTCCCCAAACCCTAAAAAAACAGTCCTTTAACGAGGGCCAACTAAAACCCGCCACCTGGGCGGCACAAAATGGGGCCGCCAGTGGCTAGAATTAATAAATACAGTTGTTGGGAAAACCGAGATTTCCGTCACAATAAAGTGGCGCCGCCGAATATTCTCCTCCAGAGTTAAATATTGCTTTTGGAGGGGAGGGGGAGAAAAAATGAGGATTTGAAGGTGACAGTACAGTAGCAAATCATTATCAGCCAAGGATGGGTGGGGCCCAATAATTCTCTATTTCCTCGCCGCTCTGTGGGCCCCCACCATTTCCTTGTCGGCCCACGCTGAGGCCGTCCCACTCACCCTCGCCTTTTTCCTCACTCCCCATTAACTTGTGCTTGGCGTGCCTTTTGTTTAAGGGCCAGTCGTCACCTTTGCCTTTGAAATTGGAATTTTACTATTGCTTCCTCCGCTGCGTGGTTTCTTGGGACATTCTTCCTCCCTTTAAATAATGGAATATCTTTAAAAATATTTAAATCCTCAATGATGTGTTAAACAAGCACGTTCTCGCATCCATATATGGTTTTTAATCTTCACTTTTTTAGAAAAATTAAATAGTATTCTCCTATTTCATGCTCTCATGGAGCTTATCATGGGAGATTTTCAAGTTGGGGGTAGCATGGAATTCTGTTCACTTTTATTATTATTATTATATCTCTATAACATCAACAAGCACCAAACAAATAAATAAATTACCCAGGAGCTCAGTATAGAAAGCATGCAATTAAATTCGGTTTTAGAATGGAAAACACTTGACGTTATAATTCAATCATCTATTTTTTTAAAAATAATAAGTTCATGAATTATCTTGTGGGGTTAAACCAAATGTTTTTTTCTCAAAAGAATTATGCTAAAAAATCGGCCGACAAAACTCTTTTTTTTTTTTTTCAAATAGGAGGTATAGATATTTGAGGATCAAGGTCGGCTTCGTGGTTAGAAAACTTGTCACCGCACAAGAACAAGAGCTGAAATAGTAGGGAGGTTGATGACAAGGTGCTAGCGAGGATCGTTATTTGGAAGGAAAAAAAAAATAATGAATTTATTTTGGAACAACAAATATTATCTCACACCCGGGTAAGAAATAAAAATTAAAAAATAAATAAAAGAAAGTATATTACAAATTCCTAGGAAAAAAAAAAAAAGTAGACACACAAACACAGGATTGTACAATCACTATTAGTTTGTTACCACTATCACTTTTGCTTACCTCTTTTCACAACAAATAGTAAAAGTGAGGAAAGGACAGGGGACAGAGCGACGTCGTGTCACAGCAAAGGAGGACTAGAGCTAAGAGAAAGTCCGTCACGTTGACGAAACACGAAGTCTTTCATTACAAGCAAGCGAGACACGCCGAAAGATGGCGACACGCGTTCTGTTTCTAGCGGTCCCCGTTTCTGGTTTCGTGATACGCCCTAGTGGTGTTTTTTTTACCGGTCTCCCTTTGATTTTTATCTAGCTAGCCGTGTGGGGTGAAATTTTTAAAAAAAATATATATATATTAAATTTTTTAATCTTTTTAGTATATTGATTAGAAAAATAAATTTAAAAAATAAAAACATTATTTTAAAATATTTCCAGATAAAAATATTTTGAAAAAAATATTTACTAAACTTTTAAATTATAATCAAGGACTTTGGAGTTATTGCGTTTACTTGATTTCTATCTCATGCTCGATGAAGGATGGAGATGTTTATTTTAATAAAAATTGAAAATAAAAAATATTTTTTGTGTATTTACTTATTTATTCATGAGTGATGTATTTAGACAATTTAATCTGGCATGTGTATGCTGAAATTATTTGCATGTATTTGCTATGGTAGAATTTTTTGACTTGTATGTATGTATGTATGTATGTATGTATGGACTATAATAGCAAGTCGAGCAGTCCAATGAGAAGATTACAAATGTAACATAATGTTCGCATATCATGAGAAGAGATTCAATGTTCCAAAACATTGCCTTATTTTTCTTTGTCTGAACATAGAGAATTGGATTTGACAACAAGTATTTGAAAATTTTACAATTGGTATTTTCTTTGTTAGAAAACTAGGTTGCGTGTACAAAATATATAGTGTATATTGTCAGTCCATGAACAGGTCATTTATAAAGTATCTGGATTGCATTCACACGAACACAACAATTCCATGACAAATATATTAAGAAAATATAATATAATATACAGATTTCTTTATTTATTATTCATTGAGGATAGAGTAGTCCTTTTGTTTTAGCATATATATACTTATTTTGTATTTAGTCAAGTTAATAATGTATTATTTGATATGATAATTATTGTGAAACCATATTCTCCTTGTTTTTTTTAATCATTTTTCAAGGCAAATTTAGTGAAAAAACAAGAAAACTAGGGAGTCTTTCACCCCCCTTAAAACTAGGGAATTTTTAGAAGATTAATATATCATTAATTTTAGAACCCTATCATGATTTGAAAGAAAAAAAAAAGATTAGGTAGTTTAGAAGATTAATATATCATTAATTTTAGAACCCTATCATGATTTGAAAAAAAAAAAAAAAAAAGATTAGGTAGTAAAGATACGGGACGGGCGAGCGCTAAAATTTGAATTCTTGGTTGGAGGAGTACTCTGGAGCATGCATTAGACGAGGTTGAAGGATCATGTGGAAGCAAGGTTGGTATGGCAGCAAAGACTTTAAAGAATTAAAGTCAATTGTTTAAATCACAAGCAATCCTTAAATCACAGTTTAAACGGGTTAATGGCACTGTTTTTTTCTCGTCTAATTCCGTCTATCATTGGATTTTAAATATAATTTTGAAAAAATTGAAAAATTTTATTTTATTATTTTTTAATTTAAATTAATTTTATTTTTGATATTTTTAGATTATTTTAATGTGCTATATTAAAAATATTTTTAAAAAATATTTTTTTTATATTTTTAAATAAAAAAATATTTTAAAAACAACTTTAATCACTCTCGCAAAGAGTCATTAAATTATAGAAGGTGTGGCCCTTTAAGGTCTATATTATTTATTTGGTCAATTTTGTTTTTCAATTATTATAGCCTGGATTTCCATTTGTTTTAATTGAAGATCCTATTCGTTTTTATAATTAAATAATTTTTAAGTATTTTGAAGTTAGAAAATATATTATTTCTTTTAAGTAACAATTCAGGAATAAGATTGGCTTATAATAATCACTTTTTTTCTGAAAAATTATAATGATATTTTTTTAGTAGTTTTAGATGATTTAAATATGTTACGCAAAAAAATATTTTAATTTTTTTTTTATTAAAAATATTTTACACTACATTACCAAACACGCCTCCTCGATTACAAAATTTAAATATATAGTTTCAAGAGCATGCGATATAAATTTTAACTTAAAACATAATTAGAACATAATAATGAAAAAAAACCAAAAGAATTAGAAAAGGTGAAAAAATCTACAAAATAAAAATTCTATATTAAAAGAAAAAAAATAAATGATACTCGCAGAAGTGAGGTGGCTGCTGGTGAGGAGCACGTTGTAAAGTTAAAAGAGGGAGTCATCAGTCATCACGCGTGCGGGGGCCACACGTGTGGACCACCACACCATAGATATGGTCTGCTGGCGTCAAGTACAGGCTACAACGTGGACATATGTCATTATTTGATAGGCTATCAGTACAGAAACTATACAGATGAAAGAGACAGCCGATATCAGTCCCTATTAATTTATAGGAACTACGTAATGGTCTCCAATATTTAGAACTTTTCAATTTTCTCTCCAACCTGTCTTCAACTAGCACAATCCACACGCCAAGCTACATGCACATGATTAAGAAATATAAGTTTATTTTTTAATAATAAGTTTTACTAGCTGTGTTCAAATTTCCCATTGATTAAAGTGCGAAAACAAATTGTTGTTACGCGTATAATATATGCTAAGATAGAAAAACCAAATCAAAATGTGAAGTTTACTAAGATAGAGACACATAAATTCAATTGACAATAAAGGAATTAAAGTTTGGATTTTGGAATTCTAAAATGATTTTTTTAATAAATCAGGGTTCTTTTATATCATCCCAATATAAAACATGTTTTGCATGCAAATCATACCAATAAAAGTTGGAATTTTAAATTTATGCTTATTTTTAGATTATCTCTAAGACATCAAAATTATTATTTTTTGTGCCTGTTTGACATTGTTTTTCAAAAACACAAAAGTGTTTTTGAAAAACAAATTAAAACAAATTATTTTTATTTTTTTACTTTAAGTTAAGTTTATTTTGGTATTTTTAAATTATTTTGATGTGTTGATATCTAAAATAATTTTCAAAATTATTCTGATATTTTTTTGAATAAAAAATACTTTGAAAAACAATCTCAATCACTTTCACAAATAGACCTCGAGATCATGAACAAATACATTTACAAAAATATTTTCTTTCTATAGTTCATTTGAGCATCAATAGGTCATGGGAGAAACCATCCACATAGGAAAATCAAGTTAAACATCCATGAGTAAATTTTAGTTTCCCATGAATAAAGGGTGTTTGACACCATGTTTCAAAAGTGTTTTTAAAAAAAATATTTTTTTTTTATTTTCAAATTAAAAAATTTAGTATTTTTTATATCATTTTCATATGTTAATATCAAAAAATAAAAAAAATTATTTTAATATATATTTTAAATAAAAATAACTTTTAAAATTAATCTCAATCACACTTCTAAATCGCCAATATAGGATGGATGTGTTACAGCTAGGAAAGGTTAGGACGATAGAAATTTACCAAGACATAATATAAAGTTTAAGAGATAAGGTTGGACATGAAACTACAACATCAAATGTCCAGCTCTAAAAGGAAGAAAGTTAATCTGTGTCTATTTATTTTCAATTAGCAATATGTCAACGGCTGTGACAGCGAGCAATGGCTGGTAAAAGCGGGAACATACCCCGCCACTCTCGCTAAAATGCGTGCCATTCATGAGAAGATATGTTATGGTAGAAATTTTTTAAATTTCAATTCGAGATAAATATCAAATTAGGTTTTTTTTTTTTTTTTTTTGATATATATATAAAAATCTAATCCGGCGTGTAATGGAGATAAAAGTGGAGAAGATTAGGGTTTAATTAAATTGTAAAGACGCGTATGTTGTAGAGTGTTTTACTTTGAAAGGGAAAGATTTTATTTTCTAGTCTATCTTTGGATGCGGAACGTTGAAGGAAGAAAAATAACCCCACTACTCCTGGTCTGCCATTGCTAGGGTTTTAACCAATCAATTAGCTTCGTATATAAAGTTTGATTTTCGTTTTTTTCAAGTTTGCCAAATTTGAGGTTGGTTTTGTGGTGGGGTTGGGAGGGAGGACCTCGGTTTGACTTGCTTGTATCATGGTAAACAGTATTGACTTGTTAAGATTTGAAAAAAGGTGTCTTCCTTTACTAGGAAGCCAAGGTGCGTTATAATTAGCTCGTCCAGTCGTGTAAAGTTGGTGTTGCCGACTTTTATCTAGAGATATGTATTGCCTGCAAAACCCTATCTTCTCCATGTCTTGGTAGCCACTCAACCACCCTCATTTCGGCTTCACCCAGTATATCCAAGCCAATGAACTTGTAGCTCAAAATATTAAAAAAAATAATACGAACTAGCCCTTAATTTGATTTATCTCACATTAACTATAAATTAACCTAATGTATAACAAAGATAACTAGCATTCATCCTAGGTTACATATAGTGTTCTAGCTAGCTAGGTTTCACCCATGAACCCACCATGCACGCCATCTTGTTGTCCTGTCTGAAAATTGGATTAACTTGGAGCAAGAAAAATGGTCAACTTAACCAATCATGTTCAGGTCGTTTAGACCAGAATAGTTTCAAGTGAAATCGACATCTCTCTATCGATAATCAATACTATGGACCAGATACACGGAAATGGAGGACTTGGATTATTCATCAAGCTCTAGTCATGGTATCGTTTGCTGACTGTCTATCCTACAAGACTTGGAAAAAACAATCAAAAGTCAAATATTTAACCCTAAATTCTAACATCTCATGCACTCTTCCGCCTTTCAAAGGGTTTCCGTCTTTTTTTTACAACAAATACTTACTTTCTTGCCATGCACTATTGCTATTCTACTTTCATACGTACGGTTCATGTATACTGCCCTCGTCGTATTGTAAATTTTCACATCCTTTGAATTTTGAAATTGATTTTCTTGAAAACAACACGAATTACTATTGTCTTGCCAGTAGAGTGCTGGTGTTTCGACGAGAATTACTGTGTTGTTCTTTGAAAAATATCCTGGGGATGTTTCTGTAATTGAATTGAATGCGATGACGAATCTTGTTTCATGGGGCAATGTTGTTATATATATATATATATATATATATATGTGTGTGTGTGTGTGTGTGTGTGTGTGTGTGTGTGGTATATATATATACCAGAGGAAATATGGTGACAGCATGGAATAGCCCTCATTATTTTGTCGACGGAACCTAGCTATCCTTTTATTCTTCAAAATCTCGAAACTCATTTCTGTTGCCATCCCGAAACCCTACGTTTCATTCGTCAAATTAATTAATTCTTTTGTCCGGCCTCTAGATATTTTACTTTTCTAGAAAGAAAAACTCTCTACGGTGAAATTAATTAGGTTTATGAGGTGATTTAACGTGAATGGCATCTCATAATTTACTATTGGGAGGATGGCACGTTCAGCAAGCTCATTACTCATGCTCTTCTAAAAAATAAGGTTTTCAATTGATGTTCTGTTTTTTATTTTCATTTATTAGAGCGATATATTTTAGTTTTGAAGCTGTTTTGATATATCATTTTGGTTTGTACTATATATATTAATTCAGGAAATATAATTTCAATTCAAATCCAAATATAAACTAATTTGAAATTATTCGATTTAAATTTCAAATACCGGTAAAAAGTGGAAGTTAAATCAATATGACCCGGTCGACTTACCGGGTCAAATTAAAAAAATAATTTAAAATGATATTTTTTAAAATAATATTGAGACGAAAATATATTAGATCGACTCGAGTAAACCTAGATTAATCTTTTAAATTTATGATCTGAGTCATGAGATCATGATAACTCCAGATAAAAAAAATTAAGATAATAAAGCTCAATTTCTAATAGATCCATTGTTGAATAATTAAATTGAGAAAAATTTAATATACAAAAAGGATATAGTGAAATAATTTTTTTGAATAAAATAATAAGAATGTCATCGGGAGTCAGTCTCGCAAGACCCTTCTAATCTTTGATTGCTATGAAGTTTCAACTTGAAATATTAGGAGACTCATAAAAATTTACCTCAATCCAATGATAAAATTAATAGATATGATTAATATTATAAAATTATATATTATTAAAAAAACACTTTTACCTTAATGGAATGGGCATAAAAAAATCAAAACTTTCCAACTAGAATCTGGGCGATTTTTTTTATAAAAAAACTAAGATTCTGAATGAAATAAAATAAATTTTGGTTTGTTCATATTTTTTAAATTGAAATGAGATATATCGGCCATTGCAGATGAGATAGAGCATAATTGACAACCTAGATAAAAAATTCTAATTGATTTAATCGAATTTTTTTTGTTTGATTTTTCTCATTATTTTTTTTGTTTTCTCAATTTAATTGGTTTTTCAGTTTTTGCTCACCCCTAGTTATTATCATTATTGACGTTGTAATCAACACTTGCAATTAATATAATAATAATTATTATTATAATTATTATCTTACAATTATTTTAACAAAAATCTTCAGTACCCAAATAAATAGCGGAAGAATCGCTACAGGACTACCATGCATCCATTGTCATTGCTAACAGCACTACCTTATAATTACACCTCTATTTTTTTTAACATTTTTATCAAGAAATGATGGAATTGGAAGACAGTAAAGGTGTGCATAAATCTGAAGATATTAGAAAAATCCACAAACACACACACATGATTATAAATTAGAAGATGAATAATGAACAATTAATGGCTGGTTTTTGTCATTAAACAAATTTATCATTACCGCTAATCACATCCATTTCTTTGCGTACATCTAAATAGAGAAGATGGATATATATAATATCTTTTTGAAATGATTATAGAAATTTCTTCAGAAAACTGGATCAAGTTCCTAAAAAGAAAAGAGAGGAGTGAAAATTATAAGACAGAAACAGAGGTATTAAAGCAGACAAAAGAGAAGGCATTTTCAGCAAACAAGATGATGAAGTACTCTGAAAGCACACGCGCTATTAGCAAGCGTACAGATTGCTTTCCCACACCTTCCAAGGCTCCGCCTGCACCTCCACCTCCACCTCCACCTCCACCTCCGGGAGAGAGGGGGGGAGAGAGGGGGGGAGTTGGCATTTGTTTAAAGCGGAAAGAGCTTCGAAAGTGCCAAAACCAGAGAGAGGAAAAAAGAAAAGCAAACGAGCTCTGCTGCACCAAACACCAAAACCATCACTACAGCGATACAGCTACAGCATCATCTTAAATCATTAAAAAAAGAAGAAAAATAAAAAAGAATCAGCAAGAGGGAGGGATGAAATTGATTTGATGTGACATGATGATAGGATACGCTAATATATATGTATGTGAAAACAAAATCGAAAACCAAAAACCAAAAAACATGCTCTGATATTCTGTCTGGTATTTAGGGTTTTCTTTTTCTTTTTCTTTTTACCTTTATCGCCCTTCATCCCCCACCTTCTCTTCCTCAATCCCAATATTCCTCACCCCGTTCCCTCTCTCTTTTCACTTCTTACCAAAACGTTACAAAAAAACAAACACAGCCAGCTCTCTTTTAACTCTCCATCTTCTCATCTTCTATACCTTTCACTCACCACTCTAAAAATACTTTCTTTCTTCACAATACACATCAGGAGAGAAGAACAAGAGAGAGGGAGAGGCTTGTTCATTTCTGAGGAGAGAGATCAATCCTTCTTATTACGTCCTTAACGTTCTATTTTCAAGAGCTCATCAAAGCTGTCTTCTTCTTGTTTGTTTTGAAACATGAACCTTAAGCTCTTCCTTGTTTTCGGCCTTTAAGCCCACATCTCTAATCCGATCTACGCAGGGTTTCGACAAGCGGTAATTCTTTCCTTCAGTAACCGCCACATGTATGCATCTATGAGAGGAAGCTTGGGGAATACTTCTTTTCTTCACTATTTTCTTTCGTGATTTCCTGAACTAGTGAGTTTTTTTTTTTTATATATACTTTGTAGAAGAGATGATGGCTGTAAGTTCGACGTGTAAGGATGGGAGTACTAGGATAGCAATGGACAATGGAAAGTACGTAAGGTACACACCAGAACAAGTGGAAGCTCTGGAAAGGCTTTACCATGAATGTCCCAAGCCAAGCTCTATGCGTCGCCAACAGTTGATTAGGGAATGCCCTATTCTTTCCCACATCGAGCCTAAACAAATCAAAGTCTGGTTCCAAAATCGAAGGTATTTAAGACATAAGACTTTTGTCGCGGATGATATAATTCTACTTTTTTTTCTTAAAAAAAAAAACTACACCAAAGTTTAGATCTTTAGAGTTCAAGATTTAGCTTATTTTTTGGTTTGCAATTCTATAAAACTTGTTTTTTTTGTGTGTGTAAGTTTGAAGAATTTGGAAGTATTGGGTTCGAGTAATTGTTTGACCGTGTTTGTTGTGTTAAATTTGTTCAGATGTAGAGAGAAGCAGAGAAAAGAGGCATCGCGGCTTCAGGCTGTGAATAGGAAATTGACAGCAATGAATAAGCTGTTAATGGAGGAGAACGATAGGTTGCAAAAGCAGGTGTCACAGCTGGTGTATGAGAATAGTTACTTCCGCCAACAGACACAGAATGTAAAGATCTCTTCTTTTTCTTCCTTCTCATATTTCGACCTCCTTATATTATGAGGGGAATTCGGATAAAAATGAAATTCATTACCAATATGGTTCGTGCCGGGCTACGGAATTGCTTGTTCATTCTAGACTTATTGCTGTTTGGCCATCAATTAATTTACAATTCTTTTCATCCCCTTAAAGTAGATAACATTGAGTTTTTGAGGTAAATAATTTCTTCTTAAGAAAAAGTTGTGTTGATTTTTTCTGGGTGGTTTTTGAGTTAATTTGTTGTTTTGCAGGCTCCAAACCTTGCCACCACAGACACAAGTTGTGAATCAGTGGTGACCAGTGGTCAGCACCATTTGACTCCTCAGCATCCACCAAGGGATGCCAGCCCTGCAGGGTCAGTGGAATATTTGCAGTTTATTCATGTTGGGTTGTTTTCTGCCATCGTTTTCTACGGTTCCTTCGTTGTATTCTACTATATGGCTTAAGAGGTTGTCTTTGTATGTTTTCCAGACTTTTGTCCATTGCAGAGGAGACTTTATCACAGTTTCTTTCGAAGGCCACTGGAACTGCTGTGGAGTGGGTCCAAATGCCTGGGATGAAGGTTACCACTCACTTCGACATCATAATTTACTTTGTTAATCCTATTCCTTTTGATCTTTGTCGTTATTCGGATAAATTAATAGTTCTATAATCTTGCTAAACTTCTAAGCAACATGTCAATCACATCGATCTCACAGATATCTGTGACACCACTAATCCAATTTTTTTTAACATGCCAACATGTCTCCCTTTTTCCCGTTAACGTGCTTCTCTTCTCTCGAAGAAAGTAAGGGACTGTTGTTCGCTTTATTGTATTCCCATTTATATTCTAAGTTAGGAAATCAATACGAGTTTTCGAAGCAATCTGACAACTAGTTGTATAAAATATTTCACGCCTTCCTGTTAAAATAATAATTACATTTATAGTGTGTTGATAAGGTAAATTGCTAAAGCAACAAGGCAGAAAACAACTTTTTTTTAAGCATTATCAAGACAGTATGAGTTTGTCTCTCGGCTCTGAGATTCTTCTCCATCTTGATATTTCTAGTCCCATGCTATCCTGTTGCTTAGTTTGGGAAACAGCATAACTTTTCCATAACATTTGTTTTTAATGTGCTAGTAGTAATGAGCTGATAATTTCTTCTGTTTTTTCTTTGTATCTGAACAGCCTGGTCCGGATTCCATTGGAATCGTTGCTATTTCTCATGGTTGCACTGGTGTGGCAGCACGCGCATGCGGCCTTGTGGGTCTAGAACCTACGAGAGTATGTCCATCCTCAGCTTGGTTTAAAAAGCACACAATTCTTGGTTGTGATATAGTGAAGAGTTGATTAGCTCTGTCTTGTGTAGGTTGCTGAAATCCTTAAAGATCGGCCATCATGGTTTCGTGATTGCCGAGCTGTGGATGTTGTAAATGCATTGTCCACCGGAAGCGGCGGAACTATTGAATTGATTTATATGCAGGTAAGAATTCATTGTTTCACTCCAGTTATTTCTGGCGTAGTACTGTCATCATATCTTCTAAATTATGAGCTTTGTTTTGGTTCAGCTCTATGCGCCTACAACTTTGGCACCAGCTCGTGACTTCTGGTTACTGCGCTACACATCTGTTTTAGAAGATGGTAGTCTTGTGGTATGTGGCACTGTGTGAAATGTTTCTGTTTCAAGTCTCTCAAATATGGTGCCAATTTTGATTGTCCTGCTTATTAGGTCTGTGAGAGATCACTTAACAACACTCAAAATGGTCCAAGCATGCCACCTACACAGCATTTTGTAAGAGCAGAGATGCTGCCTAGCGGGTATCTTATTAGACCTTGTGAAGGAGGTGGATCAATTATTCATGTAGTTGATCATATGGACTTGGAGGTTTGTAAATCTTGTCACTATGTATTATTTATGATTGTATTCGTTCCCTTGCTGTTCGAATCAAACCATTTCTTTCATGCAGCCTTGGAGCGTACCTGAAGTATTGCGCCCGCTTTATGAGTCATCAACGTTGCTTGCTCAGAAGACAACAATGGCGGTAAGACTGTTTTGTATCCAGGATCTTGTCAGTTATGTTCTTGTACTGCATTTCTCAGTGAGAAACATATCTCGCTATGATTCTAGCTTGATGGTTTCTATGCACAGATGGATAGTGTAATTTTGATGGATATCAGCTGTGGCTTTAGCCAAGTATTAATGAATAAGATTGAGGAAGGAACGGAAGAAAGACTATAAATGTCTTGATCGCTGATATAACCATGGCATTTTGTGCAGGCTTTACGTCATTTGAGGCAGATTTCTCAAGAAGTTTCTCAGCCTAACGTCAGTACTGGTTGGGGAAGAAGACCTGCAGCTTTGCGTGCATTAAGTCAGAGGCTAAGCAAGTATGTAGCTCTTATTCTTTGGACAAAGCCTCACATTAGTGCCATTGATACATGAGGTATCTAACATATCCTATTTTACAGGGGCTTCAATGAAGCTGTTAATGGATTTGCTGATGAGGGATGGTCTATGTTGGAAAGTGATGGCATTGATGACGTAACAGTTCTTGTAAACTCATCTCCTGCCAAAATGATGGGTGTGAATTTTTCTTATGCCAATGGATTTCCATCTATGAGCAATGCAGTGCTTTGTGCGAAAGCATCCATGTTATTACAGGTAAGTTTTGTACCTGTGGTCAATTACAGCAGGATATCTGCAGATCTGAAAATTTTACTAATATAAATATTAGACTACTAGATGTATAAAGCATCGGCATGTAATTCCAAGGAGTTGCTCCTCTGTGAGCTGAAACTTCCTTTATGGTCCATAATTTTCTTACTTTATATACAAAACGTTCTTAGAAGAAATAACTAGCAATTCAAGGAAGTGACTTTCTTCCATATTCATGTAGAATGTGCCCCCAGCAATACTTCTCAGATTCTTGCGTGAACATCGATCAGAATGGGCAGACAGTGGTATTGATGCTTATGCAGCCGCTGCTGTTAAAGCTGGTCCTTGTAGCTTGCCAATGTCTCGAGCTGGAAATTTTGGGGGTCAAGTTATCCTCCCCTTGGCTCACACAATTGAGCATGAAGAGGCAAGTGCTTCAGTGTTGGAATATTTGGCTTCAGTTCTCTCTTGTTTGGCTTCCATCCTCTTAACAAAAATCGCTGCAATTTGCTATCTTTTAATGCCATGGCATAATTGAAAAATAATGTTTGCCCATTGCAGTTTATGGAGGTCATCAAGCTCGAAAATATGGGCTATCGGGAGGACATGCTCATGCCCGGTGATGTTTTCCTGTTACAAGTAAGTGTTACTTCCATGTTGATTGATTACCTTCACCATGGACCACAAATAATTCACTTTGTTTTTTATTTAATTAATATTACATTTCTTAAGTACTTTCTTCTTCAACGTCCTATAGCGTCCACTTTTGGAATAGTTGAGTTGCCATTTGTTTTTATCCAACAACTAGCACTCAATATCCTAGTTGATTCTAATGTTCCTGGTCACTTTATTTCTTCAGCTCTGTAGTGGAGTGGACGAGAATGCTGTTGGCACCAGTGCTGAACTCATCTTTGCCCCAATTGATGCCACTTTTTCTGACGATGCTCCTATTATTCCTTCTGGTTTCCGTATCATTCCTCTTGATTCCGGGATGGTGAGTATTCATATAATACAAGTGAAAATGATATCTTACTATCTGTCTGTTAGGTTATGAGTATTCTTGATGATATATTTAAATATGGTGGTTGATGTTAGTTCGTAACTTGCTATTTTATCATTAATTTGATGCAGGATGCCTCCAGTCCAAACCGCACTCTTGACCTTGCTTCTGCTCTTGAGGTTGGGCCTGCTGGAAACAGAGCATCAGGTGATCTTTCAGGCCGTAGTGGGTGCACAAAGTCAGTGATGACAATAGCATTCCAATTTGCATTTGAGATGCACCTTCAAGAAAATGTGGCATCCATGGCTCGGCAGTATGTTCGTAGTATTATAGCTTCTGTTCAGCGGGTAGCATTAGCACTCTCTCCTTCTCATTTTGGTTCTCATTCTGGTTTTCGGCCACCACCTGGTACCCCTGAAGCACACACACTAGCTCGTTGGATATGCGAAAGCTACAGGTGCAACTCTTTAATCTTTTATCATGGATCCGTGTCAACGTATCCTAAAAACTCAGATACATTTACTTCCTCTGTTTTCTTTTCTAATGATTTAGCCTGAAACTATGTGATCTTTGCAGGTGCTATCTAGGTGTGGAACTGCTCAAAAATGAAGGAAGTGAATCTATTCTTAAAGCACTCTGGCATCACTCAGATGCACTTGTGTGCTGCTCTTTGAAGGTATTTTATCACCATAAATGCATTTTAATTATCTGCATCACAGTCTATTTGAAGGTAGTCTCTAATCGCTGGATACTGATATTTCATTAATGGTGCATGGTGCATCATCAAGTCTGACAAGAGAATGACATTGAAACAGTATGCATAGTTCTACCCATAAACCCTCCTTTATTGACTTAAAAATGAAGAGATGCTTTACTGTCCCTTTCTATGAACTAGCTTCTAAAATTTATACTTCTCATCAGCCTATTGCCAAGGAACTATTTTCCCTCTTCCTTTCTGCATCACAGAACATAGATGTGCATTATTTTAAATATGGAAACTTATTTATTGCTCTATGCAGACTCTGCCGGTTTTTACATTTGCAAATCAAGCTGGACTTGACATGCTTGAGACAACTTTGGTTGCACTTCAAGACATCACTTTGGAAAAGATATTTGATGATAATGGAAGGAAAACATTGTACTCAGAGTTCCCACAAATAATGCAGCAGGTATGATAACTATTAGATTGGAAATATGGAAACCTGTTATGAAAAAACAACATAGAATGATAAAGGATCGTCTAAACAGGAACTGGGGCAATAAAAAAGCCTCTATCTTAGGTGCCTAGCATTTCCTTAGCTTCAAATCTCTATATGCTCTCGGCATCTCAATGTCAATGGCACCAGTAAGAATATTTGATTGACCTTGGTGATGAGTAACTTGTGTGATCACATGTAAAATGTGAGGGAAACAGTTGAAAACCATTTTCCTCAACCCTCATGGACTCTTGCAATCGATGATATTAAAGAACTAGTACATTTACCCTTGAAAATGTAACACTGCCTTAAAAGCGAAGTAAGAAAATGAATTGTCTTTTTGGAGCAACACATACGGTCACAATTCCATGTTTCACATGGTAAAGTTTTGGCTGATTTAACGTTCACATTGACTTTGATCCCTTGAATGTAACCCTACCTCTTGTTGGGCTTACATTAGCCTTGCACAAACTAAAAATGTCGAACTTAACCTTTCCTCCCACTGGCTGCCATTGAAAGTCTCTTTTAATTTAGATTACATCTTATGTGCTCTCAAAGTGGTAATACAAACTATCAGCTAATAATCGTGTTCTTGCCGGGTTCATTATCTGAAAGGAAAGTAACTGTTAGCTTTCCTCCATTTTATCAAAGTAGTGCTGGTTAATTTATTACAAATTGTTGTTGGCAGGGTTTTATGTGCCTTCAAGGTGGTATCTGTTTGTCAAGTATGGGAAGGCCCGTCTCCTATGAAAGAGCTGTGGCATGGAAGGTATTGAATGAGGAAGAGAGCGCTCACTGCATTTGCTTCATGTTCATCAACTGGTCTTTTGTGTGACACTTCGGCCAGAACGTAGCTCCAGAAACAAGACAGACTGGACCAATCCTTACAGTGTCTTTCTAAAATTGGTTCAGATGCTTTGCAGTAATGAGCATGATGCAACAATGGCATCTGGGGCCCCGTCTTTTGCTGCCATTCTCTTTGTATGGCCCCATTTTTCTGTAGCCCTTCTCTTTTTATTCTGCTTTATACTTTATTTATGAATGTCTAAGCTTATCTCCACCCCCAAACATGGCATCCTGTCTGCATTTCTTAATGTTAAAGAAAGTCACATCACTGCTTAATTAAATGCTCATATGCCTAAACCTCTGGGAGCGTCTTTCTATGAGAGACTCTGCTCGGTTCAAATGTGGACTGCCATTGCAGAATTCCCTTTTTCTTTTCCCTCCCTTTTCTCCTTGTTAGGCTCTGTACCATCTCTTTTGTCTGCTGCTTGGATGTGGCTGCTATCAACTCCGTTGGGTGCTCCTTGTTTTTCCATTTAGCCACCAATCTCGATTGAATCTTTTGCTTTTCTTTTCTCAAGCGGTCCACCTCAAACCCTTCACCTCCTAGAAGCTGGGACCCATTATATAACTAGTGATGATAATGATGCCACTATTACAATCTCACAGACAAAATGCTGTCTTGTTCTTTATGTCTGTCTGGTTGAAGATCGATGTAAACTGTGAAGGGACCAAGAGTCTTGTCCATCTGCAAGAGGACTGACTTACTATGCGCTCACACCACACAATTTCCTGAACCACGAGCATTCACCACTCAGATAGATAACCAATCAACTAGCCCAATTCTAATATTGATAGAATTATTAGAAGCTGAGGTACAGGTTCTGAAAATGCCTAACCCTTTGGCAAGTGGTTTGCTTTCCATGATATCATTCAAGGTCAAATCCTATGAAAACCCTTGACGCAGAGGTCAATGTTGTCCCTTCCATATGCCCATGCTAAAAAGCTACTCGCTATCAATTACACGCCCTGAACTTGGTCGCATGAACCCTGTAATTGGTTTTGAGAGACTGGAGAGAGGGAGAGAGAGAGAGAGACATGATTATACTGCACATGCATATAGACAGATTCCCATGATAAAGACCATTCTCATAAATATGCCTACACTCTCACTAGAATAAAAGACAAAAGTGCTTGCTTTGAAGCATATATATATGTCATTTCAATATCAATTTCTTGTATAATTAAGTTACGAAAAACATATATACCTCAAGTGACAACTATTTTCAATCAAGCATTCAAATAATGTTTCATTACATGTGGAATAAGTTTCTGTACTTATATAATAATTGTTTTTTATTTATATATATACTTTAAATATATTTATGATAGGTGGGAGGATCACCTTGTAGTGCATTTGGAGGGCAGCAAGGGTCATGCAACCAATCCATAATTTTTACACAATTGATGGCATGAAATTTCAATGGGTTTTGCTAGAATATCCCACTCGTATAATATGATTATCGAATGTTCGACATCTTTTCAAATCTTTAGACTTGACTCCAACACTGTATGAAAATCTTTTTTTTTTCTTTCATTTTCATTATTTTGACAGTTAAAAAAAATATATTTTATTTTTTGGGTCGAATTTTAGAACTATCATAGAAATTTCCTAAATATATTTGAATAATATGAGAGATACATTTTTAAAATTATTTGAGGAAAACTAGTCTAAATTGACATATAAATTAGCTCAAGAATATCCTTTATCATTAATAATAATAATAATAATAATAATAATAATAATAAAAAGCACATCCTTTCTTCTGTATACGAGTACGGTGAACCCCTAGGAGCACTTCCAGTACCTGTTTGGGAGAGCTGTTGCGGTAGCTTTTCAAAGTGCTTTTCGTGCCGAAATACATCAAAATGATATTTTTTATTTTTTAAATATTATTTTTGATATCAGCACATCAAAATGATATAAAAATACTAAAATATATTTATTTAAAATGAAAAAAAATTGATTTTTTTGGAAACCACGTTTGAAACGCCGTCCCAAACGGGCACTTGGCTGACTGGAGAATGACATTTGACATCATGTCATATGCACTCATCAAGCTTTCTTCTCAACATGATTCAGTGAAGTCTCCTATAAAACAAGCTTCTCCACTTGGAAGTCCCAATCAAGCTTTATAGCAGATGATGTTGATTCAAAATGTTGCGTTCTAGCTTGAATCATGTAAAAAAGTTTTCCCTCAATCCGTGGAAAGGCTCTCAACTGTGGCAAGAATCCATTCGAATTTCGATTTCAATCAAAACCCACTTGAAAAATGTCAGAATCCCGTTTCACTTCTGGTGATATAAGACAGAACCATGTGAAAGTGATTTCCATTTTATCTTTTTAGTGCTTTGTGTTTTTTTTTAAAAAAGGTTTTTGAAAAAAGTAAAAAAGTATAGATGTTGCATCCCACAATAAAAAGCACCCCGAGTTTTGACCTAGCAAATGTAGAACTTCATTTGTTTCAATGGGGTGGAATTTTTCTTTCTCTCGTCCAATTCTGATGACCGTGGAAAGGGTTTTGATCACCCTTAAGCCTTAACATGCAGCTCAAAATCTGTTCTTTTCATTAAAACAAATTTACAAAGAATCTGTAGTCACCACTACAGAAAATAGAGTTTTCCATACCTGTAGTGTAAACATCATCCAGGTTAATAGCAAGAATGAAGCTTCTGTGAAAATCAATCTCAATCCCGAAGCAATCTCAAACCATCGCATAATCCTTTTTACACGGACAAGAGTTATAATTATTGGGTACGAAGATCAGAGTGTCATCGATATACTGCAAATGACTGAAGTATTTTCTTGATGGAACAATACAAATGGATCCTCAACAGCAATGTCAAAAAGAAATGGTGAAAGATATAGAGTTTTTTAGATGGAGGACCTCGTAAAGATATTCCCATGAGAACGAGTCAAAGGCCTTGTGGAAATCAATTTTGAATAATTAAGAACTCGTGACCTCCCCTTCTTGATCAAAGTTCATGAAACACATCATTTGCTATCAGAAAGCCATCGAGAATTTGTCTTCCTGCTACAAAAGTTGTCTGATTGACATTGATTATTCCCGGCAAAACCACTTTAAGTCAAAAGGATAACAACTTTGCCATAATTTTATCGAGGCAACGGATAAGGCTGATTGATAGATATTCTGAAAATCCATTCCGTGAGTGGTTTTTGGAATTAATGCGACGACAGAGTAGAGAATGCCTTTCGGTAACTTAATTCCCTGATGAAATTAAATTATTTACTAAACGATGGATTTCTGAACCAATAATATGTCGACCTTTTTGTATAAAAAGCAAAAGTAAAGCCATCCGGGCTTGACGCCTTGGATCTGTCACACTCCTACACTGCTTGTTTGACTTCCTCTAAACAAACCTGTTTATCTAACTCATCTGAGATCCCTGTAGTGATTTCGTTGAAGCCTGAAGAGCCCAAAACCGGATTTGTAAAAAGCTTCGACAAGGAAGAAGCAGTTGCACCATTAATATCATCTGCTGTCTCAAAAGTGTTACCATATTGTGAAGAAATTTTCTAAATGGAATTACGAGCTTTCCTCGAACTTTCCGATAATTGAAAAATCCTATCACTCAATCTGCAAGACTGGCTACAACAAGATCAATATTGAATTTGAGTAGCTTTTGATCAGTACCACCTTGTGATTACTTAATCTTTAACTCAAACACCAGCACCATTCTATATAATTTTGCAGATTTGGAAACGAAACCTCTCTCACCAGTGAAAAATTCAAGTCTACCACTAAGGGATCGTGATTATGATTAAGTTTTTATCTTTTTTTATTATTATTATTAAAAGAAGAATATAAAGCAAAGATTTATTATTCTTTAATGTGAAGCCATCACTGCATGAGATCCAACTTTATCCATGACCGAAAAAGGTAAAGTCTCCAAGAAGAAGAAATGCAATGATTCACACTCTAGATACTCCGATTGATATATATATATATATATATAGTTGTAATTGCAATCACCAAGTCTGCATCGTTAGTGTTCATATCTTAGAAACATAAGGACACAATGATAATGTAAAATCAGGGAATCTAGATATATAGAATGCGATTGCATTATCAGCTGACATCTAAGCCAATTGATGATTAAAAAACAAAGAAAAGAGAAGGGCACATATATTTTTATAACCATAAAACTAATTCCTACCGAGCAGTACTCAACGACTAGAAACTATTTTTGCATCATTTTAGCGGGTCTTCCAGTTCCTTTCAAGGGAGAGTAACCCTTGAAATGTTCAACAAGACTGCTCCCATTTTGACCATGCTATTGTCTGTCAAGAGACGGCAAAAGCCTTGAAATGTGAGGCTAAAAGCATAAAGACATTTTCTTTTCTACCTCCCTGCTAAATCTATATATTCCCCCCCTTTCATGCAGCTTTATTTATAATTGTAGCTTTGTGATTGTGTAGTAGTTCTTGTTCTTTTTCCAGTTCAATGAATGCCCGACAATGCGACAAACAATATCATTATACCATGAGGATTTTTAGTACAGTGGTCCCTTACAGCATGAGTGTTCCTGTTGGCTAGCTGTTTGACCTAACTCTCTGAGCAGGACAATTCATCACTTCTCATGGTCTTTTCTTCTCTGACTGGTGTACAGTACTGTAATGGAGATTAAATGAATAATATTTGTTCCTGGGTGTGGTGTATGTGAGTGAAAGAAGCCCAAACATGTGCTAATGCTCGGATACTTGCCTAGGAATGTGTTCAAAGTGAAGCACAAAGCAATCAATCTTCTCGACATGTTCCATGCATGCAGCGAAGTACTGGGCTTTCCCAGAAAAGTTCCCTTTTTTTTTAAAAAAAAAAGCTTCCTTTTTAATTATCCTGAGTCTTCCAAGTAAGTGGGTGTTCTGCATTAGTTGCCTTGAGAGTTTATTTTAAACTAACATTGGAAGTTATAGGGTTTGAACTTTTGATTGACCGTTCATCAAAAATTTAAATTATTTGGTGAGTTTTTTCTTCAAGATATTTTCACATTACGCATTATCACATATCGATTAATGGAAAATAAGAACTAATTTCACAACTAATTGTTTGAGAGGCTGACTACTAATTAACAATGTTATTTTGTGAAATTGAAGATTTTAGTTAAGTGATCAATTAATGGAAAATAAGAAATAAATTTCAGATATTTGAAATTAAATTTTAGTTTTTCTAATTTTTTTTGGAAAAGAGATTAATGAAAAGATAAAGATGGTAGAGAGGGATGAAGGTTCCGGTTGATGAACTTGAAAAGTTTTTTTAACATGTAAATATCAGAAATCTAATCAACTTCATCATAAGATTGTGGTGGATATTGAGAAAATGTGTTAAAAATATAAAATTATTTTTAAATCTAATTCCACAATTTCAAACTTAAACAATTTCTTATCTTGTTATCCATCCACAGCAAAAAGAATCAATGAATCACTCCAACTCTAGATTTATTGCAATGTGAAAATAACAATTAACTTATTGATGGTTCACACGATACATTTATTATTATTATTATTATTATTATTATTATTATTATTATTATTATTATTAAGGATAAACCAAATTTTTAATATTTTGGAAGCACACTAAATAACTAAATTACTTTTAGAAATATTTTTTTAAAAAATTGGGCATCAAAAGGCTTTTTTTTTTTGTATGTTTGTATTTTTGCTTCTTCAAACATATATAAATGACTAAATTACCATTGAAATCAAAACTTTTTTAACTTGCATCCAATAGAATTTTCATCTTTTATTCTTGATTTTCTATTTGTTATTATTACATCTACATTGGGGATGTTAAGTAATTTAATAAATATAAATATATTAAAAAAATGGTTAATGGTGTACACACATGGATAGTTTCCATGCTTTTCAGATGGTGCGTGTAGTGTCATTCGATGACCAAACTCCAGTTCTAGGGTGATGTTGAAAATGTCATAACGAACCCTTTATCCTTTAATGACACGAGTAGTCAACAAACCTTTGATCTGTTCTAGCGACCTTTCCCCCATTCTTTTCTCTCTCCTTGATTTCCTTGTCCATCCCTTTAAATCATTGAAAACACCCTTTCATAATTTTTAGATTTAATTCATGTTCTTTTGATTACTATTTTTTATATGAAATAATTTATAGAGTTATATATTTTTTTTTAATTTCATATTTTTTTTAATATACCAGATTCAGTCCATGTTCTTTTGATTTGATTGCTATTTTCATTTTAATTCGAGATAATGTTTAAAATTGACTTTTTGTATATATTTTCATCCTTTGTTAGTTTTTTTCCAATCATATTTGATCATCATTCTTTTTATTGCTATTGTTTTTGCCTTGGCAAATTTTTAAAATGATAACTTTTTTTTTCTAATTTCATTTTAAACATTAAACTGGTTGAAATCTTGATTGAGCTCGAGTTTATGATTTAAAGGGTTATGGGTTTGGGAGATTAACCAAGGTTTAAATTGGTTAATTATTTTTTTATTTTTTTTCTATAGGATTTTTCATTGATTTTGAAAATGACTTGGGTTTCTCGGGGTTTTTTATTTGTTGTTTTTTGGGTTAAATTTAGTTTTTTTTTTTAAATTGAGGTTAAATTAAATTAATTGATTAAATATAAGCATGAGATAGTCATTTTATGAAATTTTATTTGACTTGTTTTCAGGGATAATGCTATGATGGTGCATGCGGTCTCTTTTGCTATTGCTATGTAGCATTTTCAAGTGGCGTTAAAAATATCTTAGTGGCTCTTTCTAGTGGTGGAAGATTTCCATGGAGGGACAACAATGAGTCTTCACATTTTCTTTTCTTTTCAACCCGAGTATATTATTGATAATTTATTTTTTTATAATTAATTATTGATTTTGTTATCGTATTGTTTGATATCAAATTACATATTGTTAAATTAACCGAGTTTATTGAATTTAGTCAAGTCAATAATTCATATCTTATATGTTTTTGCTTATTTAAAAATGGTGGTGTTGTGTCAACCCGTTTTCTTTTTATGTTAAGAAAAAGTTGACCTGTCCATACTGTACCATAGACACCTATCTAATATAAATTACAGAAAAAGAGCATAAGCTAAGGAATAAATGTAAAGTCCAAACTATATGCTACTCTCTAATTTTTTGGAAAAAAGGAAGTGGACAAACAGGAAAAACAGAAACATATACCTTGTAATAAAAATATTATTAAAATAAATTCTGTATACTCGCTTAAAAGAACCATTAAAGGTCAGAAGCTGGGCGGGGACAGTGGTGGAGGTTGCTCTACAGTCGAATATTCCACCCACCCACTTGCCATCCAACCAGAAACAAGAGTTTTCCAGTGGGATATCCACTTACCTGGTACTCTGTAAGATATAGCAAGCATGGATTATTATTATTATTATTATTATTTTATTATTCCCACTGAGACTTTCAGGTCATGCGTATCGTACTAGAAGCAGATATTCCTTGCAGCTACGAATACTTAAATTATAATTCAGAAATTCCCTGTTTGCAGATTTGTTTTCTCTGATTTATAAATGTTTTTTTTATCTTGTAATTGTTGTCACAATTCTTTATGGAGTGACATCATTTCGTAATTGGGGAATTTGATCTGATTCTTTTCTTATAAACTATATAATAGTCCCTGTAGTTTGGTAAGTTTCACTTCAGTTCTTATCTCCCACACTGGCTTGCTTTGTTTAGAATTTTGTCCACCGAGTTAATTATTTACTTGTTCTGTTTCTTTTCTCGGTCAATCGATGCTATCACATCCTCGGGAATCGGTTATCGGTGCTGCATTGGCATTGGAGGGTCGAGTCCTCATCATTAATCATAAAAGTGTTTTGTAAGAGCTTAAGTTAATTAATTTATTTATTTATTTTGATATGCAGGAATTTAAAATTATTTTAACATATTTAATATTACACTATCATAAAGGTCATGCCATGCCATGCCATGATGGTGATGGTGAATATCGAAAGGAAGATAATTGAAATGGAGGGATATTATTCACTTTATTCGTTGGCCGAGGAAAGAAAATAAAACGACCCTTTCTTTATAAAGAGGTTATACTTCATGACATTTACTATCTACATTTTTACACTCTCGGCAGTATGGAATGTCAAACATACGTACGATCAAACAAAACATGAGTAACAATCATACTAGAAATCCCAGAAAGAAAAAAGGAAAGAAACCTGAGCAAAAAATTAATCAGGAGGTAATTGAAATACTAAAAAGGGAAAGAAAACTTTAGGCCTAATACACAAGAACTTGTTCTTAAACCAGACTCTAGGGTTTTGGATACTTCATTTGCACATGGCCGTGCTGTGGGCTCAGTAGCTGTGCATTGCAGAGCCAAATTCATCGTTTCGATCAACTCATTCTGATTAATCGATGCGTTCCCACTTATCATTGGATCCATCCACATATCCAGATGACAATCCGAGTAGCAATACCGCGCCCACTCGACGATGCACTCGTGCCCACCAAACTCAGCATCTGCCGGGCCTTTTCCAGTCAGTAATTCGATGAGGATCAGGCCGAATCCATACATGTCACTCTTCTCAGTGATGTCCTTGCTTTCTCTGGTTTCTGCAATGGAGAAGCAATAGAGCCGCATCTTAAAGTTAATTTATGGTGTACTTGCATGGACATAAATAAAGCAATTAAGACCATTTGTTTCCGTTCACTGGATAGCATAAATTTCATATTGTGATGGATCTTGTATATGGTTTTGCAGGAATAGAAACATATACATAGAAGTTGATTATATGTTTTTTTTCCCATCGAAGATAATATATACTCAAACGTCTTAAATATATACATTTAACTTAAAATTCAAATTTCTTAGTGTTCTATAGTTCTAGCGTTGCTAGCATTTATCATATTAATTAGCAAGCCTAAACGTGCCCCGCAATGTTCATAAAACAATCCAATTAGTCTGATGGGTTTTGGGTAGTTTAGGTTTTAAAAAATAGTAAACTAATGCTAAGTAATAATTTTGTTTTGCTTCAGGACACTAATGATTTAAGGTTGACGGATGAATGTCCTGCACATAGAATCTTTTCAGCATGCCAGTGCATAAATGGACTCTTATTTAATCAAATTCCTAGAACTACTTGATTCTTATAAAGTTTTTTTTTTTTTTTAAAAAAAAGAACAGAAAAGAAAAAGAAATAGAACCAACTGTATTCTGACAAATAATCTTTTATTCCTAATTAATGTTTGTATGACCATGCTCGCTTAAGATAGTGGCTAGGAGTAAAATAGGCAAGTTAATTACCTGGGGCGACATAGGCTGAAGAAATGAAGCACTTGGTGGTTTCGTTGCAAAGCACGCTGGGAAGGCTTAATATGAGATGAGGCTCATCTCTTCCATCAACGATGATTTTCTCCGGTGACATGTAACCAGCAAGAACACTCGGCGAACAATAACAATGCATGAACCGGAGAGCTTTTGCGATCCCGATTGCAATTTTTCGCCGTCGTTCCCAACTTAGGTTCAGAAGAACTTCACTCAGTTTTTTCCCTTCTATATACTCATATATTACATATGCAACGGTATCGGACTGACATACTCCAAATAAGTTGACAATGTTTGGATGCTGGAGCTTGCCAAGTTCAGAAATTTCGGACAGCGGAATTGAGTTCACACCGTTCATTTCCTTCACCATGAATTGCATGTCGTTTGTGATGGACTTCCCTTTGTATGAAGCTCCTTTCTTGCCTCTCGAAATCATATTTTCTTCTTTCATGGACGATAAAATATCATCAATTGCTATTGATCTCGATACCTTAGAGTTGAAGAATTGCAACTCCCATGTTCCGTCTTCGTTTTCGACTCTTTTTAGCTCCAGATTCCTTTGCCCTCGAATGAAAACAAACCCGAAAGCAACAAGAGCAAGCAGCGCTAGAGCACCCAGACTACATGCAACATAAAACCACCACATAGGACTCTTGACCCTTCTGCATGGAGGCAAGCCGCTAGTCTTATCACCGCCACAAAGATCATTTCCGGCAATAGCACTTGCATTTATGGCAAGAAATGCTTCTGTGGAGGGTAAACTACCATGAAAATGATTGTGAGAGATATTTACTTGAACAAGTGATTCTACCCTTCCCAAATTAGCTGGTATTTTTCCGGATAGTTCATTGTGTGACAAATCAAGCAGGCCAAGAACAGGCATTTCAGAGAAACTACCAGGGATTTGGCCACTGAGCTTGTTGTGACTAAGGTCTAGACTCACTAGTTTTTCGCATGAAGACAGCTCGTCTGGGATTTTACCGGAGAGCTTGTTTCTGCTTAGCTTCAGCTGCATTAGCTCTGATAAGCTGCCAAACTTATGTGGAATAGCACCCGAGAACTGATTTTGAGACAGGTCTAAATTCTCAAGATTCTCGCTGCCGAATGAGTCTGGCAAGCCCCCCCAAAAGGCGTTTTTTGCCAAACTCAGCATTTGAAGTGAAGGCATCTCCCATTTTCTAGAGTCAATCCTGCCTGAAAGATTGTTGGAAGAGATATCGAAGAAGTACACAAGTGGAAGTTTGGTGAACTCTGATGATAATTCACCAGACAAGCTGTTATCTTGGAGACGTACACGTCGCAAGCTTTTGCAAGCGCTCAAACTCTTTGGGATTTCATCTTCAAGTGAATTGGAAAAGAGAATGAGCTTAAAGAGATTGCCAGAACTGCAGAGGCCTTCCGGTATTCTTCCAGTGAGAGAATTGGTGGATAGGTCTAGTACGGTGAGATTGTTTTGCTTTCCAAGATCTTTTGGAATCTCACCAGACAACTTGTTAGACCAAAGTTGAAGGATTCGAAGTCGAGGCAAGGAGCTTAAAGCAACTGGGATTTTCCCAGTGAAGTTGTTGGAGAAAAGATGAAGAATCTCCAAGTTTTTCAGCTTAATTATGAGTTCCGGGATCTCACCGGATAGAGAATTATCACTAAGATCAAGTGAAATCAACTTCGTGAGACCAAAAATGGATTTGGGAATCGGACCACCAAGCTTGTTTTGGTAGAGAAAGAGGTACTGAAGATTACTGAGGTTTCCTAGAGATGATGGGATTTGCCCAGTGAGATTGTTGTAGACAAGATCAAGATGATTCAAAGAAGTTAACTGGCCTAGTTCTTTTGGAATTTCACCAGAAAGATTGTTGTAGCCCAAGTAAATCCACTTCAGGCTTCTCATTTGGCCTAATTCACTTGGAATTTGGCCAACTAATTGATTAGAAGCCAAAGTCAAGACTTGCAAACTCGTCAAGTTTGTTATCGAGAGAGGAATTTTCCCCACCAAAACATTGCCACCAAGATCAAGAAATCTAAGACTCGAAAAGGATCCTATTTCTTGAGGGATTTTACCGGACAGCATATTATTGGATAGATCCAATGTTTCAAGGAGAAAAATTGAGCCATTTGGTATTGGGCCAGTGAAATTATTGTTGCTAAGATTGAGGAACCTAAGTGAGGAGCTAGAGAATATATCATCAGGAAGTTTACCAGAAAGCTGATTGATTGAGAGATCAATAGTCTGAATATAGGGCAACTGAAAGATTGAAGATGAAACTTTGCCAGAGATGTTTTTCCCAGAGAGCTCAATAAAAGCAATGCGAGAGGAGTTGGTGCAAGTGATACCTTGCCACTTGCAAAAAGTGGCAGAGGGGTTCCAGTTCGAGAGATAATTCAAAGGGTCATTGAGGGAAGATTTGAAAGACAAGAGAAGCTCAAGTTCCTGATTCTCAGCACGCAACATGCGAGAATTCAAGACCAAGAACCAGAACATGAACACCATTGAACAAGCTTGAGGCACTTTCGCGGCTGCCATTGATGATAACATGTCCTCCCCTTTCTCCAAAAGGTGTTTGTCTCAGTCTCTCGGATCTGAAGCTGTTAAATTTTCAAGAAAAACACGTATCAACAAATCTTTCTATACGGAATCGTTGTTTTTCTTGAAAGTTCTTGCAACCATAAACGAACACGAAATAAATGCATGCCTGTGTAGATATCATAACCAAGGACAGAAACAAAAACGAAAAAACAACACAAAATACAACCAGATGAATTTTCACTAAAAACAAGAAGAGCATGAACTTACTGTTGTTGCATGTATTTATTATGGTTCAGCTAACTCCACTCCTACACCCTGTGCCAAATTATATATAGGCAAGCAAAATCAGATTACATACATATATATTATATATAAAAAAAGAACACCATATTCTGCAGGGAAAAAAACACAACCAACGGCAAGTAATTAATTTGAAGATGTCCTGTGCAAAAACATGTTTTATTACAACCTTTTTATCATAATATAAGGAAGCGAATTCAACAGAGAAATGAACTTTAGTAAAATGTCTAGCAACGTACCAAAATATCATCATTAGAGGACAGTAAAACTCAATGGATTAGCAATGATTTGATGAAGACAAACTTGGATTGAAAGACAAGGAAAGGGGATATATAGTATTGAAGGAGAACTGCAATTATCGTGAGGAACATAGAGGGTGAGAGAAATGAGAGGATTTTGAGTGTATAAATAGGAGAAAATAGTAAAACAATGAATCATGGGTTATAATTACAAGACTGCACCTTGACTTTCTCTGAAGAGTGTTTGAACACGGAAGGTCGAAAGAGCAACAGGGACAGATGCTGGAAAAGCTTCGAATTTTGTCGGATATTACCGAAATGCTCTTTTGACTGATGACTTGGGATAGTGACAATGATTTCTGTAACCGTTGAAAAGTTTGAAAGTTGCATGGGACATAGAGATTTTGCCTTTGATTTTCTACTTATTTACTGTAACGAGGATTGATTTTTTTTTTTTTATATATATATATAGCTAATTTCAAGACTATATTTTGCTTTTGTAAATACAATATGAAATATTTGATTACAGCAGTCATGATTTATAGCCATAATTGCTATTAATTAACAGCATTATAATGGAGGTGTAAAAGATTTGTGGTGAAGGTAAAACAATACTTTGCAGACATGTATAATGGTTGATTAATTATATAGTCTCACATTCTCTTTAGTTGGGTAGGCAGATCATCCGCACGCGTGGAAGACTTGATTACTAAGGAGTACCCAGCCTTAATATTTTTGAAAAAGTCTATAGTAGTCCTCATTTGCTTTGTTAATTCAATCCTGTCGTCCTTCTTTATAGATATTTAATTACTATATGATGGTATTTTTGCAATAACTGTGTTTAAAACTAATTACCATTTAAATGAACTATAATTTCTGTGATTATTTATATTCAGTTTTCTGAAAAAATAACTGTGTAAATGAAAGAATACTCGTTAAAGAAATGCTATTATTGTGTAATAGTATCTAACAAAGTGGTGTTTTCTCTTTATTCCTGTTATTTATGGATCTGATCAGCTCCGGTCATGTCCATGCTTGAACTTGTGCAAAGACAGAGCTAGAGATTTATCAGTAGAGGTGCCATGACCAAAAGAAATTATGACAGATTATTAGCTCAGATTCTTCTTCTTCTTCTTCTTCACTTTTTTTTTCTACTGTCAAATATACGGTAGCTATGAAACGCATGGTAGTGGATCGCGTAAGCTCGGTGGAGAGCTGTAACTTTCTCCCCTTGCATGTAAAGCGAAAATCCCGAACCCCTTTTGCCTAGACGCCATGATTATCTTGGATTCTCCTCTCAGTAGAAAAAAGATGAAAGATGGAGTACAAACGCATAGAATGAGTTGCAGAAATGAGAGGAGCTGCGAAGTGGGGCTGCCATTAAAGCAGTGTAAATGAAAAAGAAGTGGTAGAAAGAGAGCAGATGGAATGAAAGAAAAAGTGGAGTGTCTTTACATTACTCTAATGCTAGCTCGTGCACACCCTTTTCTCTCTCTCTCCCTCGAAGAGACGGACCCGCCATCTCTTTCTCGAAGGAATATACAGTGTCTGGTCTTTGTCACCCCCGGCATGCTGTGCTCATCTCCATTTTCTAGGGTTTAACACTCTTTCATTCCCCACCCCCACTTCTTTTTTTTTTTTCTCCAATTAAAACACCATCTTTTTCTTGTTTTTTTATACTAAGTTGATGTTAATTGCCGAAGTGAGTGTTTATTTTTCTTGAGAAAATTTATTATATGTGTTAGTGAACAACGCGAAGGAGCACTTTAGGGAAGTACATGTTTTAATTTGTTTTTCGTGTCTTATAATTGCACGATATATATTCCTTACAAATTAGACTATAGAGGCCACTAGGAATCTCTCACTAGTTTAATTTCTTTTAATGGGACAAAGGCAACACTAGAGGGCCAGTTGCTGCACTACTACTTACTTGTATTATTATTATTATTATTATTATTATTATTATTATTATTATTATTATTATTATTATTATTATTATTATTATTATTATTATTATTATTATTATTATTATTATTATTATTATTATTATTATTATTATTATTATTATTATTATTATTATTATTATTATTATTATTATTATTATTATTATTATTATTATTATTATTATTATTATTATTATTATTATTATTATTATTATTATTATTATTATTATTATTATTATTATTATTATTTCATAATCTCTTGCTTTTATATTAAGACTGAAAAAATTAAAGCTTTCGTGATCCAAATTCTAATTTCCCATACTTCTTTTAAATGTAATTATTTTTTTATTAAAGATGTGTTTGACAAACACCCTTTAGCCTATTTTGGGTTGTTTTATTTTTTTAAAAATAGTTTTTTATCAAACAAAACATAAAAATAATAAAAAATATTTTTTTCCTTGCATATGGACAAAGATCCTAAAATTTCTAGCATATTTTAAAACAAATTTTAAAATATTTTGCCAAGTTTTTAAAAAATATTGCAAGGATCTTACAACAAGTTTGTAAAATTTCAAAGGATTTTAGTTTATATTTAAAAAATTTATTTTTGGCAAGAAAATATCATTCGCTTTTAATATAAGAACAAAAAGCCTAAAATAGGCTAATGTCAAAAATATTATTATGGATAATAAAAATTACTTACTTTTAATATAAGGATACAAAACAATTAGAGTTTTTATTAATCATAATAGTAGTTGATGTCTTCTATCCCCTTTCACATTATTCCTAACCTTTTTTAGAATATATACAACTATCTGGTTTAATTAATCACCCAATGTGTTCGGATATCTTATAGTCAAAATTTTACGGCAAGATCCAAAGTTAATTCTCCATGCCTTTTTGTAGTTATATTGGAAAGTTAACTAATGCCAATATGCTGTAAAGTGCATCACCATCCAAAACTAGGTTTAGTGCTTTATTTTTGTACTTATACTAATTGATTCAACTCCTTTTGCTATAAAACTTTTTCTAATCCTCATATTTAAACTCTTTTTTTTTGTTTTTTTATTGAAGAAATGTTGTTTTTCCTTCTTGGATGATGAGGTAGGCCTGACATGGACCTAGCCGACCCTCTTCCCTGGTCAGATCTATTTCCTTTGCAATGTAGATGTAGGGTTTTATGTTAGTAATTAAGCTAGTTAGTGGCCCAGAGAGGATCGCTTAACGAAAACTTTAACATTGCATTGGATTTGACGAGGACTATTTGCAAAGACACTGATACGCACTTTCTTCTGTGCTCCTCTTTTTTCAAAGAATAGATTTCCATTGCATTATGATTTTAAGGGCTTGTTTGGGAGTGCGGTTGTCGAAATATATTAAAATAATATATATATTTTTTTTTATTTTTTAAAAATTATTTTTAACATCAGCACATTATAATGATCTAAACACACTAAAAAAATTTCATTTAAAATATATAAAAAAAATTGAAATTTGGCAAAACACCAGTTGCACCGCCCATCCAAAGAGGATATAAATGCCGGGCGCAAGGGTCCACTGAGATTCTACAAATGGGATTCTAGCTTATGTTAGTGACTGATAACGAGCCGAAGTGAGCAGCGCATGGCTCAAGGACTGTGTTCTAATCTGGCTATTGAGTGGCTGAAGAATATCTATGAACAAGTCGGAAATAATAATAAATCTAAATTAATAATTATGATTAATGGGTCTATGGCTTAGAGATTATGAGCTCCTTGTATGTGCCAGGAGTTCTTGAATTCAAATCCTTTATTTAGAGAATTTGAGGGGGTTTTTTATAGAAAAATCATAGTTATGAGGACTGGAATAAACGAGATTGGTTCGGCTCAAGATGGCTAATCGAGCCCATTAGGATGAGCCATGTTGTGGAGCCAGATTGAACACATGATGGTCATCCCTGTTTTTATAACCTAAAGTGGAACTCTATTGCACGTGTGCGGCTCACGTGCTAACGTTGATTTTGGATCGCCTTGGGTTTTGAATTTTAGGGATTGGGAACGAGGGACCATATGGCAATTATTGTACTCCATGATCAACATGAACCCTATATTTCATAGACAGAGGTCCCTACATTCTTACACACACACACACACGCACACACACACACGCACACAACATCTATTTTAATTTAAAGGCTGCTGTCCAGGTGCTGGATAAGAAAGACCATTAGATTTCACAACTTTGATCTTGACCGTTCAAAATAGAATAAGGAGATACGAGTTGCCTCATTCCATATACGCATCGCCCCACCCATAAAAAATAAGTTTTGAAATATTGCCCTTCCAAAGAGTTTCTACTGGCTCCCACTTACTCTCTGCCTAATTATCTGTATATATGAAGTTATTAATTATCTTTCCAGAGCGATGTTGCAAGGTGATTTTTATAATTATTAAAATAAATATTTGAAGTATTTTTAATGTGTATATATATATATATATTCAGTTAAAGTTATATCTTTTTATTTATGAATTGTTTTACTTAGCATAGACATAACTTTTTATTAACATCATATATATTTTTTCATTACAAACAATTAAATAGAAATCCGTAAGAATTTATATAATTTTAAAGAATCTTTTAAACAAAAATCTGTTTTATTATTTATTTATTTTTATTATTTTGATGAATAGTGTTTTTTAATCAAAGCTTGGTTATTTATATAAAACTTATCATTTTAGTAAAATAATTTTCAAAAAAAAATTAAAAAAATGTCTCGATTGCATTTACTCTTTTTTAAATGCATGAAAAATAAAAGAATAAATTAAGTTTCATTTATAATTATTCATAAATTATATATAAAAAAAAAACTCTAATCTTATTAGACCCGGAAGGAGAAGCCCATGCGCATAGACGCAGTAAGCCCATGCCCTTAATTCTATTCTTTAAAATGAACACATAATATAAATCACGGGCAGGATGTTGTTGTGGTTGGAACACTGCTTCAAAATTCAGAAGCTGCAAGTTGACATAGGAATGCATTGAAATGATAAAAAGGAGATAAATAATGAGTGATTGTTTCAATTATTAGTGGGAAATAACTTGGTTGAAGCTGTTTTTTAAAGTATTTTTTATGTTCAGAATTACATTAAAATAATATTTTTTTTATTAATAATTATTTTTAACATCAGCACATAAAAATGATTTAAATATACTAAAAAATTAATTTAAAATAATAATAAAAAATCATTTAAAAAAAAAATGAAACTAAATGTCAAAAAGTTACTTAATGTTATTCCATAAAAGCAAAATTCACCGAACCATGCCAGTCCTCTAAATTTGGCATATAATTCCAGCTCCTTCAATCAAAGTCAGGAACACACCACCAAACGCAGCCGAGCGAGACGACGCACCAAGCCCTTTGCCGCATGAATAGGAAGCCAATCAACTTTCTATATATTTTTTTAATACTTGGATGAACGACTAAGATTTAAATAATATTTTAATCAGTGACGGGATTTCAATGGATAATCTGATCTCAGAAACTCTTTTATTTTATTGTTTCTGTTATGTGTATGGCATTCAAGAAAACTTCAATCAACAAATTCATGGCGTGCGTCTCTTTTTTTCTTTTCTTCTCTTTTCTTTTTTGTTAGTGATTATTGATTTCTCTCTCTTTGTATGTTGATGAGTTTCACTGGGTGTATTCAATTAATGTGTTTTAAAATTGAAAAGTTTGTATTTGTTTTACGATTTTCTTGGCTATAAATAGTTGAAAATTTAATTTCTTGTACCATTAAAACTTTTAATTGGGATAATCATGACGGGTTTAAAAGGAAAAATTCCATGACCTTTCCCCGCTCTCATGGCATTTTGCAACAAGTTTATTGCACACTTACTCCACAGAAATTGTTTTATCTAAGCAAACATTTGTGTCACAGAAATGACATGGAACGCACCCAGTTGCATCATGCATGTGTTCAATCTTTCGATGGAAGCCTTCGAGACACTAGTTCTTATAATTTAACCAATCATTCACCTCATGAACTTATTTTTTTAACAAAAACCAACTTGTCATATCTTTATCTTTATGTTTAACATAACTTTGAAAGCTCGTTTGATGGAGAGCTAGCGTAATCGTGCATGAACTTATTAACATTTAATTCTCGTCAATTTATTGATTCAAGTTAATAAATGGATAGACATATTACAGTGATCAATGGTTGAGATCAATCCTTGGAACGCAGCTAGTGGTTCGAGTAATCCTTGACGTGGACAAATTCCTGGAGCTTCTATTCTCACTACTTCTTTTTGCTATATCCCTCATTGCACACGTCAGTGATAGCTTAGGATTGAGTCTGGTGGTGTTGAACTTCTGGCAAAAAACCCTGTGAGAGAAAACAGCTTCTTCCATGGCGATTTTCGGACGTTGTGCCATTCTTTCTTTGACAGCTTCAGAACAAAGGCCACAAACCCAGTTACCAGAATAAGAGCCCTTAACTTTCGAGATATAATCTTGCGTGCAATCCTCTTTGAGTCCACAGCATTCACATTCTGCTTGCTTGACTTCATCAATCGTAGCAATGGCTTCCAAAGTCTCATATTTGTGAATTTCATATGAAACATCAGACACCGCTTTTCGAAGCCTTTGCTCATTCTGGAGAGAGAATAGACAATACCATGATTAAACAACAACACCAGAAGCTACAGAAACTAAAAAAGTGTGACTGAGCCAATGTTACACTAATGAGAGAACAGACAATACCATGATTACCACAAACACTTCTTGTCTCGATTGAAATGCAGGTATCATATCCTTCCAAAAATCAAAACTTTTGATTGACTGTAAGCAATATTTATCTTATATATGTTCTTGTTTAGAATAAGGGATTTATAGGGTTTTTTGTCGTTGATAGAAGGGATTCATCCAAAGAAACAGTAACAGGTATCTCTAAGGTTGATGCAAATATATATGGTTTGAGAGAACTTTGCCAGTGTCGTGCTGATCAGAAAGCACTTTACAGTTAGACATATCCTTACAATTACGGATAAGAGTTGCTTTTCTTAGCAACTAAAATTAATTAATGAGCAAATTGCACCACTGGGTAGCTAGGGTATTTGCATGGAGAGCAAAGATGGGTATATGCATATGAATAAAGATGATAGTCCATGCATCATAAAAGATAAGGAATTTGTTACCCTCGTGAGGATTCACGAGTTGCATCAATCCTACGTGCATTTTTTTATTTATTTATTTGCTGTATGGATAAAGATCGAAGTGATTGATCATTAATTATGACATAAAGTGAAGCTGAAATATTATTATGTTTTAAGAAAAGAAAGAATTCAAAGATGAGAACGACGATGGAAGTTAAATTCCACCCGTTGGGGTTTTCATGGTTCCGTTGTCCAGGGTTTTTTTTTCTTCCAAATTCAGTAATAGAAATCAGCAACGAAATTTCCATTGCTGAATATGAATTAATAACAAAAATTATGTTGCTGAATTTAAATCAGCAACCAAAATTAGCAATGGATTATCCGTTGCTAATTCATTTGCAACCTCAGATTTGCATTGGATAGTTTCCGATGCAAATTTCATTGCTAATATAGCAACGAATTGATCTTTATTTTTTTTTTGTAGAATTCACATTCTTAAAAGTTATTCCATTCCTTTTAAAATTTTATTTGAGGATAAAAATTTACATTTATGTATTATTTTTTATATTAACCTAATATATTTTTAAAAATATATATTTCTTAATGTTATTCCAAAAATTCAAACAAAAATTTATGAAATGAAACTAATTGACCTAATTTACCACCAAAACAATCTCTTTACCACCGAAACATCATCAACCCATAAGTTTTGGCTTTACTTGATTTTTCCAAAGCTTTCAAGATTAAGTTCAATGCATATCAAAAAGTTATAAAGGAAATTCTACTACAGAAGAGCAAACATATTTCACATCTTAATAAAAGCCTTAAAGATAGGGAACTATCTTTGACCACCTATGAAAAAGAACTTTTAACTATTTTTATGGCATACCAAAACTAAAAACTGTATCTGTTAGGCAACTCTTTAAAATTAATACAAATCAACAAAGCTTTAAATCCTTTATAGAATAAAAAAAAAATAGGGGCTCTTATTCAATAAAATAGATTAAAAATTTCATTGGGTGTGATTTCATAGTAGAATATAAGGGTGGTAAGAAAGAACTAACAGTCAATGTTTTATCCGGAAACCATAAGGGTTAAAAAGATGAGATTTATATCAATCACTATTTTCCTTGGTATAATGGGTAGAGGAATTACAAAAAAAAAGAAGAGGTTATTCTAATGACCTTAAACTTTATGATATTTTTCAACAAATAGAAGAAACTTAACAATTGCTCTAAAATAACAATTGAAAGGTGAGGTGCTATTATATAAAGGGATGATTTTTTTTTAAAAAAAAATGTCCTTGAATCAACATTTCTAAAGTATATCCATAACAGTTCTATAAAAAAAATATTATTGGTATGAGAGAAGTCTAAGAAGCCTGAAAGTATGGTTGTCGGTGGTGGTGTAGGCAGTTTGTCGGCAACGATGCAGGCGATGGTGTGCGCTGTGTTGGGATTGTTGTTTTGGAAGAAAGTATAAGTGCAGTTTGGTCCCTCAATTTGTAATTGTTCTAATTGCATTTCTAATTGGATTTAAAGTTTTAATTTTATGCAATTGTATCCTCGTCAAAATTTCAATATCAACCTTAACTTTGCACGCCTTTTTTTTATTTTTTTCCTTGATTTTTGATTTGTGTGATTTGACCCTCAATTGACCTTTAAATTCTCAATGTCTTTAATTTGACCATCTGACTTTGCATAATTGGCTTGAAAAGAAATTCAATTGGGTCACCGAAAATTCTAATCTTCTCAATTGAACTCGAATTAAGCTAAAGAACTTGATTTTTCATCGATTAAGCCCTTAATAAAATTAATTTGACCAATTTAAAGTATAATTAAGTCCTTGTACTTATTTAAATCCTTCAATTAGACCCTAAATTAATTCTCAAATATAATTACACTTTTAAATTGGTCAACAATTAAATCAAACTGGCCCATAAAATATAATTATATTTTTCGACTTAACTTTTATGCAGATTTATTCAATAATAAATTACTTTAGCCTTGAATCTATATTTTCCTTCATTTCTGGGTATAACAAAGGTACAATCAAGCTCCCGAAAAAGTCTAAAATTTTCACCTCGATTTTTCTGCTTACACCACCCTTTTTTTTATTTTTGTTATTTTTTGGTATATTTGAGGAATAACCTAAAATTGGGTTATGACAATCTTTATGGATTTCATTAAAGGATTATCACATTCTAATAGGTATATTGTGATTTTAGTGGTGGCAGATTGACTCTCTAAATATGTCTATTTTACAAACTTCACCTACCCCTACATAAATTCTAACATGATGTTTTCACTCAAATGTACTGAAGTTACGTGTTACCAAAATATATTATGATTGTTAGGGACCTAATTTTAATATAAAAAGACATTTGCATGAACTATCTTAGGTACAAGAGGTCCAAATACACTTTTCTTCTACCTATCCCCTCCTAAACTAATGGCCAAACAAAAATTACTAATAGAATTTTAAAGGGTTATTTATGTTTTTATATAAGTGATCATCCTAAGAAGTGGTCTAATTGATTAGATATGGAAAATGGTGGCATAATACCAATGATCACTCATCCCTAAAAACTGCACTCATTGAGAATGTATTCCAAGATTGACCTAGAATTACATGGTTGAGGAACATTTAAAGGATTGTTCAACATTATTATAAGGTATCAATGCAAACTTACATAAAGCACAAGATAGACAAAGACCCCAAGAAGAAAAATCAAATGAAGTTTAATGTGAAGGGTCTTTGTAATAAGAAATTCAATGCACCTAAAACTCTGACCATATTCATAATCCAATATGCACCAAGAGAAGAAAAAAAATTAAAAGTTAACATATAAATATTATGGTCCATTCAATATATAGACAACGATAGGGGAGGTGGCTTACCAATTGGATTTTCCTAAAGGGTCTTAGGTGCATGTTACATTCTATGTTTCTCTGCTCAAGAAAAAACTTAGGGAAAAAACTACCACTAGTCCCAACGCTGCCACCTTTTGATTGGGAGGAACAACCCAATCAAAGCATAACAAAATAGTGAATTAGCAAGAAATATGGTTAAAACAAACGTAGCCTCACCTTGAGGGTAATGTTTTGTTTTTATGGTGATGAGATTGTGACTAACCTAAGCCCCAAACATCAGAAAATAAAGATGGTATTAAAGGGAAAAGATAGGGTCGAAGAATAATCAATCATAAAGAGAAAGTATTAAAAGAGGAGAGATTAAGCATGTTTGATAAGAATGATAAAGATCCACGAAAGGATTGGATGCATCGTTCATATCCTTCCAATTTTTATGAATTTTCACATATAATTACATTTCTTTATTACTTTTAATGCTTTCAATTTAGATGTATTCACTTCTACCATTTTCTTTCCTTGTTAGTTAAATAACTAAAAAAATAGTAAACCACCCATCTTTCGTCCTTTCTTTCATTCCACTTTCATTAATCCGTGACTCCTAACAAGACTCTTAAGGATTATAATTGATTGATTTTAAATTTTAAAGATATTATTATGCATAAATACATTTAGATTATGCCCAAAGGATATCCCAACTAGCTTTCACCATTAATTAAGTAATTGGTTTGTCAAATCATCATCTAAAAACAACTATCATCTGTATGATATACATGTCCTGGATAGGTATGAAAATTACACTATAAGTGAATTTCTTTTCCTAAGAAAAATAATAGGAGACGAGAAAAGACGAAGAGAAAGGGATATAAAGATGAGAGCTCCATGCAGATCATGGGAACAGAAAGCTAGTTCTGTCCAGTGTCTAAGTGCTCCCACAACTTAAAAAGCAAAAGGGACAAGTTGATCAAGATTTATTTCCTCGTGATGATAGTAATTGATGGTGGTGTAGCATCGGCTGCATCATATGGGGCTCTGATCGAAATCTTTCTCTTAGTGGCTGCCAATGGATAACGTGGCCAAGAGAAAGCTCTATTCACATAACAAGCCATCAGCATGATACTCCAAGACTCTTCCTTTAAGCCCCACAATTTCTTCAGACAACTTCCATGAACTGAAATTAAATGTTCTAAGTTCGATAACAGATAATGCATTAAACTATGTTATGTTTCCTGAATTCAAACTTGTAATAATACCACACCCTCATTTATTGAATGAGAAGTAGCTCAAGAGACGAGGCCTTTTCATTTGATGCCAAATATAACATGTTAGTAAAACACTGCTCATAGAGGAGAAATCAGTTCATTGGGTATTTTGGGTTTTTTTTTGGTCCAATGAATCCTCTAAATTCATGAATTAGCCCAAACCAATTATTGAGATTTTTTCTGGTTTTATATATATAATTTTTTTTTGCCCATTTTCACACAACTAAAACACGACAATAACAGCCAAAAAAGGCACATGAGGTATTGTTTTAATCTGTCTTAATGCCTATATATACCATGCACTCTTATTTTGTTTTTAAAAAAACCTCTACTCTTTCATTTAATGTTCATATATATATATATATGCTTATGCACTCTTATTTTAATTAATTTATTAATTTTAAAATAAGATGCATGTATTCTTTTTATGTATTGATTAGTTTATAAGCTCACTCTATGCTATAGGTGGAATAAAAAATAAACATAATAAAAAATATCAAAGTTAAAGAAAACTATTTAATATTATTATTAAACTCAAACCAACATGTCAACCTTAAAACCTTCTCATCCAACTCTTATATAGTCAACTATTTAAATAAAAAATGTTTTTGAATTCAAGTTGATTTCAGTTTTTTTGCATGTTTTATTTTTTAGATCATTGATATTTTTATCAAGGTTTTTTTTTTTTTTTTTTTTTTTTTTTTGGGGGGGGGGGGGGGGGGGGGGGTGTTTTCCCAAGCATGTGGTCTGGGATAGAAGGCTCGGGTGTATGGGATCCTTCTTTTGATATTTTATATTTGGGTTAAGAAATTGATAAGAAAAATCATTAAATTCAATTGAGTTGATGAGTTAGGACGAGGTTTAACAAGCTAATTTGTAGCATTCAGACTGTTATTTTTTTAATTTTTTTTAGTTTAATGTTTTTACTGCATAAATGGGATTAATCAAATGTAAATATTTCATCTTAAAAAAAAAAATTATAATGAAACTTGAACCTGAATCCTCATGTGAAATAAGTTTTCTTTGCCAATTAATTCTTAAGGACAAATTCTTTCTTTCTTGAGAAAAAGTGGATAATTTCTTGAAAAAGCATTTAACGAGTCCACATAATTAACCCCGATGTCCCCTTGCTCACATTTACAAAAAGCCCAAAACAAGATTACAGTGGAATGGTCTGTTTGGAACCACCATCTTCCTTTACTGCAAACAAGTGACTGAGCCCAAATCGGAGAGGATTCAGTCATGGATGGATCTGGTGCGTTAAAACTCGAGCAATATGCTAGATCAAATGCAAACAAACTCGATATATTACTTCCAGGTGGCCCTCTCAAGGATTAGGCGTAAGAAAGCAGGAAATAGAATTGGTTTACATGGAGAGTTGCCCGCCATGACTTTTCATGAACAGAAATTTCTGGGCTCTCCTGAGAGCCGAATCCAGTCGGACAGAAACTTGCTTGGAACTTATAAGGTCTACCTTCTGTGTGGACATGCATCCAATGAAACCCATTTCATCAATGTCCTTAAATATCTCTAAATTAAGGTCGTTTAGCTCAAAATTCTGCTTTAAAGTGATATAGTCCTCATCGAATCATGTCACGATCGCAGACTTTTCTTCAACAGGCCCTAATAAGGTCGCTACCTTGAATATCAAAATTTAAGTCAATAATGGTGTTTGTGCATGATTTTCCAATACCCCCCTTCACTATCTGCATGACTTTTTAATTTGTGCATCCAATTGAACTTGCAAGAATTATTAATATTACGATGAAAAACGCAAATAAATAGAGTATCAATATGCACAGCCTGCCGTTAGTCAATCTGAGATTGTTCTATCCACAACATCTAACAACCAGGCCCTGTTTACAATCACATGTATGGAAATTTGAGGAAGGTATATATGCATGCAAGAGAGGACAGAAAACTCAACTAGTTAAAACTGTGAATGGTATGAAGAATGGATTTTAACTAGAATATGTCAAGCTGGGGCTAAAGAGATGAGCCAAATTAAAATAGAACCATTAATGAAAAACAGAAGTTATTAGCGTAAGGAGTTCAATTAACCATGCATTTCCCCCTCTCGAATCTACCTTGTGATTGATGGAATACAACTAGAGCTCCTTGCAGGGCCCTTTCTGTGACCACCTCTATCTCTAGGACTAATGGACTTGACTCTAAGACTTGCACTCCTTTTAAACATCTCCCTCATCGCTTCAGCTTGGGACAACACAGGATAGGCCCTCCCATATCTGTTAAACCTTACACAGGCATTCATGTGCTCGTTCAAAGCCTCTTCCTTTTTGCCCCCATTTTTCTCCATCTCTTGATTAACTGCTGCTGCACATAACCCACAAATCATTTTCCCTGAGAACTTGTCACGCTCCCGTTTTATGTACGCAGGGGTGCACTCTTCGCACATGCCACAGCACTCGCACTTTGCATCTTCTACCTCGGATATTGGTGCGAGCTCTTCATGATCTCTCGATTCTTTGCTGAGCTCGAGTGAGATGTCAGAGAGCGTTCTTTGGAGGTTTTCAATTGAAAGTCTACGGGGCTTGTGGGATTTGTTCTCGCTGTTCGAGTAAGATCCAACGAGTGTTTCTCTGTTTGGTGCCATGATGATCTAGGCTACACAAGTGGTGCAATTACTTGACGGATATATAATAGCAAAGAGAGAACTTACAAGTGTGGAACTATGGAAGTTTAGAACTTTAAACTTTCAATGTCTGATATGGAAATTAAGTTAAGAATCCCATGCGTTTCCTTTTTATAAGATTCACAGATTATATCTAGAAAATTATGGGAAAATGTATGTGGACTAGGGAAACTGTTGCTCGGCAGCCAAGGGATCCGAGAGAAAGAAAGAGTCTGAACGATCTAGATTTCTCATGAACAGTTAAAGATGTTGGAAGCTACTAAAGAAACCCTTCTTTACGTATTCAAGGAGGATTTAGCTTTAGAATGCAGCATACCGACTAAAGAATTCATGTGATGCATGGTCTATTCTAACCACAGAAACCTGTTACCGACTTAATTAAGGCTTTCATTTGCTGGTTTTAATTGAGAAGGCAATAAATTAATAATAAAAAGAAATTGACTTAAGATATGTTTGTTGCTCAGACAACAATGCTACATGTTAATTAAATGAAAAGAAATCGAAAGTCACGAGGACCATAGCCAACCATGCGAGAAGGGTGTTAAAAGTTTGTGTTCACAGGTGTCTCGAAGGGAAGAAGGAAAAGTGATTTTTGAATCTGTTTTCGGTGTCTGAAAAGCAAGAAAAGCAGCTTGCGTCGGAGTTCTGTGCAAAATTTTATGTGGGATCCATGCTATGCTTTTTACAATTAACCAAACACTAGATTAAAATATATTTTTTGCAACATACAGTTGCACCACAACCCCAAATACCCTCGGTAGAGTTGTACGAAACTTATTCAGCACCTTAGCCAACACAGCACACTATTATACGAGTTCGATCTGGTCTTTCATTTATGCAATATGCTGAAACTTCTGACAGCATCTTTCAAAGAGATTATACAAAATGCTCCTCAGGAATACGAATCACGCACAATTACTTTCACTTCTCCGTAGCGCTTGTTCCATAAGCTTTATCTTTTTCTCTTCTGCTTTCCCCTTACGGTCATGATTCAAACATCGGTGCACCCCATGCTCCATCATTTTGACTGAGGGCACTTTTGTTTTCTGAGGGAGCAATAACATCGGCCCACAATCACGACGATGCCCACAAAGTCAGTATGATTCCAGCATGTTTGGTTACACATCAAAGAAATAATGTGCTCGAAAGTCAAGTTTATAGGACGTGGTCCATTGCAAGACCTTAGAAGGAACATTTCTGAGAAGTGGTTGGACATTAGATTTTGAACCATCACATCAATGACGTTTCTCTTTCGAAGAAAAACAGGCAGGGAAGATGACATTCGCCAGCTTCGTTGACGTGCGATAAATAGAGCCCGTCCATTTAGGCTGAATCGACTTTCCAAACTCACAATCAATTTATTGGAGCGTGCAAGAAATTGTTGCGAGGAAACAGAGAAGCGAGGAGAGCAATAATTTATATTTCTCGCATGAAAATGACAGACTTCGTCATGCAAACAAAGTGTTGAGCTTTGAAAAAGGTGTAATGAGGTCCAGTGTATGATAGCACGGTCCCATTATTATTATTATTTTGATAACAGGATGTCTGAATCCGGTTACAAGTATCACAACTAATTCTTAAATTTAATAAATATTCTGTAATGTAACAATAAAGTACCGCAAAGTGATAGACATATACAGAGAAACTCGAACTCAAACACACACACAAAAAAAAAAAACTCAAGTGCCGATCCCATTAGTTTACATAAACACAAGATGGCTAGTGATTTATTAAAATGAATCTGGATGATTAAGTTTTGGTTTAAAATATAGTTTTTTACTAAAAAAATAATAGTTTAATTGATAAAAAAAAATTATAGTAAATTTACTAAACACGCTAGAAATCACAGGTTCATGATCCTTGAAGCAATTGTGCTATTTAGTAAAAGAAAGGGTATATTGATCCTCTAGTTGAAATAATAATTAAATTATTTAATTGAAGGTTTACATGGTCGTTAATTTCAGGACCTATGAAATTAATAGAGGTGTGCGCAAGCTGGCTCAAACACCCACATTAATAAAAATAATAATTAAAGCATTTAAGCTAAGATATTATTTTTACATTCCCAGGTACTATTCATCTGATTACCTTCATTCTAAAATACCCTCAAATTAATTTACACATTATGAAATAAAAATTCATTCCCTTAACTTAAATTATTATTACTGATAATTATATAAGTTTACAAGGAAAACAAGCAAAATTCTACCCAAAATAAGTGTTATTAATTGCTAATAATGGATCAAACTTATCTCATGGTGTTAAATTTTAGATTCTAGATATTCTTATGATTATGTTAATTTTTATTTATTTGAGATCCCTTTTACCAGTGCCCCTTTTTTTAATCAATTAGTATACAATTAATTAAACATCGATAGAAACTTATTAAATGGAAATAATGAAGAATAAGATGGTGATTTATTTCAAGTGTTTAAAAAATCTCAGGAAAAAATAATCATAAAAATTATATTTTAAAAAAAAAAAACTAATCATAAGGTCTGTTTGTTGTAAATATATGGTAGCCAATCTGCCTGCCTGCCTAGACCAGCAAATTTAAATTATTTTTTTCATAAACCGAACCTTCTCAGCCAGTTTCCCATTCCTTTTTTTTTTTAATTTAACAAATTTTAAATAAATATATTAGAAGAAACTTCCTCATTAACCACAAGTGCACTGGCCGGCCAGCCCACGGTACCCTCATCACCACCGTCTATCACACCCACAAAAATTAAATGCTTGATTTTTCATTCCTTTTTGAAGCCACGTAATCACTTCCATAAATCTTTCTTTACGTGGGCTTTCACCCAATCATTTCCTTTCAGGTTCGTTATCAGTATCTTTCCGATTGAGTATATATTCTTGTCAATCTTCCACTTTGGACCCTTATCTTTTGCTTTTCCAATCCTAAAATTCCTGAGAAATAACGGGCGAATCCCACCATTTCATTGAAATTTGTCAGGAACTTCCCATCCTTTTCTTTCATTTTCTGTTAGTTTCTCTGGCCCTCATTTCTTTTCAACACTTTTTTTATATAAAAAATTAATATTTATCTTTCCGATATCTATATGCTATGTCTTTGTGAAATTTGCTTACAAATCTAGATTGTTTCAAAGTATTCTCAAGAAAAAAATATTCAATAAAATATAATAAAATGTATTCTCTTAATACCTCATGCATAAATGATAAATTTTCAGCCAGAAAAAAACTTATATTAATTTGTAAAAAAACTAATTCAAGCTTTTCTAGATAAATGTATTATCATAGCTGTTAAACTCGGTATGACTTAAAGTATTAATATAAAAAAATTAAGATTTAAATGTAATTTAAATTATATTTTTAGTTAAACTAGACCATACAATGACTTGATAAAACTGATTAATTTGAGTGAGATTTAGTCCTCGTGAAAATAAAAAAAGGATGATAATAAAAATAGTTTAGTCAAAGTTTCTCCAATGACGGGCTTTTATAGGTCAGTCTTTGTATAGGGTTTGCATGTATCATGCGTCTTCATAAGAAAGAAACGGTCGTTTTAGAAATTGTTCAAGACTTTTGTGGTTGAAACTAGGAAAATTAAGACAATAGGTACCAAAATGAACTTGTATCCGTCCATTTCTTGATTCACCTACAAATACCCGCACTTGACGCCCCAAATCGCTCTTTACCTTCTTTCCATCCCCCCCACCTCCTCTCTCTGAAGAGTCTCTGTTTCTGCCTCATTCTTTGGTCTCTCTTCATCGTGTCATCACGGCAGCAGAAATGGAGCCACTAACTTCAGGAGCAAGCAATCGCATAATCCCAGTCCTGAAAACTGTAAGAACTTCTCTTCTTTTCATTCACTCACTTCTCTTTTCCCTCCTTCTCCTCCTCCTCCCTCGCCGTTACCGAAGCCGTACAATGGCTGATTCCACCTCGCCGCCATCGCCTAGCAAGTTGGGGAAAAGAAGGAGATTAGAGGAGGAAGATACTTTGAAAAGGAGAGCTCTTGCTGAGGGTATTGATATGACGACCGGTAACGAAGATTGCCGGTGGAATACGTTCCTGTTCTTTGGTGCTAGACGAAATGCTCTCTTCGTAAGGTCTTGGCTTCCGATAACTGGTCAAATGAAGTGAGTTTTTCTATTTCCTTCTTATTTTGTTTAGAAAGTATGTGCTTTATATATTTACTTTTATTAGTTTGACTGACAAATGAGAACATGGGAATAAAGGAATTTAGAGAAAGAGTGAAACTTGCATGCAATTTCGGGCTTGATTAATAATTACACTGTTTGAAAGTCACTGTTTATGTGGAATTAAACAAGGGCTTTTTTTAAGTAATCAAAGGAGGTAGTTAAATCATCTTAGTTAAATTTGAGGTTAATTATTTGTGTGTGGTTTTTAGTTGGAAATTACAGTTGTTGTTTTGGTAAGGTGGGGTTTTTATTCTAATTGCTGCTCAATTCCACGTTAACTAGTGATTTTTACTCATACGGCATCCAAGAAGGTGATGAGATAGAAATTGAATGAATTTTCTGGTTCACATGGGGATCAAAATTTAATTGAAAGGTTTTGGACCATAAAATAGCAATCTTGATTTATTTTTTTTTTGTTTAAAGTGTCTTGTATTTATTCTATTTTCTTACGCGATAATATGCTTTTTAACACCATGAGATTTGGGAAATTGTAATTTTTTTCTATATATTGTTATTGTTTTGTTGTGATTGATGTATGATTCTTGCCGGTCTTTTCTTTTTCTAATTTGACGCAAAGAAATAGTGTTTTTATATGAGAATGAGCATGCTGTGAACTTGGAAACGTGAAATGTTGTATTTTCTGCACATCAGGCCTTACAGTAAGTGAAAGGATAAAGAGGCTGTCGAGCTGCATCGCTCTGATTTACTGTGGTTTTCGTTCCACATATGACACAACTTTAGCATGTATATCTTTACTTTCATCCTGTTCTGTTGTTTTCACTCCCGTTGATCCAGTACTGAGATATGAGGGTTGCTTTGTGATTTCAGGGGCATTTTGGTCATAATTCATGGGCTTAATGAGCACAGGTAACATCTGAACTTTTTTTGCATCTTTAATTTCCCTTCTATTAATGATAAAATTTGAAGCTAATCCGTTTTCTTTCTATTTTTTTGTCTTCCAATCAAAAGTTTTTATGAGTTCTCTTCTTTTGGGCTTTCATTCTCAGTGGAAGATATGGTCAATTTGCAAAGCAACTAACATCAAGCAACTTTGGCGTCTATGCAATGGACTGGACAGGTAGGTAGCTTTTGTAAAGATGTTTGCGTATTTGGTTTCCTTACCTTTATGGTCAATAGGTTGCTGTGCAAATGCGTGCTCTTTTTATTTAGAGCACATGAATGGATACATTTGCTAAACACTACTCGAAATTTCTTGAAGTTGAAACCAGAGAGATTTTGATAACTTCGTCGGTGAGATTGGAGCATTCCAACGCCTGCTTATGCTGATAAAAAAATTTATAACCTTTTCTTTCGGCATATTATTAGCATATCTTTCTCTATCATTTGAAAGTGTTTCTAGCCTGAGTCTCTAGCTTTGTCTTATGGTAATTATTCTCTTTTTTTCCCATTGCATAGGTCATGGTGGGAGTGATGGGTTGCATGGATATGTTCCTTCACTGGATCATGTCGTTGCAGATACTGTAAGTTCAGTCATAACTTTTTCTTTATCCTTTGACAACTGCTCTTTATCCTTTCCATTAATGGTGCTACAGTAAATTGTCAAATGATCATTACTGTGTGTCATGACCTGAAGTATGTGTTAAGGCTTACAAAATCCTCTCTCCCTACGCCGCTTAACATTTAATTAGCCATTTTTTATTATTTTCCCTGGCCTGGCAGTACATTCAACTTGAATCCATCATGATGTTTTGTTTAGCATATAGTAATTTTCAAGCATTCATAATATACCCACATACCTGTTTGGAATGAACTGTGTATCTCCTGTATGAATAGGGGGCTCTATTGGAAAAGATTAAGTCAGAGTACCCTGGAGTACCATGCTTCCTTTTTGGTCACTCAACTGGAGGAGCTGTGGTTTTAAAGGTAATATACACATTTAAAGGAAGTTTTATTCTTTTTCTTGTTTTTTTGGGTCCACCAGTTTCCATTATTATTTTGATCCAATAAATTGCATCTGAGTAGGCAGCCTCAAATCCTAACATCAAAGAAATGCTGGAGGGGATTATTCTGACCTCCCCTGCTTTGCGTGTCAAGCCTGCACATCCCATTGTTGGGGTAAGTGTTTTCAGTCTTCTAGATCACAACAATGTTGAGATGTTAATGGTGATAACTGTGATGTGCTAGATTGTGGTCTCATGGTTTGAGTTAAGGTTCATGTCATTGAGTTTTTGAACTTGGATTTTGTCTTGAAACCAAACAATACTGTTGAGCTTTTGAGAATGCCATTTTGAAATTCTCAAGGTTCAGAGTTAAGTCCTATACTCTTGAAGCATGATGATAACCCTTACATGTCGTTGGATCGTGCTGTCATGGTTGATGTCCAATTCATTAGATTTTATGAATTATAGAAGCTGTTTCAAAACTAAACCATACCAAAGCTCGGAAATGCTGTGTTCAGTATAACCTTTTTATCCCTGCATAGTGGGAATGCTACAATTCTAGCTTTTAATATATGAAACCAAGACAGAAACATTCCCCTGCAACAATTTTGTTTGAGGAGCTCATTTTACTTGAAATTTGCCTTCAATCCTCAGAAACAAGAAGTTACATTAGTTTTGATTTTGATTCTTGCTATTAAAATATTCATTTATTATTTTCATGCAGGCTGTGGCTCCTATTTTTTCTCTGGTTGTCCCCAGGCTCCAATTTAAAGGAGCAAACAAAAGGGGCATTCCAGTTTCTAGGGATCCTGCAGCACTTCTGGCCAAGTATTCTGATCCATTGGTCTATACAGGGCCGATAAGAGTCCGCACGGGGCATGAGATATTGCGTATATCCTCTTATTTGATGCGTAACTTCAAGTCTGTTATTGTCCCATTCTTTGTTCTCCATGGAACCGCTGACAAGGTGACTGATCCTCTGGCATCTCAAGATTTGTACAATGAGGCAGCCTCCAAGTTCAAAGACATAAAGCTTTATGATGGTTTCTTGCATGACCTTCTCTTTGAGCCCGAACGTGAAGAAGTTGGTCAGGATATAATCAGCTGGATGGAGAAGAGATTAGGTGCTGAATACGAACAAGTTTAAAGTTAGCTGTAGATTCTGACTGTCAAGGGTTTGGCTTGATCATAAGTATAGCAATCTCAAAACGTCTTATTCCTCCCACATTTGCGTATTGCATGCCTCATGAAATGGAACCTGCATTTATGCAATATAAAAGAAGCTCTCTCATGTGTGGCCTCTGTTATCTGCAAAAGGAAAAACGTTTTCTTATTTATACAGTTTTAGGTTTGGAAATTTCCTCCTTTTCATTTCCTCACGGTCAACAAGAATATTGCCAAGAATATCACCAACTGGCCTTCTTATCAATGTTATGTCATATTGCCATTACTTGCAACTGCTATCTAAAGTCACTTACAGAAATTTAGCCCTGATGAGATGTGTGAACGAACTCTGGTTTAGCCTACTGATGTTACTGGAAAACTCGAGCTTTAACAGAACTAGTGCCAATGACAATGGAAGCGCCTATGATCTATCCATCGACGACACTATCTCACACCGTGTCTGTATCTGTGACAGCATGGAGATAAATTTGAAAAAGATCTGTGAATTATTACCCAGATTGGTTTCATTTGCTTTCGTTTTCTTTTACACACACACACACACACAAACGAAACAAGAACAATCTTATATAACTGCATGTTCATAGTGAAAACAAATTGTATTCATCGATATCTAGTACAAAGGTATGAATGAATTGCTGCTCGAGATGAGCTATTCATTCATCTCCTTGCAATTCTACCCAACATCGGCAATCTTCTGACAAAGGCTTCTTCCCTGTAAACCATGTGCCACAGGCTAAGAGCCCATAAACGAGAATGGCAGATATTAAGTCTAACGATAGGACTGCCATAGATATTAAACTTAACCCGACAGGACATCCTGTTCCATGTTCTTGCCCATGGATTGGAGACAGAAGTTAATGAAAGAATTGAAATCTTCGAACGTCCACCCTTCAACTGGATCAGCAATGAAAGACCACTCTATCTTGCACCCATTTTCACCTGCATCTGATCCATTAATTTCCAATACCTTCATGGTGGCCATATACGATTTGAATCCGGAGTTGTTTTCAAGGACCTCGTAGCTTAGACACTTTTCTGCAGGACTAATCATCAATAACCTCTCTTTGACCCAACGAACCTCGCCCTCATCATAACTTCCATACGTTGATAGTGTCTTAGAAGCACAGTACCGAGTCAGGCCAGGCTTTCCCAGCTCACCACCCACCTGGTTGCATACATCGATGCTTGGAAACCATTTGTTTATATTGCAGAAGTCCTCCAAGAGAGACCATACTTGGTCTGCTGTTGGCCCTCTTAGCTCTGCTATGGACTTGCCTTCCCATTTAATTTGTGACTTTTCTTCTGCCATATTAGAGAGAGGATGTGCGTTTTCAAGGGCAGTTGTTCATCTACATATATTGCACAGCAAGTTGATGCATGAGATTGAAATTACTTTAGATTTTATTTATTTTAATTGTATTTTATTAATGTAAGAATAACAAATAATAGGTTTTGATTGGTTAAAAGTTTTTGTTTCAACACTCCCTCGATTGGATCAAGACTGAGAATCTTGCACCATGTTGAATATCTCCACTGAAAATCGGCGACCCTTCAATGGTGGCCACACATGACGTCACTTCGGCATTATTTTCAAGCATCTCATAACTCAGGCATCGTTCAACGGGATCATTTCTCGATGGCCCAGCTTACCTCACTGCCGATGCTGCATTGTGCTGGAAGCCACTTATATAGGCTACAGAGGCAACAAGCTTGGTTCAGCTCGACCATGGCCTTCCCTTCCCATCTGGGCTCTGTTTTCTGCCTTTAAAGAGAGGATGTGTAATTTGATGGGCAGTTGTTCATCCATTTATATACAACAACAAATTCGATGCCTCGTATTTAACGCATAGACCAACTTTTGTAAGACAAATTATTATCTCTCTATTTTAATTAGTTTGATCCTTGTTTGTTTGTTTGTTTGTTAGAGAATAATTTTAATAAAAAGTGAATTTCTAAAAGGTAGATTATTTCTTAATATTTGATAGTGTCATAGAAAATGAATGGGAAATATCTTATTAATATATTTTTCAAGTTTATAAAAGAAAATGGACCAAAAATAAAATAAGAAAAGGTTGAAAGATTATGAAATTGAGAATAAATCATAAATTATTTCAAATTAAGCAAAAAGCAATAAAAAATATGGGTCAAATCAGATAGATAATTTTTTTTAAGAAAATGGTAAGAGGGAAACAAATAAAAGAATAAGGACCAAGATTGATATAAAAATTAAATTAAATCAAATTCTAAAGGGACAAAATGAAAAAAGAATATAAAAAACTATGATACTAGTGAATAACTAGTGATATCCTATTGATTATAAAAAAAAAATTGAAAATAACAAATCAATGCTAAATCTATACATTTATAGTCTCTCCTCATAAATTATAATTATTAATAATTGTAATTTAATATTTGTTTGTTTTTGCTATTGAAAAAAAAATTGTATAAAATTTATTTTTTTTCTCTAATTGTTTAGTGTTTTAAATTGTTTTAATGTTAAAAATAAATTTAAAAACATAATATATTTTTAAATAAAAAAAAACTTCAAGAATAACCGCTGTGACCACACCAAACGATTTCAAAGTACATACAAATTGCCAAAGATACCGCTAATAAGGTTTCATCATGTCCAAGACTATATCATATCTTGCCCATGCAAGATAGCCCAAGAAATTTTGTAAAGGGCCAAGAGATTTACTGCAAAAGAAGTTTTCATGGGAATTGCAAAAAGGAGGTGTTTCTCCGGAAAAGTAAGCTAATAACATATAATTAACGATGATTAGCGTTAATTACAGCACTTTTTATTCAATTAAAAACCAAATCTCAGCCAGCCAGATCAATTTCTTAAACAGCGTTACCTAGATAGGACAGCCTGTTCCATTTGTTGCCCCATGAACTGGAGAGAGGACTTGATGTCAGAGTTGAAATCCTCCAGTGGCCACCCTTCAATTGGATCAGTAACGAAGGACCACTCGATCTCGCACCCATGATGACCCTCTCCATCTCCATCGTTGATTGGCAATACCTTAATCGTGGCCACATATGACTGGAATCCAACGTTGTTTTCAAGGATCTCATAGCTTAGACACCGTTCGTTTGGATCGATCATTATTAGCTTCTCCTTGGCCCATTTGATCTCAGTCTCTTCGTGGCTCCCGTCCGATGACACTTTGCTAAATTTGCAGAGCCGAACCAGGCCAGGTTGTCCGAGCTCACCCTCAACTCGGTGACATGAATCCACAAGTGGAAGCCACTTCTGTAGATTACAGAAATCCTCAAAGAACGGCCATACTTGGTCTGCTGTTGGCCCTTTAAGCTCCACCGTGGCCTTGCCTTCCCATTTGCCTTGTGCCTTTTCTGCCATGATAGAGGGAGAGGAATGCTGGCTTCTCTGAGGGTCGTTAATGGCGACCTGACCAATTATGATGCTTAAGCTATTTTCGTCGGCGGACAACTTCAGATTCTTTTCTTTTCTTCCCTGACTGTTTCTTTCAAAGGATAATGTAGATAAATTATTGTTTTTTTTTTTTTTTTATCTCATTAGACACATGTAGTGTCTTAGTTTGGAGAATATCTTTTCACCAACCTAATTTTTTTTTGACCGAGGTGTTCGGGTCAGCTTACACGTACCTCAATTATTTTCCGGACCCACTGAATATCCTGCAAGCTCAGTAAGCATGTAAGGCACCGCGGGGATGACAGGCATACCGTGCAGGGATAGATCCAGAAGAGACAAGAAGGGAGGAACCCTCCAATCCCACTTCCACTGGGACTCGAACCATGTTCGAATGAAAGAGGATGCTCCCCAACAACCACTAAGCCACAACCCCTGCTGGTTTCACCAACCTAATCTTGATAAAGGGGGAAAGGGAGTTAAATTGACAAAATTAAAATAAAAATTGATTTTCCAAGAAAAAAATCCATAATTGACAAATCTCACCCCAAATTCTATGGCCAAATTGAGGTAAATTAATTCTTTTTACTGCTGTTTCTTGCTTCATTTTTAATTTTATCCTGTACTATTTTATTTATATTTAATCAAGCAACGTAATTTGTTTCAGTTTAATATTTATTTAGTTGATTTACAATTTTGTAAGCTATTAATTTTATGGTCTATGTTTAACTTTTTAAATTTATAAACATCTATTTTTCTTATCATGTAATTAACAAAAATAATTTAAAAAAAACTTATAAGTTCATAATCTATATCAAAGGCTTAACTTTTTAAATTTATAAATATTTATTTTTCTTATCATTTAATTAATAAAAAAATTATTAAAAAAAAAACTTACAACCCATTTGAGCAAACAATTCAGGAACCCATTTGAGACTTCAATTCAAGATACAAGCTTGACTGACAAATTTTAATTAAATATAAGTTAAATTTTATAAAAAAAAATTGTTATATAAATAATTCTTTACCTATTTAATTAAATGCATTGATAAAGCCTGACTTTCCACGTCAAAATGCATATAAATGCAATCATATTAGTTTATATATATATATATATATATATATATATATATATATATATATATATATTGAAAGAAGAAGATTTAATCGACCGGTATCGAATAGTTAGTGATCTCTAAATTTTAGATGTTTAGGAATTTGTTTGGAAAATGATTTTGAAATTTTTTTAAAAAGTTTTATTTTTTTGTTTTATTTTAAATTAAAAGAATTTAGTATTTAGATTATTTTTATGTGATATATTAAAAAATATTATTTTAATATATTTATAAACCAAAAAAAAAACATTCTCTAAACAACCTCATCCATAATCAGGCACTAAATAACGAAGAAAGATGCACGTTTCACGATATTTGTCACCTAGACAAGGTGTCCAAGATCATATTTTGAAAGATTTACCGAGAAATTTATTGCATAAAAGTTTTCATGGAGATTACAAATAGGTTTAGAGAAGGTGTTTCTCCACATAATTAAGCTAAAAGCATACAATTAACGATGCTTAATATTAAACTCGGTACTTCTTCAACTAGAAACCAAATTTCAGCCAGACATGCTGATTTCTTAGATTAAGTTACCCAGATAAGGCAGCCTGTTCCATTTTTTGCCCCATGAACTGGAGAGAGGAGCTGATATAAGAATTGAAATCATCCACTGGCCAGCCTTCAATTGGATCAGCAACGTAGGACCACTCGATCTTGCACCCATCGTTGACTGGCAAGACTTTAATGGTGGCCACATATGACTTGAATCCAACGTTATTTTCGATGATCTCATAGCTTAGACACCGTTCGATTCGATCGATCATTACCAGCTTCTCCTTGACCCACTTCACCTGAGTCTCTTCGTGGCTCCGATCCGATGATATTGTGCTAGAACTGCAGTACCGAACCAGCCCAGGCTGTCCTGGCTCACCCTCAACTTGGTAACATGTATCCACACCTGGAAGCCACTTCTGTAGATTGCAGAAGTCCTCAAAGAAAGGCCATACTTGGTCTGCTGTCGGGCCTTTTAGCTCAGCCGTGGCCTTGCCTTCCCATTTGCCTTGTGTTTCTTCTGTCATGATAGAGGGAGAGGGAGAGGGATGCTAGCTTCTGTGATGGGGGTTCGTGGCGACGTGACTATTTATGATGCTTAAAACTTGCATCAGTAAGCCATTGTGGTTAACGACGACTCCAGAATTTTCAGAAATCTGTTTGTTTGGGAGGAAAAGGACAGTGAATAGCTGGAGAATCTTTGCTTTAGGACAATTTATAATTGGCACATCGGAGTGATACTGGCCCACCATTAACTGTCATGTGCATGCTCTATCAGAGAAATGTGTGGTCTTGAATGCCACATGATGATGTTTATGTTGTACATCTTGACTTGAATTCGAGAACTGTTATACAAATCGTAAAATCTTTATCATCACGTTACACTTCTTAATAACTAGAAGGGCTTGGTTGCATTAAACTATGATGTTCTATGATCTATGATCAGCCTGGAATCTCAGAACTAGAGTCTTCACCTTCAGGGTCAACGGCACAGGTTACCGTGCATGGCAATGGCAATGCAGATTCCGCCAGCAATTCTAGTTGGCAATGGCAATGCATCCGAGATAAACCTTGAAAACCCAATTTTAGTTTTTGGAGATTTGGCTATGGCAAGAGCCATGGTTCCGAATTTCCCAACGGTTGGTAGGTGTGTTCTCTCTTTATGTTTTCACTCTACTACTGATTCAAGGGATTTTTTATTTTCTTGCTCATTTATCGCTCAATTTTTTTCAAATGATTTTTTTTAAGACTCAAATTTTATATTGCGAGATCTTCGACTACAACACGAATGTTTAGCGCTGCAATGATGAATAACGGGGGCTTTATGCACTTCCTACCCAAGGGTGTGCTCGTTTTTCTGCAAAATATTTCCCTCTTCAAATTATTTTTCATTATTTTGGAAATATCAAGAAATTAGGTTTTTTTTTAAAAAAAATAGATTATTTTTATGGTATGGTTTCTCACACATTTGGGATACGGGCACAACCAGGAGAAGGATTTATGTATAAAGGTTAAGCTAGAAATGTGATTAGTCTAAAGCGGCTAGAAAACACGAGTCTTACTCAGAGAGTGTTTGATATTGCGTTTCAAAAATATTTTAAATTAAAAAAATTAGTGTTTTTATATTTTTTTCATGTGCTGATGTCAAAATGATTTTTAAAAAAAAATTATATTATTTTAATATATTTCTGAACAAAAAATACTTTTAGAAACAACTTCAACATCCCTCTTAAACATTAGTCTTTAAGATATATAGCATGGAAATCTTTTCTTCTCAAAAAATATCTTTTCAAGAACAAAACTCACTATACAATCGACCTCATGTCACCTGTAGCAATACCTTTTGAAGGGCTTCTCGTGGGCAGATATTAACAAAAAAAAACAAAGTTGAAGATAAAGGGGGGGGGGGGGGACAACTAGGATAATGTAGATAGCTGCACGCAAGTATATGTTCCTATGAAAATGGCGTTTTACATGCTACTGGAAGATGTTATCCTGCTGTTAGAAGACAATTATCAAACCAAACATTGAAACTTTATAAAGTTTAATTTCTAATATATTCATGCAATTCTAGATATAAAACACTTAAAAAGAATATAAAAACCCTGCGCTTAGTTGTTCTCACACACCTAAGACACTTGGATAGCATTTGTAATATCTTAATTAATCACTAATATGATGGACTATATATATATAAACTCGGGCTAATTTTTTAAATTTATGACCTGAGTCATAATATTAAAATTAGCCAATAAAAAGCAAATTAAAAAAAAATCATGAAGCCAATTTCTTAATCAAGCAAATATTGAGGGATAAAATATATATAAAAAAATATCTACAAATAAATAGAGATCAAAAGCAATTTTTTAAGTTTATCTAAAAGAATCATTTTTTTATTATTATTTGTTTGGTTTCAGATTAAACTAAAAGAGTCATTTTTTTAGCAAGCTCAGAAGCTGTTTGGGAGGGCGGTTGTACCGTTGTTTCCTCTCTTTTTTTATTTTAAATAAGTTTTTTTGATATTTTTAAATCATTTTAATGTGCTAGTATCAAAAATAATTTTTAAAAAATAAAAAAAAAAATATTATTTTAATATATTTCTAAATAAAAAACATTTTTAAAAATAACCGTAATCATCTTCCAAACAGGCCTGAATCTGAAGTTCTGAACTCGACCCATGCTGGGATGGCTTTGATAAAAATGACAATTTGGGCGTCCACCGCCGCTTAAAATATATGAATGCATATATGAAGGGCACGATATGGTGTGGCGTCATCAATAGCACGTGGCAATCTGACACTCACTCTCCCAGAAACAACTCAAAATTAATATAGTTGATTGAACTTGATAACAAGCCATCATTGCACCCACCATATCCGAAGGATTAAATTAACTATATTTAAGCTGGAATACATAGGGTTAAAATCTAGATCTATGAAGGACAAGATATAGTTTGGCCGTGTATTTGCTTACAAAATATGCATTACATGTTTTTTTATATAAAATATGAACAGATAAATCCAAGTTGGCCATTCGGGATGGAGAGGCTAAAATACATTTATAGCAATTAGACCAAAGTATGGTTTGCTTGTATTAAAAATACAAACTAAAATAATGTGTATCCAATTATAAGAAAAATATCTAGATAAGTACCTGTTTGGAAGTGTGACTTAAGCTATTTTTAAGATTATTTTTTATTTAGAAATATATTAAAATATTTTTTTTATTTTTTAAAAATTATTTTTGACATCAGCATGTAAAAATAATCTAAAACACCAAAAATATTTAATTTAAAATAATAATAATAAATCCATTTTTTTTTTTGTAAATAATTTTGAAACGTCTAACAGGACATAAGTAGAGAATACAGTCATAGATTTCAACTATGACAATGACAAGGACACCAGCAATAAAAACTGGTGAGAAATTTGTCGATTCAATCGAAGGTCCTTGTTCTTTCCAAGTGTTAAGTGAAGAATTAAACTCGAACAACTTGTTTTGGTAGCTAACTTAATATATATATATATAGATATATATATATATATATATATATATGTATGTATGTATTATCCTTGATAATAAACATATTAACAAATTAAAAGAAATTTGGAGCACATCTTTTTTGACAAAGTGCAGACAACACAAAAACAAAAGAAATGATTAAAGTGAATCTGTTATTCTTAATACAGTGAGTGAGCAATGAAAATTTTATTTTCATGGCTCCACTCTTCCTTTTTTTTGTTCTATAAATACCTCTTTCTTCTCCGTCCCCCACCACATAACCCTCACCTTCTCTCTCTCATGGAGCAAAAAATGGAAGCAAGTCCACCGTTGATAGCCAAAAAAGCAAGTAACATTCTACGTTTAATTTTCTTGATGATCCAAAAAGGTATGTTAAAGAGCAAGCTCATGTTAGATCTCCATTTCTTGATGAGCCGAGGCAAGATCCTAAGGAAAGCCTTAAACGACATCATTGTCCAGCAACACAGCACTCTAAGTTGCATTTCACATGATGTTCACATGTCGTTCATATCTCCTCGAGAGTACGAGTTCAGCTGCAGCGGCAGCCCTGCTTACAAATTCTACAGCTACAAGCAACCTTATTATCAAGCCAGGAGGCGAAAACTCCACGCCCACTACAAGCACACGCGGATCCACGCGCCATCACTTGGCAGTACTGATGATTTGGCGTCGAGTATCTGCGCCGGTGACGGGACAGCTGAGGGTTCGCCTTTGGTGGGCTCGTCTGGGTGGTTTGGAACGTGGAGCCCGATGGTTAGACAAGTGAGAATAACCGACTCGCCATTCACGATGAGGGATGCTGACGAGGATTGTCACGTGGACAAGGAGGCTGAGAAGTTTATAGAGATGTTTTACAAGGAGCTGAGGTCGCAGAAGGAGACGGCTGCCAGGTAAGCAGCAGTTGAGTCGTATACATGGCACGAGTGGAGCCACCTTCAAGTGATGATGATGATGTCCAGTTTCCGGCTTGTTTCAGGTGATGGGAATGTCAATGCACGAACTTTCCGTTTCTGTAATTTGCTTAATTAATATTGTACATTAATTTGGGATGATTTCTTGCCCTTTTTTACTCTCTTTAATCCCACCTTGTAATTTGTCTGCGCTTCGCGTAACGTGCATGTCACCTTTACATGAATTAAAAGGGATCGAAAATAAATGTATTTTTGGTTTTAAATTCATCCACCAAGAATCACAGAAGCCAGATGGAGATGTGTCGCGGGTAGCTTCCTTATAAATGATGAAAGGACAGTGAAAACTACTATAATTGACAATAATGGCCCTTTCATTATGATGGCCCCAGTTTCACAAGCAACGGTGTAATACAAGTCAAGATCAACCAGGTTATCATATCAGATAAAAAATAAAAATAAAATTGCAATGATCTTTCCTTAGGATCATGGGAACATAAACTCGACATGTCTCTAGATCTAAGCTCCCTGCAATCTTAAAAAACCACAGCAAAATCGATCAGTCCCTCGTCACTACACCTTTGAAATGCCGTCAACAAAAGTTTTAGCAGTATTTTCAACACTATATAGTTAGAAAATAATATAAATTATATTTTAGGGTTAATAAATTAAGTTTGTAGGTAATACAATTTCTTAACATGGTATTAAAGCGACCTAGCGATGATGAGTTTGAATCTCGTTACTCTCATTCCATTTTATAAAAATCAAACACAAAATTGTATAGATCATTACAACTTTCAAGCTTAAAAGACTTCATTTGAAATAAATTATATTCGGGATACTCACTTAACAGTTTAAATAAGATGGTTTCTTAATATATACCATCAGATTCACTGCTCAAAACAAGTTAGGATTCCAGCAAGTTTGCGTCATGATGAGAAGCCCACTGAATATATGAAATACAATTCCTTTTCCAATGTACATTTGTTCTACGAAGGAAAGTGCGGGGTATGGAGGGATAAAGAGAGTATTATACTTAACGTGAGCTCCAAAAAACCAAGTGGCATTTCTTTTTTATTCTTTTCTAGTGCTGCTTTATGAATTAATATTTGTAGCTTTCACTTACGGAGTTCATATATATCCTTATTACGACCTTAACATAAAGTGAAACCTCAATCAAACTAATCGGATGGCCAAGATGACAAGGGAAAGGATTGGTCTGCAAATGTAGGGTCACAGATCTACCATAAAGCCTGGCGTTGGGGAGGCAGCCTCGTGGCAAGGTGGTTGCTTTAATTAATCCCGCCAACCTTATCAAGCTGGGCAAATGGCAAATCACTTTAAATTTGCAAGCCCTGTCACTTAAGGAAGCTAATCCTTGATCACCGTATACAGGAGAAGAAAGGAAAGTGAAAATCACTTAAAATTTGTAAGAAAAATAACTATCTGCTGTTTATTTTTATTTATTAAATTGAAAACTATAATATTTAAATTCATAATTATTTAATCATCAAGACTATCATATTATATCAAACAATCATTCCAACTTAAAACTTAAAATTACGAGGTGAAACTCATATATATTAGTTTTTTCGGTATCGTAATAAATTGATCATATTCTACTAAATATTAATTATCTTTCACTTTTTTATTAGACAATTTTATATTGTCTGTTTGACCATTTTAAAACTTTTTTTTTTAATTGTCTATCAAATATTTTATTTACTATCATTTTTCAATGCTACATCAACTAAGAGAAATCTCAAGATTATATGGATGGATAAATGACATCCAAAGAAGGTACAAGATGGCAAAGACCAAAAAGAGAATTGAGATCTTTTATCAAGAGAAATATAAAAAAAAAACAAGAGACTTATTGCAAGTTGATATGTTCTTTTACAAGAGATAAAGTTTTCCAATCATATTTTTATTAAGAAACAAAAATTGTGTTTTTCTCATATTTTAAATGCAAAATAGATATCATAACCAATTTATGATTTGTTAGGGTTTGGTCAAAATATCAAAAAAATCTTTCATCAATTATTTTGTTTAATTAATTTTTGAAATATTACGGTTTAATTGTAAACTTTTATATTTGATGATGTAAAATTACACTATAATGTATACCCTAAGGTATTGAAGATACAAAAATAAACACGATGCTAATATTCGGGTTTTAAAATGATTAGATTTAGCTCAATAAGATAAAGACTCTATCGTAAAAAGAGATTTAATTGAATCTTAGATCATATCAATAAATATAAAGTTTGACCTGAAAAAATAATTAAATAACAATGCAGTTTACCTGGTGATGCACCGTCTCTTTATACAACTAGTTTCTTTATTCAAACTATCGTAAATCATTAGAAAAAAAAAATCCTAAATTATATGATCATAGTTTTATGTTTTATCCACACCAAAAAAATCACATCTCAAGAAGCAGACTCGTCATCTTTAAGTCATGCACATCACAACACTTTGTTTTTACTAGTGATCAAACGAGCTCTCGTTTTTTTTTTTAAAAAAAATAGACAACAAATCAAATATCATCTTAATAAATAAAAAAAAAGACAATAATTAAAACATCATCTTAAGAAAAATATTGTTTTCCCATCTATCAAACTCATGACCTCTAGGCTTAGATAAGCACATTAATAAACTAAACGACAACATGTAATTGTTGTCATGTGAATTATTTATATGAACAGCGTCTTTGGTAATTCAAATCGGCACCAAGCATTTACCTTAATAAATTTAGATCAGCGACAAGCAACGGTGTATCCAGCCAAGAGGGAAAATATCTAGTTAAGTAGAAAATCCAGTCAGAGATTATCAATTTCACCATCACCTCTGACAAGGACACCGGCAATAAAAACTTGTGAGAAATTTGTCGATTCAATCGAAGTCATTGTTCTTTCCAAGTGTTCAGTGAGAAATTACACTCCAACAATTGCAGGCCCAATCAATTTTTCCTTTAAAATATATACAATAACTCTAAAATCTAGCAAGAAAAGTCCATTGTCCCCTAGTAATTTTTATTTATTTTAAAGGTAAATTACAATTAAAAAAAGTGAAGAGACAGCTTACCCTTTCTCATTTATAACTTGAAGAAATTTCAAACATGTAAGCAAAAATAACAATATTGATAATTTATTTTTATTCTATGGTGATATTTTCGAATCAGCCTTATATTTTAACTAAATTAAAAATAAAGGATATTTTTTACATTAATTCAAAATACTTGAATGAATAAACTATTTTAATGATTATGATTTTAGCTTATAAAATCATGGAAAAAATAAACTTGTTAAGCCAACCCTCTCAAGTTAAAATAAACAAATCCTTATAATCAAGATGCATCGAATATAAAAATAAAAGATGTCTCTTTGTCAGGATTTTGAAATCGCCGTGTAATCTGATGGGTTGCATGCGAGATCATTGCATGAGCATAAGAAAAGAAGAAAGAAATTGCAAGGAGTTTACCATGCCACCTTCTTGGAAAATCCAGATGACAGGATCATTATGAAAAGAAAAAACAGAGAATGGAATTATATATTTGGTATGAAAAGTCATTAACTACCGAAATTAATTCAAGATGACTAGCTTCGAAATTGGACAAACATGTTTGAATTTTTTTTTATGTAAAAAATATTGAAATCTCCCAAAGTCACCTCTCGAAACCCTACTTTAAATTTTAGAAGTTGACAAGTCAGAGCAAGGCTCAATCACAAGAACAAAATGATCATCAATTCTGAATTGAAATTTCAAACCACGTCTCTGTTGTGGGGCTCCTTCGCAAGGCTACACACAATAAGAATAGCTCGCAAAGAAGACTTGCTGATGGTGAGTTCTGGAGAAAAAAACCCGTTGTTTTTCCACGCATGGTGAATTTCCTAGCAATGGCGGGCTTGCCTCCATTAATTTTCTAGCGTCACTATCCTACAAAATATATAAAAATCGTTCTGGGACTTAATTAGTAATCTCTCTTGACAAAGCAGCAAATGTAACTGTCAACTAAGCAAAAGTTTAAGTCTCGTTTTTGAAATCTTTAATATAACCTTGACGTGGTGAATTAACATATAGTTATTAAATGGAATGCCTCAATCTTCTGTCCCATGGACGTTGTGATTGTAATATAATGGAATCATATGAAAGTCTGGAGTTATTGGTACTCGAAAGCGTGGTGTGACGGCAAAAAATTTTGAGATTTGCTTTGCAAGTTTCGAATTCAAATCAGGACATGTTTACCTTGTAAAAACCTGAAGCAACTAGAATTTCACTTACTTAACTTGTATTTGTAAGAATTGCCTCGAAAGAATGAGATTTCTTCGAATCCCCGAAAAAAATAGAAGTCTTGTGCGCTCAAACTTATTGCATGCATGTGATTTATCATAATTGAATCCGGGCACAATATATTAGGGCACAATAGAGAATCTTCTTTATTGATAGTTGTCCACTGAAATTGCCTTTGTAAAATCAGAAACTTTACACCGGACAATGAGGGCAAGTCAGTATCTTGCATAAAATTCAAGAATTGTACATCACAGTACGTATAAACCTTTTTGTGCTTGTTTCCCCGTCAAATCATACTTTTATAGACTTTTAGTTTTTATAGAATAATTATTTTTATATACATTTTTAACATATTCATGTAAAAAATATTATTTTAAAGCTTTTTTCAAGAATAGAGAATTTTAAAATGTAGTTTTTACCACAATCTCAATTACAGACTTGGACTTCATTTGGCTACGCGGCTGGACATGCTTTTGCAACAAAAATAATACTCAAATTAATTTGCTTTAGTGTTTTTGAAATGTTTTAATGTGCTAGTGTAAAAACAAATCTTAAAAAATATTATTTTAATGTATTTCAAAAAATTATTTTAATAAATAATCATTATCACAATATTAAACAATATTTCAATGGTCGCATGGGTTGAACTTGAACCAGAAATGATTAAGAAGAAGTATTTATGTACATGACCCCATGCACGTTAAGACATGATTTGGAATTGCATCTCAAATAGTGTTTCATGAAATACGAGTTTTTTTTACTTGAAATTAATTTGTTTATATTTATAAATCATTTTGATATTATTTTTTAAAAAAAATATATAAAAAAATATATTTTTAAAAAATAAAAATTAAAAAACAACCATTACAAGTCACCCTAAATCTTGAAATGCAATGAAGTCTAATTGGAAAGCACAAAAACCACGAAATTTCCCTTGAGATGTTGATCATCGAAGACAAGGGGCAAACAAGGAAAACGACCTAAATAAATACAAGAAGGGGAAGCTGGGCATCGACGAATGTGACGGCAAATTATTGAAATGCCCTTGTCACTGTCATGCAAATTGCAGCATTATTGGTGTTCTTATAAACACTTCACACCATTCTTTCTAGACGTCTTTTAGATAATCTCTCAAATAAGATAGAGAACAATCTTTTTTTTTTTTGTTAATTCATCATAACAAAATAGAGAAAATTGAAAAAAAAAATCACCATCTTAATAGTTTTTCAGAGATTATAGAGTAATTAAAATAAACCGTTTTTTATATCGAGAAAAAAAAAATCAGAAAACCCTAATAATATTGAATAAAAAAACATTTTTCTTTAAATTAAAAAAAAATAGTAAAAGTTAACAGCACCTAATAGGAGTACATATAGAGTGGATGCCAGGAACAAATTAAGCTTTGTAAGTAAAAGTACATGATGGATTTTTCAAGGCACTGTCGACATTCTAATAATATTATGCGTGTGTTTGTAATAAATAATAAAAATCATTTATACTATATGAATCGATTTATGCGTGTGTTTGCTATTGTGTTTTGTGCATAATAGAACCCTGGACTAGTGTAGTTTAGTGCCTTAATTGGGCCCTGATAATCTTTTTCCTTGTAGGCTGGACAGTGGTACTTTCGAACACTGTCTGAAAAAGCCCAAACATATTCAAGGGGGACATGTCCAGTTGTCCTGTCTCTTGGGCTAGCTAGTGTCTTCAACGAAAGCTTGATCTTATGGGCTGGGCTTCCTAAAAATTTGTTATCATTTCCAAACAGTATGAAAACACAGACATGGGCGTTTCTGGCCGTATTCTAGCGGTCATTGTCATGCGGGTAAGCATTAAGCAATTGTTCGGAATTGTTTTTTTTTTTTTAAATACTTTTGTGTAAAAATATAGATATCATTATTATTATTTTGTTTTTAAAAACTAATCCATAAAAAAAAAATTATATAAAAACATATTAAAGATTCTCTTCTGATTGCGATTGACTTTTGGAAATTAAATGAAATGCGAGAAATCTTAGTGAATTAAATGAAGGGTGTGAATTGTACTGAAGTTATTAATTAAAGTTTAGAAGGGAAAATGTAATTTTTCAAACCATGGAAGGAAAGCAAAAAAACAACCAAGTAAGAGCAAGTCCAACGGAGCATTCATATGAAGAGCCAAAGGCAAAAATCAGTACTTTTGCCTCTTTTTTAAGATTTCTCTTCTTCAACGCAGGAGCCATTTAAAGAGGTAAAATAGCTATTTTCATCCGCAACAGCTATTTCTACATATTTCAACCAAGAAGCTAAAAATAAAATAATATAGATATATTGTTGCAACACTATACAAACTAATTAAAACTCTTCATCGATTTTCTTCAGCCTCGTTGTGTAGATAATTCTGTAAAGCCCGCGTGTTCAGTGTTGTAGAAAATTCCTCCAAATCGCAACATCAACAGAAACAAGCGACACAGATCTGAACTAAAAACGACAGGGAATATGGCAAACACAATGCAAAAGAAGCACAAATCTAGTAAAAAAAGACACTTGTATATTACACTTGACAAGGTCTAGAAAGAGAAGGTTGTTCGGAGTGGAGGGGTGTAGAGAGGGAGATGGTTTTGGCGGAGGAAGAAGAGGAGTAGAGGAAGCTAGGGATCAGTGAGTGTTGTCTATGAGAATCCATTTTTTCTAGGGAACAAGAGAAAATGAAGAGAGCAGCAGAGAGAGGTTTTTTAGGGGTAATAATAATAATAATAATAATATAAAAAATGACTATTCAAAATTACTTTTACCATTGGAGAACACATCAATAAAAAAGCCATATATACACTATTCAAAGATCTATTTTAAAAATTTGGTTCTCCAAAATAGCTCTTACCATTGGACTTGCTCTAATAGGAGGCTTAGATGCAATTATTTATTATATTTAAGATAATAGGAAAGAAGTTTAATTGAAAAGGCATGTTTAATTATGTATTTTCTCTCACTCTCTTACAATGAATTTTAGTTTAAGCCCTGGTACAAATATTCACATAAATAAAATAGATCATTTTCAAAAATTTGGATATGATTTATTTTTTGCTACATGTCAGTCTAAAATATTCACATATTCATTGGTAAAATAGAAAACAAATCTGCAATTTCTCACTCAAATAAGTAAAATAAAATTGTAAACACTCACACATAAATAAAATTCAAGTACTAGATATTGAAATTTACTTCTTTTTTCATTTTCAAGTGGATCCATTTTTTGCCACATGCTAGTATAAAAATAGCCAAGCGCGGTTCATATTCTAGATATTTCAAGTTCTTACAAGATAAACATGTCTTGACTCGAATTCAATATCTATAAGAAATATCTCAAGTTTTTTATAACCACATCACACCTAGAACTTAATAGAGCGTGCTAGAATCTAACAATTTCAGATGTTGGAATGCAATTTATTTGTAGAAATGATTATCACTTCAGTCAATTTGATTATAAGAAAATAAAAGTAAAAATAAAAAAAGTGCTTATGAATAGAATCATCGTGCATGGAAGATTGGTCTTCAAAAAATGGAACCTTCCCGTTTCAGAATGGAACCAACCACCATGTACATGTTTGCCGCGTACTTTGACTATCGATAATGGGAACCCTGTCACTCCGCCTGTGCCCCGTCCACCTTGAAAAGCCATAGCATATGTCAACCGGCTGCCATGGAAACGGCCGCCGCCCCCTCCCCGAATTCAATTTTACCACTTTACTCTGTGATCATCTCCATGGAAGGTCCGATCGAGTCCTATTAGCCTGGGCTAAATGATATAATTCACTTCAACAGAGAGTAATGCTGTAAAAATAAATAAAATACACGAGTCAATATCACACCAGGACACAGTCCATGAAAAAGAAAATGGAAGAGCCTGGCATAGACTACCATGATAGACACCTAATTGCTCGACAAAGAAGGTGCGATAAACCCTAAGTGTTATTAGTTTATCACACCACCATGCAATGGCTGACAGTCTTAGGAGAGAATTCACTTCAGGTGAGATTAATGCCGTACAAAAAACGATGCCAGAAAATGAAGACATTCATGGGAATTCAACATGTGATGCAAAATAAACTAGGGCTGACTTGTCAATGATAGGTTGCTTGTGGACGGTCCAAGTCAAATCAAGAATTTGATATTGGATCATGGTGATTAGGTCCTCGCAGAGTCATCTGTCAACCCTCCTTGCACAGTTATACGGCCATGAATTCACACACAAATTTGAATAATCTCGTTGATCAGGAGAACTTGAGGAGATTGAACATTTCTTGATCAAAGCATTGTCATTGAACGACACTAGAGGATGGACGACAGTCAAATTTGAATTAAATAATTGCATGCCTTTGTTGAATTGACAATGGTGACATGTACATTGTGCATGTATCTCGAATTCAAATTTATTTTCTTTTAACCACTACTTTATTTATTTATTTAAACATTGATCTTCCTTCAATTATACATGAATATGATGCTCTACTTGTTATCCATTATTATATTTTGCACATCCATTTCCTGAAAGAAAAAAAAAAACAGGAAAAAGTTACACAAAAATTTCATTAGATTCTGATTGTGAAAAACGATGCCAAGGAAAATGGAAATTGACTCCTCGGTGCCAACAAAAAGATAAGATATCGCTTCCTATTAATCACATCTGAATTTAAGAAATAAAAACCAAAATTTAAATTCAAATAAAAAATAGAAAAAATAATAAAAATAACAACTTCAGGATTTAATCTGAAAATCTATCAAATCCCAGCTATTATAACAAGCCTATCCATTATAGAACTAAGCTTATAAAATATTCTTGAAATTTTTTGAGTGTTGTCAAATCTAAAGTTGTGAGTTTCTTTCTAGACAAATTATTATGTATTTTTTATTGTATTAAAGTTTATCTATCTAATTAAAAATTATGTTTGACATTGCGGTCGAATAGCATATTTAAAAAAATAAAATTTTTAGTTATAATCTGATTTATTTTTTTATATTTTTGAATGATTTTTAGTTATATTTTAAAAAATAATTTATATAAATGCATTGAAAGGTTATTTTTAAAAAAAATATATAATTTTAACGTGTTTTAAAATAAAAATGTTTCAGTAAAAGCATTCACGGTATAATACCAAACCTATGATGAAAAAGAAGAAGAAGCAAGCAATAAAATCTCTCTCTCTCTCTCTCTCTCTCTCTACCAGAAAAGCGTGGAAACTATATAATCTCTCTGTTGCTCTCTGCGCCTGTTCCTTGCACGTTCCTGCAGAATGATTTCAAGGCAGACTTTTCTGGTACCATGCAATATTATTTATTTATTTAGCTAAGAATTCCACCAACCTACCACCACTTGAGTAGCTAGCTCAACATCGTATGTTCAGATTCACCAAACTTTTCAATCAAGACAGCCTTAAAAAAAAAAACATAAAAAACGGTAACAAAACCATCCCAATTCCACGAATGAAGTCCACGTTGCTCTTTTTGACATGGAAACCAACCTAAATTATTTTCAGCTTTCATTTAAATAAAAATTCGGAAAGCGTAGAAATTTGTGGTGGGCTTTACGTGGCTATAAAAGTGGCCCTTTTCTTGCTTTACAGAACAAGCGAGGGTTGCGTTTTGTGTTGTGGGATTCTGTTTCTTGTGTTGTGTTTGGCTTTTCAGCTTCTTGTTAATCGCAGAGAGCAGTGGTTCTTGGTTGGGGAGGAGAAAGAAAGGTTTGGGCTTTATTAGAGAGAAGAACAATGATGAACGGAGTGGAGAAAACGAATGGAGAAGATCTTGCCACGGAGGAACAGCTTATCACTCCATGGACTGTCTCTGTTGCCAGGTGAGAGAGAGACAATGTTTTCAGATTTTTTTTGCTAATCTTGTCTTATTCCTAATGGCTTGCTGGCTCATGTTGATTTTAGATGCTGCATTGTGGAATTTTTATCTAAACTTTTAATTTTTATGCTCTCAAAAATGTTCGCAATTTTGCTCAAGTTGTGAAATCCTGGTTATTTCTTACTGGATCTTATTTATTTTTATCGTTTTCATTCATCGAATAATTTTTTGGCTTTATAGGAAGTGGTGCCAGTGGTTTATTTAGTAAAACATACATCCAGTAAGTTTGGTTTGTGGTCTTCGTGGATGTATTATTTTTGGTCCAAAACAATGAAAACTATCCTTTTCTTAAGGCCCTGAAATGTTTGACTTAAGAAACCCTTGATTGTTGGTTTTGCTGATTTGTTCATACTTCTAAAATTTGCAGAATTTAAGTTTTTGATTCACTCAAAAATATTGTTTTTTGTTATGTTACAGTGGATATACTTTGTTGAGGGATCCACGCCACAACAAAGGGCTTGCCTTTACTGAGTATGAAAGGGATGCACATTACTTGCGTGGCCTTTTGCCTCCAGCACTCATGACCCAGGAACTCCAGGTTATCTTAAATGATTTTCTTCAAGTTTAAATTCCAATATCAAAATTTCTGTCTCCCGTGCTTAATTAGTCCACAAAACTTTGATTATTAGGAGAAAAAGCTGATGCACAACCTACGCCAGTATGAAGTTCCTCTTCAACGATACATGGCTATGATGGATCTTCAGGAGAGGAATGAAAGGTTGTTTTACAAGCTTTTGATCGATAATGTGGAGGAACTATTGCCAGTTGTGTACACTCCTACAGTTGGCGAGGCTTGCCAGAAATATGGGAGCATTTTCAGACGCCCTCAGGGTCTTTACATCAGTTTGAAAGAGAAGTAGGACCATCTGGATGTGATTGCCTTTTAGTTTCATGCCTAAGTTGCTTAGTTTTCAAGTATTTACTGAAAAATGAAACTTTTAGGGGCAAGATTCTTGAAGTATTGAAGAATTGGCCGGAGAGGAATATCCAAGTTATCGTTGTTACTGATGGTGAGCGTATCTTGGGGCTTGGGGATCTTGGTTGCCAGGTACTGATGTTTGCAAGTTCACTTATAAATTACAAATTGTTAGTTGGATGAGCAGGCCACTCCTTGTCTCTCAACAGATGGATCATTGTTAATTTGATTCCTGTAATTGTTTTGCATTTGTTTAGGGAATGGGGATTCCAGTAGGAAAACTCTCTCTGTATACAGCACTAGGAGGATTACGTCCCTCTGCCGTAAGCTCTGACATATCTTAATTACTATCTTACTGAAGCTAGGAATACACCCCTTGCTATTATAGTTACTAAAACCTTGTACCTGTATTCAACACATGCAGTGCTTGCCTGTAACAATTGATGTTGGCACAAACAATGAGAAGTTATTGAATGATGAGTTCTACATTGGGCTTAGACAGAGGAGGGCAACTGGACAGGTATAGTAACTTGACTTTCCTCCCTTTCCAATTTACTAATACCTTTTTTTTGCTTTTAAATCACGCTAAGTCCGAAGATATGTGTTCTTCTATCTGCCATGGTTTAGGAATATGCAGAGCTTCTAGAAGAGTTCATGACCGCAGTTAAGAAGAACTATGGGGAAAAGGTCCTTGTACAGGTAACCATCAAACATTGCTTGACGTCATTTTTCAGTACTTAACCCTGTTCTCTGAATATTATGATTTTCCCTTTTTTAGTTTGAAGATTTTGCAAATCACAATGCATTTGATCTACTGGAAAAATACAGCCCAACTCATCTTGTCTTCAATGATGACATACAGGTAACATGTGACAAAAGTTTGCTCGTTAGCAATTCGTTTGTTCCTCAATGGAATTTCTCTAATCGCAAATGGTTTCATTTATTGCAGGGCACTGCATCTGTGGTGTTGGCAGGGCTTCTTGCAGCTCTGAAATTGGTCGGTGGAGCCTTGGCGGACCATAAATTCTTATTCCTGGGTGCAGGAGAGGTTAGGAACCAAAACCACGCGTTCAAAGCTTTCTTTTTGTTTGTACTTATCAGTCTCTTGCATAATGGTTGTGACTGTCTATGCAGGCATTTCTTTGTTCATATATACATTAGTTTTTGTTCATTTGATTCTTACTTTTGTCTTTTCTTTTGGGTGTTGCAGGCTGGAACCGGTATAGCTGAGCTTATTGCTCTTGAGTTATCAAAACAGGTGTCAATCCACTGCTTATCTGGATTTTTTCATTATTTACTTCCATTTGCTAACCCTTATGGTCAATCCCATGCTATTTTCTTCAGACCAAAGCTCCACTTGAAGAGACTCGCAAAAAGATATGGCTTGTGGACTCAAAGGTAGTGAAAATGTGGTCAAAGTCCTCAACTTTTGTTGCACATTTCACGTTGGGTACTTTTCCTTACACTAACATCTGGTCTGAGTATGCTCCAGGGACTGATTGTTAGCTCGCGTAAGGAGTCGCTTCAACACTTCAAGAAACCTTGGGCTCATGACCATGAGCCTGTCAAAGGGCTCCTAGATGCTGTTAAGGTGTGACACTTGTGTGAATTCATACTGTGTGCTCCCTTCAAATCATTTTCCTGAAATCTTACCATACTTGCTGATCTATTAGGCAATCAAGCCAACAGTTTTGATAGGATCATCTGGAGTCGGGAAAACATTTACAAAGGAGGTGGTTGAGGCCATGGCATCAATTAATGAGGTTCTTTCTCTTTCTCTTGCTCTCTCTCACTTGCACACACACACACACACCCATCAATCTTGTCAAGTTATCTGACCCTAGTCTAAATTATTGGTACTCAGAAACCGCTAATTCTTGCTCTCTCCAATCCTACCTCACAATCTGAATGTACGGCTGAAGAAGCTTATACATGGAGCAAGGTAGAATACCAATTCTGCTTTTTCTCCGAATATTGTTTCATCAGATTTAAGTCACCTCACGCATGTGTGATTGGTACTGTATAGAGAAAATAGTGAAACTCTTAATTTAAGCACCATCTTGACTGCTATATGTTTTCCAACTTGCAGGGTCGTGCAATCTTTGCTAGCGGAAGCCCATTTGACCCTGTTGAATATAACAGCGAAGTTTTTGTACCTGGCCAGGTTTTAACCTTACCTATTGTTACTGGAAATCATTCTCTTTACCAGAAATTTACTATAAATAGTGGCTTACATCTTCAAATTATCCAGGCAAACAATGCTTATATATTCCCTGGATTTGGGTTGGGATTGATCATGTCCGGGGCAATTCGCGTGCATGATGACATGCTTTTGGCAGCTTGTAAGTATCACGGACTGTTGAGTTATATCTTACATGCACATTTACCACCACAGTAAATTCTATCTGCTCCAAGGATCGATTTGAATGCTGGAAATTTCATTGGATTGCTTGAAGAGTCGAGAAGCCATGATAATAACAATCTCTGTGTAGAATAAATGCAAAAGCATTTGAAGCGTCAAGTCTAAAACAACCACCTCATCCCCCACCTCTGTACAGAGCAGATTTTTTGTGCTCTATCGACTCTGCAAGAACTAATGAACAAGGCCAGGTCCATCAAGGTTTAACATCTCCAATTCTTTTTGCAACAGCTGAAGCTTTGGCTGCACAAGTAAAACAAGAAAATTTTGACAAGGGGCTGATTTACCCACCATTTTCCAACATCCGAAATATATCAGCCAACATCGCAGCTAAGGTTGCTGCTAAAGCGTATGAACTGGGTAAGCTTCTTTCTGGTTATCAAGCTCTCATACTTGCACTGCCCTGCATTACTAATGAGGCTTACATAACTGCTTTATAGGTCTGGCATCTCGTCTCCCTCGTCCTAAAGACCTCGTCAAGCATGCAGAGAGCTGCATGTACAGCCCAGTCTACCGAAGCTATCGTTAAACTTGGAGAGGAATTATGCATTTTGCAACCAGCGATTTGCTCGGGGTCGTTCTCTACCTTCTATCTGTTTTTCATGTTTCTGTTACATCAAATCTCAAGCAGGAAGAGTGCTCCTTGCTCTAGTTGTAATAATTCATTTTTTTTTAGACAATCCTATTTGTTTAGGCTAGTTATTGCTATTTATTGCAATAATGCTGAATAAAAAAAAATTATAATTGTTTGGATTTCAATATTATTAGTTCTCAATTTTTAGAAATTGAAGTTCAAAATTATGTGCCAATTCTAGAAGTTTATTTAATTTAATTTAATTTAGGATATGATGTAGTGTATAAATTGGGATAGCATGGAAAAACGAGGCCACTAATCAGTAAAAGGCAGATTATTATATTTAGGTTATAACACTAAATAAATAAATAAATAAATAAAACATGAGTAAATGCTTTTATAGATAAAAAAAAAAAAAAGAAGATATTATGACCCTGCATGCAGTGCTACGGACCCATTTTTGAAGTTCATTTTTATACAATTTTATGTGTTAAAATTAACAATACACTAAACCATATGGGAAAAACACTCTTAACTCCTCACATATGGCACTGTGTGCTTTCTCTTCTTTTTCCATTTCTTACTCTTTTTTTCTTATTATGTTTTTTTTCTTGTTTTTTATTAATTATTTTTTTCTTTTTTTTTTTCGTTTCTTGCTTTTTTTTTTATTACTTATTTAATTATTTTTTCCATGTTTTTTGTTTTTTTGTTTTTTCCGTGGCCATAGGTTTTTATTTAAGAAACCCATTGTTCTTATTTATGTATTTTATTTATTTATTTTGCGGCAATTAAAATAGATATATATATATATAAGAGTTTGAAGGATTTTTTTAGAAGGTGCATTTGTCTAATCAAAACCCATTGTTCTTATTTATGTATTTTTATTATGAACATGTTTTCTATATTAATATTGTGGAAATATCAAGATAATTAAAATAAATATTCACAATAATTTCAATTCAAGAGGAAAAAAAATTCTTGAGGCAAAACTCCTTTTCTCTTATTCATTTTTTTAGAAAAAAAAAGTCTTTATTAGTATCATGTTTTTTAAAATAAAAACTTGTCATGATTTAAAAAACAGGTTTTTTTTTTAAAAAAAATGATGGCTTGAAAATTTAAAAAATCATGTAATAACCGAATGAGATTTTTAAATATTATTGTCATGATTAATTTAAAAGATCAGATGCTTTTATTGCTAATACACTTTAGAAGAAAGGGCCAGATCCTATATACAGAGAGAGCTACTTACATGCTTATGAACAGAAATATAAGACAGCAGTTCAAAATCTGGTACTAGCGTGTATCATCACCAACCTGGGAACTCCGTATTCCCCAAAACGATTGAGGCTTCAACTTCTTCGTGGCAGTAAAAAGCCACCCCATTTGGGTTTCACAGGAGGCACATTCTGCAATTGTCCAAGCATACCTGCAATATTTGGCATGTTAACCAACCAGTCAAATAATCATATGACCAGTTCCTCGAATTAACCCCCAGTACATGCCATGTATAATTGGCAGAGATTTAGGAAACCATGTAACACAGCAACTTAACTCGAGTTATCTTTGCTCACTCAATCTTACACCATGCTAGTATTCTCATCACTTATGGTTAACTCCCCAAAACAATTTAAACCATTGAAACTAAAAGAAAAAAAGCAATTAACGTGAAATTACAGGAGCTTCGAAATAAAGTCAGTGAAATGTTTCTCAAACTCCGGAGAAAATTAACAGCCTGCAACCTTTCTTTCTTTTTTCTGAATCAGTACAGGCCCATAACTAGTGCCCATTGCCTCAAACACCACTCTCTAATCCTAGTGATGAGTAGGGGGAGGAGCAGACACAGAACCATACATGAACTCAGATGTCAGCTGCATCAGCCTAATACTAAGGAATGAAAGTATCGTCATTTTACTTCAATTAAATTGATCTCCTATCAAGGTAACTAAAGACTGCAAGCTCCAAGGACGTAAGTGCTATTCATAGTATAGAGTTCGTCAGACAAATTGAAAGAAAATAGCGCAAGCGATGGTTTAAGAAAATTAAAATGTCATGGATAGAATCTGAGTCCATACCCAGGAAACCAGCTGTATTCCACAATGGCTCGCCCTATGAGTGCTAACCCATTAGCTTTCTGGAGTGTCATTATCTCATGCACATAACCATGTGAATTGACATAAGCACCAAGAGGACCTTCAGTAGACATCACCACCATATCACTCCGCTGAGCAATTACAGTCTGGATGGACAAAAGAAAAAAATAATCCGGGTATGAACAGAAAAACATGCTTTAGCTTATTTTAGCAGGACAGAGTTTGTTAAGTCTTAGGTTCATAGCTCACCAATAATTTTCACGAGAAAAATAAAATAAGGTGTCAAAGTATGTTCACAGGCAACAGGCAAGAGAAGAGGTATGCCACACGTATACCCCTGGTGAGAAATTTGAGGATTCAATACCACATATTACCTTACAAGTTTTACATTGAACAACATCAAAACTTTCAAGTAAACCAATTTCCCGGCGCAATCTATATGAAATGCCATCAATCTCCAGAAGCTCCTGCCTGGTCTCTTCAGAAACAGGAATTTTACTGGCAATATAAAATGACAAAAGGTCAGGCTTTCTCACAAGGCCATCCATGCTTGGTGCCCCAACAACCTGTTTCCACATATCTGCAAATGTTTAAAGCAAGGGTATCAATTATGTTCTTTCTTTCCTTTTTTCCTTTTTTTGTGGCAAATATAACTATAATACAAATAGTAAGATTTTCATTCTTTTCTGACAAAGTAAATTATCCAGATCCAAACCTTTACTGGATTCTCTTTCAAAGATCTTAATCACATCTCCATTCAAACCACATGTAACATAATTCAAAGAATCTTATCATGAAGCCTAGCAATTTCCACTCATTACTAAGACCAAAAGCCAGATAAATGCAGAATTTGAGAACAAAATTATTATAAATTTGACAAGTTTCACATTATTTTCTAACTTTCGCTTGGCAAAGCTATATGATGATGATGATGATAACTACTAAAAACTGCAAACTAAGATGTATGTGCAAGTAAGCTTGTGCAGAGCTTAAAATGCAAGCTCACAACCAAATTACCTGCTGCTCTTTCAGCAAGACAATAGGAGTCATACATACGGTATACCCAGTGGGGCCAGAAGGCTCTTGGAGCCTTGTGAAACTGGTTTAAGTCAGTATTTTTCCAGAAACTCTTTGACCCTACCCCTTTCTTTGCCAAATCAGAACTAGTCCCAGTCTCTGAGGTAGTATTATCAACATTTTTTCCAGTGTCCAAATACAATGGCCCTTTTGACTCACTTAGGTGAGATCTTGTAGATCTCATTTCTGTCTGACTCATGAGCATGTCATCATCGCTGCTGGTTGATTCATCCATTGCATTATAGCCATAATAACAGGAATTGAGTGCAGATTGGTGAATTCTCATGCCTGCTGATGAGAGCGCACTATCAAAACTTTCCTCCAAATTTGTATCTGAATCACTGTTGTTGTGCCCATATCCAAGTGATGAAGAATTTGAAGGTGGCACACATGAGAGCCTATGACTGCGCAGATTACTTAATGGTGGCAATTTTCCAAAAGCATCCTTGGGTGTCCTTAATGGAATATCTTCATGAATGATTTGAACCTCTCCAAAGGGCTAAACAGATGAAAATTCCAAATCAAATCAGCCTTCAATTTTAGAGCTACCAAGAGAAGAGGGAATAATGTTGTAGCATAAATTTGCTCTCACCATTCCTTCCACATCAATCCAATGACGTTTTAGATGAAACCGCTGCTGGCCACGAGTAACTACATTTAGTGATCCATCCTCTAATCGCCGGTATTGTCGAATCTGTAAGGTTATATGTACCAAGTTATACAAGCCAATCCACACAACCGTCATAAAAAGAAGAAAGGCAGTTTACCAATTTTAATAGTTAGTAACAGATCAAATATGCAGTGAGTATCATCTCCCTTCTCACATCAAACACCTGTCTCTAATCTGCAGTGTTGCTTGAAAATGTATAACAAGGTACAGTTACAAACAAATTGATGCCTTCAACTACGGAATTGCTATGAAAAACATTAAAATTTCAAATAAGTTTTGGCAACACTACAGAATTGGCACAAACATATACAACCATAAGCAAATAAACTTCACATCCTCCTCCATGGTTAGAAAGAAAAATGAAATATGGCTGATCATACAGTAATTATACCTCTGCAGTTGTCCCAACAGTTGCAAACCTTAATTGTCTGTTATCAGAATCAGAATCCCTGTATGCACGAACCTGAGCCAAGTTTTGAATGTTCTCTAAGAAAAGATTTAGTCCCATAAACAGAAAAAGGCAAAGGAAAAGCGTCTAGATAATGTTCACTTACCACACCTACAATATAAGGAGATTCAACTTGAACCAATGCCCTCTCAACAGCAGAAATGAAATTGGGTTGAACAACTCTCAAAGGAAGTGTAGCCTCTGGGAAAAGAACAACTCCTAACAAATATCAAAGAGCATTGTTTTTTAAACACACAAAAAACATCACTGTTCCTAGCTATCTGATAAGGTCATCAGGCCTCAAAACTTGCAAGTCTATAAGCTATTCAGTAGAAATGATTTCAAAGCTTATTTTCATGTCTCATTGGAAATTTTAATATGTAGTATTAAATACAAACGGACTAATTGTTTGAGTATACAGCATGATGAATATGCATACGCAGACCAAAAACAAGATATAACTCAGGAATTTTCTCGGTATAACCGACCACCATTTTTTCAAGTACCTTCAAGAAAGAACAATGGAAGGTTCAAAACGGCACCTCCATCCAAAAAAGCCAGTCTATGATGAGTGTCTTCAACCTCTGCCACACACGAGCAATTTTGTAATTCCCTAGTTCGATTAAAATACACTGAAAACAAAAATCAAAATAGTAACAACAAAATGCTTCGAGGCGCCAGCGCCTACCGCCAAGATAAGTATGCAGTGAAGCTAAAAAGGGGTTGAAGGTGAAATCATCAGATGAACCAGCACCACTACATGAAGTGGTAGAAGCAATCAAAACAAAAATCAAACATCCAAGTTAATCATCAAATTAGTATTTCATCTTCTTCATCATCATCTAGGTAACAAATACACCATTATTCGTTTAAATTAAAAATATTTAACTATAAAGAAACCCTAATCCCCAGATTATATTCTATGATTGCTACTGAATAGACAAAATTAATCAGCGAAATAAAAGTAATCCAGTAAAGAGCTAAGGTGATGGATTACGTGGCATCACGACCACCGACTTCTTCCTCGATATGTAATTCTTCGAATTCAAGCTCTTGAATCCGGTGCCTCTCTGCCTCTAAAATTGTAACGTCGTCCATTTCCGTTTTCTCTCGATGTCTCCCTGTTTCCTTTCCTGCTATATAGTTTTCTGTTGGTGGTGTTCTGTGTGAGAAAGAAGCACTAGGATTTTAAATTTTATTATTTTTTGGTCGTTTATTATGTACCCGCCATTACATATTGCAAGTTTGCAACAGACAAAGTTCCAGAAGAGTGTGTACTGTGTAGTGCAGTACTGCTCTGTCATTTTAGGCACAAGCGGCCTTGCCATGTCATTATTTTGTCTGGACTCCAATTGTGTTTTTCTGGGCCGTTAGCAACCGTTCTGGGCCCAATTACTGTTATTCGTGTCCCCCGAGTTATCAGCCAGTACTTTTAGTGTGCATTTGTGGTTAATATTATTTTTAAAAATATTTTTTTATTTATAATATATTATAATAATGTTTTTTTTGTTTTTTTTTAATTATTTTTAATATTATTGAATAAAAATATAGAAAAAAATTAAAATAAATAACAAATAACTTTTTTTTTTTACAGAAACACAATATTAAATTGGGCATTAATACCAGGAGAAAAACACTATCATTTTCCTGGTAATAAACCTGTAAAACAGAATCGGTGGTGAGGAAACTTGTTATAAGTAACAATAAAATCTTGATCTCTACGATCAAGAAATCATCCAGGCAATTGCCAGCAACCAATGAAATGATTCAGCATCATAATCTGATTAACATACCCTTTATATTTTTTTTAAATATATATATATATATATATATATATATTTTAAAATATTACATGAAATTGTTTAAATTAATTACAATCGATTTAATCTACTGATTTGATGCAAACATGGGTCTTAAAATAGTTTTATGACTCGCCCAATAAATCAAATTTCTTTCTTTCACTCGTCCACGTCCTAGAAGAGGAGAAATCGTGGCTAATGTCGAGCTAGATCAAGACGTGATCATGAGCTGAAACTTCGACAAGCCAGCCCAAGAGTGGCATGATGTACGGAAAGCAAGCCTGGTCATTTACGAACCGGCCCAAAACCATTTCCTCGCCGTGTTGAGCAATAGCCGGACCCCAGCTAGCGAGCCCAAATACATTTCGATTATCTTGAAATAGTTTTTGTGATGGTTTTACAGTAGCTCTATTTTTTAATTTCTAATATTTTTTTATTTTAAAACATATTTACTATATTTATGTATATCCAAAAACTATAATTTATACTTAAAAAAACATGTTTAATTAAAAAAATAAAAGCATTATTTCTTGTGTTTTTTACTTTTGTCGAAGCATTTCACTCTTCTTGTTTACTATAATCACAATAGAGATGATAATATAAAAAATCTGATCCAGCTCAAAGGATAGAGTTATGGGGGAAGCCTGCAAATCCTAAAAGCAGCAGCATGTAGATTGCCACTCTCATGCTTTGGCAACGATATTCTTGCAGAATCGATGCTTCCACCAGAATTTATTTTAAAATACCTATGAGAGTAACTTTAAATCTCACCTCTTGGTGAGAGTCCAACATTCCCACAATTGTTGGCTGCTGAAAAAGAGAATCTATTTTTGGTATTACAGTGCTGGGGGCTGGAAGATTTACCATTCGTGTATAAAATATAAATTGGAAAGATTTATCTTATTTTGTTTGAAAACAAATAAAATTGTTGGTTTATATACATAACATAAATATACAAAAATATTATCAGGCAATTGTTATGTATTTAGCTAATACTATATAATGACATTATAATATAAGGTAAAAAAGCCAAGACCAATTGTACATAATTATCAAAGTTTGTTTGAGAATATGATTGAAATTGTTTTTTAAAGTATTTTTTGTTCAAAATGATATTTTTTATTTTTTTAAAATTATTTTTAATATCAACAGTATGACTTGAAAACACAAATTCTTTTTGACTATAGATAATACTTACTTTATACAACATCACATGATTGAAAAGGGCATAAGGGGAAATTGCTTCAAAAACCCAACAATTTATCAATATGCCAAGCCCATCCAATCACTAAAATAACTCTTCCTCGCTGACGTGTCATTTGTCAAATAAATAAAAATATTAAAACTCATATTCATTCGTAGACACTCAATTCTACCGGTTTATAAATTTACTTGCAAGAAAATAAACTTTTGGGTAATCCGGTATCCAAGCTAGCTTGAATGATTCTCAACTATTTTTCTAGATTTTTGTGCTTATATCTATACAAATTATTCATATAAAAATAAAATAAGTTGCTAATCTTTACACTAGAAATATAACACCAAAACATGTAGTAAGTAATATTTAAATACTGAATCTTAAAAAAAACTTTTTAAAAAGTGTTTAAGAATGTGATTATGATTGTTTTTATAAATATTTTTTACTTAGAAATATATTAAAATAATATTTATTTTTTAAAAAAATATTTTTAATATCAGCTTATCAAAATAATCTAAAAATATTAAAAAATAAATTTAAATTTTCTCAAAAAGTAAAGTAATTTTCAAGTGATACCTTACACCCCTATCCAGTAACTTTAACTCAAATCAAACATTGAGGTGTTCTTATTTTGGAAGCGCGTGCATCTTTAGTATTAAACGACAAGCCTCGTATTTGACGTGGATGCATTTGTGGTGGTTGATTCTTATCAACATGGGAGAATATTGATAATTTCAAATCAAAATGCGAAACGAATCCGTCTTTTCAGTCCTTTTTCTTATCCTGTTATTATATATTGTTTTTTAAGTGAATTTATTTATAAATATATTAAAATAATTTTTATTATCAACACACCAAAATAATCTAAAAAAAATTATACTAAAAATCTTTCATTTATTATTATTTTTTTTAAGAAAAAAAACCCGGGATTGATGGATTAGTGTCGTAAAACCTTTTTTATTTGGAGCAAAGGAATAAATTTATCAACCATTCTCTTTCTCTGATTTATCTATGTATATTATAATTGTAATTGTAAAAACAATAAAAAATCAAGATTTTGAGAGAAAACAATAAAGCTTGGTGTTTAAAGATTCCATTCAACGAGAGTGGATAAATGGCAAGGATTTTTTCCCCTTCATCTCGTATGAAAAGACAATTTGAGATCGATAGAAAATTGTTTGTTTGATTTTATGTTTCTTGACCAATTTTTTGGTGTTTAAGGTGGAGAAATTAGTTTAATGAGGTTCTTAGAATGTTTCTTAGTATTTCATGTTAGCAAATGTTAAAAAATAAAGTTTTGAATCCAAAAATACTTTAGTCTGATTTTTCAGACCACCTCCACTTGGTTAAAATCTAAGGATGCATATGACACTTTATTTGCATTATTATTATTATTATTATTATTTGGAAATAAAAAGGAGTGCACAAGGCCTATTATTATTTGGAATTTTATTTATATGATGTATTTAGAAGAAAAAAGTGTTTGTTCTTGATGGAAAAAAAATCAAATAAAAAAAGAAGCATAGATTCAAACTAGAAGATGATTTAAAATATTTTCATACTCATCTAAATTAAATTAACAAATATTTTGCAATTGATGGATTCAACTATTTTTAGATTTATCTTATTAAGTATAGATAATGCGTTTATATTCCTAAATTGAAAAAATAGAATACAATAAAATGCATTTGTAAAATTGATACAGTCTTTTAATATGTTAAAAATGACTTAAAACTCTAGTCGCATCACATTATAGCATGGGTTTTAAAGCTAGTAATTTAAAATACTAAAAGTCTGAGTTTTTTTATTGTAGCCCCTCCATAATAAAATGTGTATGTGCTACAATAAAATTATTCTTTTACCTTTCATTATTTTTTTTAAAGCTTTACTTGAGATCTGTGCATACAATTAATTTGTCATTATTGATTTAAAATTTGTTTGAAATTTATATTTTTATATATTTATATATAAATCAATACCTTTTTTATGTGACTTTTTTTGTTTATTTAGCGTTTTTAAATAAAAAATATTTTTTAATTATAGTTGATGTGTTTGCTTTTTTAATAAGATAGCATGATTCATCTATAATTTGTTTTATATTTTTTATGATCCTTTCAATATATCTAGCCTTGTATAATATATGTATTTATCCAATAGATTTTATGTGTGCTGTTTTTTATTACAAAATAATTTCATAATTTTTTGACCTAAATTATTTTAATATATTTATATACTAACACATGATTTTTTTAATGATCTTTTTATTAAATGTCTTAATGATATCATGCATTGATCCAGTGGAGAAAAAAGTGGGGGAGAAAAATCAAAATCAACCATCAATCACCCGCAGCAGGAGCCCATCGCTCCGATGAACAGAAACTAGATGTCGGCGTTTCTCCTCCATGCCCCTTCGGCTTCGGGCTTCAATGCTGTGGCACCCCACTTCCACGAAATTCACTTATAATTAGGCCTACTGCACTTTAATAAATCAAAGCTCAAATCAAAGTAGATTGCGGAGCCATTTGCTACAATTATCTTAATGGGGAACTTTTTTTTATGTCTATTGTTTTCTATAAATCATTTATTCTACATGAAGGAAGTCTTTCTATACAAACTTAATTTAAATTATAATAATATGCTGTTAATTAAAGAAAATACAAAAGCAACAATTCAATGTAATCTCGATGATTTAACGATGATATCATGACAAAAAACATGCATATATAATATATATATTAGTGGTGGCTGTGATGACGTGTGATACTAAAAATAATGACAAGGGTTACAGTAACATCAGCTTTTATGATGATGACTGTGATTTTATTGATAAATAATTGTAATCACGGGTGATAATTATAAGATATTGGTGGTGGAGTTAATGGTTGAAATGAAAGCGATGGTTATGCTAAGTAATTTTTATTTTAAACACATTAAAGTGAAAATACAGTAGCAGCACAGCTCGTTTCTTCATTGATTTGTGGTGTCTTCAACTTAATTATATATAAATTCCCGAGTGAAGACTCTCCTGTGTTTAAGATTTTAGCACGAAGAAAACCATCGATCGAATCTCTATCCGAGCTTGCATGCCAAAATCCATCTTTCTTCTGCTTTTAGTAGCAGACCATGTTTAGCTCTTTACTCTCGACATCATATCGATCCTACTTTGAAATGATTGAGATTTATGAAAACAAAGCCTCCAGTTGTGTTATAATATGGTTTAGTTCATCATGAGATGTGCTACGAAAAAGCAACAAGATGCTTCTAATTATAATTATCACAGTCATAATCTTGCTTTAATGAAGATTGTCGAGCTTTCCTAGAACTAGATAACTGATGGGGTTGCGTTCATTGACGTTACAGGTTCAATGAACAAGTGACACCCTAGCCTCACTTCCTTTTTCTTGATATAAATATAAAAAGAAAGAGCTCGGGAGTCCTTCCTTTCCATGGCGGCCAGTACTAAATTAAGCCTGCAAATTCTACAAGAGATCGAGAGAAGTAGATGGGTAGGTGGTTAGTAGGCGAAGTTGTGATGATAATCACAATCAAGAAATGAAAGGGGATCGAGAGAAAATAAAATAAAAAGGAGGGAGGGAGCTAAACAGATCCAAAAGAGCATCCCAAAAGTGAAGATGGGAATTAGCAGTGCAGCTTTTCTATCATATCTAAATAAGTGGGATGTAGGGGTCCGCAAGGCACCAGAGAGGTTTGGTGCATAAAGTGGTGTGATGCTAATCATGAAGTGAATGACTTGATATCTTGTTCGATGAATTCATTGAACAATTCCATCGATTCCTTTGAAAAGAACAAAAAATGGGTTCAACATGTCAACATTTGGCAGGCTCACCTCCCCCACCCATGAAACTCCGGGTGGCAAAAGCATGCCAAAAAAGATGAAGCGTCAACAATTTCATAATGGCTCCTTCACTAATTCACTGTGATTCCTTAGTTTTCTCAACCTTGGCCAGCTATCTTGGGTGCAATACTACTCCTAGCCTACCATGCAGCACACTTCTACATGCCTCCCGCATTAAAATAGGGCGAGCCAGCTGATGGTTAAGTGGGAAATGTACCCTCTTAAGCCGCCGCCGCCGCCGCTGCTGGTGCTTTAGACACATTTTGCTGGCAGCCGAGAAGGCTCGATCGCTTGCTAGTGGACCATTAGACTAGTGACTTATAAGTCGTCTCCAACAGAGTCAATTAGTCACTGCCATACACGTTTTTTCGCCACTCGTTTGGATGAATTCACAGAAGTCAAAAGCATTAGTGTGATTGCTAGTTGTAATCTGGTTTGCCTCGCTCTGGTGCTATATATATACACACCAATCTTATGGCAGGCTTAATTAGGAGCTAAGAACATTGTTTGATTGAAGCTCGACAGTGCGATGAGAGGAGACATCATTGAAAAACCATTAACGGAATATATTGCGAAAAAGGAACCCTAAAATTCGTAATGTCACTGTCAGTCTGCCACAGAGGGTCCATCATGGGAGGCCAAGACGCTGCTTCTTGAATAGATCGACACCATTGTTTGTCCTGGGCATCTGTCATCTACCAAGTTATTTACTTGTGCATTTGGTAGTGGGGTGATCATGGAATTAATCAAATGTATATAAATGCAATTAGATGCTTTTTTCATAGTGATAGCTAGCTTGATATAAATATCCTAATACTTTCAAAACAATCTCTTTTTTTTTTTTTTTATGGATTTAAGAATTCTCTAAACTATAAGTTGGTATTTTATAAAGAAGAAAATATAATAAATACACACAGAAGAAAAAACATTGATCTCTAAAAACAGAATTATTTGTTCATGTTTTGGTATGAAAATGATGTTATGTAAACAATGTAATGTATACATTGAGAATAAAAATTGTAAGCCCCTTGCCTAAGTGATTTAGGAGGCATTTATACTTGTTAATCTTTATTTTCTTGTTTGAGAAAAAAAGCTTGAAAACTTGTCTATCATAATAAAACTAACGAGGATAAATATTGATTACACATTAATGACAAAATAAATATATTTTACATAAACGTTGTTTGATGATGAATAAACATCCCTTTTTTTTTTTTTGGTAGAAACCATCCGGTAATCCGGCCACTGCCGACTAATCCGGATTCGAGCCGGGTAGGACCCTTAAGGGCGGCAAAGCTCTCCCAAGCGAGTTTTAAAGCAGCTGCATACCCAAGGCTCGAACTCGAGACCTTGGTTAAGCTGGGATGACAATATGATAGACTCTTGTAATAGGATCCAGGCTAAAGAATTCGACTTAGATAAAAATTCTAGTGAACTACATATTGAGTTTAGATCACAAGACAATACGAATTAGACATATTATCTAGGTCTAAAGGTTATAGGAAGTGTATGTGATATCTGAGTTCAAGTGTGACACCTGAGTCTATAAACACAAAATAGATATTTATTGTCTAAACTCCAATAAATTGTCTGAATTCAAGAATATTAGATCATTTGTTTGAGCCCATAAGTCCAAAATCTTTTTAAAAAATCTCTTTTGGACATTATCCTTGATTAAATCAAGTTTGGGTTGATGGAAAATTATTTAAAAATTACTAGTAAATTCTTGTACATCACCAAGTAGAGGGTGGCTTCTTGCGTGCACTAAACATCTGCCATTTATCATATAAATTAGTTTTGGAGGATTAGCCTTTATCATCTAGAAATCAATTTTAGAGAAGAATGTAAGAAGGAAATAAGCAATAAATTCGCCAGTTTTAATATGGATGACCCCTTTAAGATGTGATAATGGGAATTTAATCTTACTGTGAAGAATTGGATTCAATGATACTATAAGTTTTTAAAAAATAATATTACTAAGCAGTCTGGGCCAAGAAAATGATGTTCATTTTCATCATGTTGCTCCATACACTCGGTCTCTATCCAACCCTTCTTTAGTGGATATTAAGACAGGTTGAACAGGGTCAATAAACCAACTTGCTTTATAACCCCCTAGCTGGCTTGCCATATGATACTGTGCTTCCTTCTCTCAGTCGTGTAGGTCCTTTTGGTAGTTGAATATACTGTTTGTTTTTCTTCTCGCTGAGGATTGAAGCAGAATATTATCTAGTTTGTCTGCCCAGATCAATTTTCTGGTGAAAGAAAGATGGAGGAAAATACTCGGTGTTTCAATATGGCATCTGCGCATAAAACCCAAAAGGCATCAGAAGACAAGAAGCTGGAGTTGAGGCTAGGTCCTCCTGGAGAAACATTTCTTGGTTACAAGACCAATCCCAGCAATCATGGAGCCAAAAGAGTTCTGCAACACCCGGTTGGAGCTAAAACATCGGAGGGAAACTGGTTTACAGATTCTGAAGAAAAGCAATGCAAGAAGTTCTCATGTTATGAAGAAGAAGCTGAAAAGGTATTATCTTTTCCATGGCTAAGTAGCTCTTTACGTTCTTCAACGTTTCACAGGGAGGCCCAGAAGGAGTTACAGAAGCCCGAACCTTCATTTCTCCAGAGCTCTGAAGTTGAAGAGCTACAGTACCCGGATAAGATGGCATGTTCTACCCCTGCTAGTGCTTCATTTCCTGCCACCACAGATGGGACCGACAGCTGTCATAAAAGGTTATCATGCTTTTCTTAACTTTTTCTTCCTGTTGATGAAAACTGATCATAATCATTCTGTTCCAGTACTGTTACTTACTGATTGATTCTCATAAACCAAATCTAGAGGATTAATTATGAAACAAAAAGGCAGCAAGTACATGCATATGATTCTGTTTGATCAGAACAAAGTTACTCAAGTAACTGTTGTGGATGAAATGATTTTGTCCAAACCATGATAAGTTGATAACTGTGACCCAAGCACAGAAGAATGGTACAGGTAGGATGCAGAAAGAATAGCTCAAAATGGTCCAGTTCATGATATCCTAACATTCTAACAATTAGGTTGTGATCACAGCTGAAATTAATGATCTTTACCATCCACATATTATCCGTTTCTGGTTAGCTTCTGATCTGCAGGTTGACTCTCAACAATTAACCATGCATTGGCAAGTCAACCATTTAATGAAGCTACTAATTGTGCTTCATATCATATCAGTAGAGCTCATAACTATATAGTTCTTTTCGGTGATGAATGTTTACAAAAGCAGCTACGGCCAATCCTTAACTTTTAAATTATAAGTATGTATGGTTAGAAAAAAACTTTTGATTTATATAAATAGTTTAATATAAAATCGAGTCAAAATTTTGATTTAATCAAAAGTTAAAGTTTTTAACTTACGGATTATGATTCATACCATATCTCTTATTTGAAAAAGTTGATGCGAGCCATTCTTAACAAACATGTTTATAAGTTAAAGTTATTCTAACTTATTTTTATCACAAGTTGTCTATAAAAATAACTTTTGAATTATGATTCAAAATCAAAATTTATGTCGGATGGACTTTTAAATTTTTGTACCTAAGTGGGTTTCCTCGCACCCACCAAATTTATCATGTGAGTATCTAGTCATATTGACATGTCTCTTGTGTTGAGCAGAATCTTAAGCTGATAATTAAATTGAAATGTGGAACCAAAAAGTTGTATGAATAGAAAGCCATGCTAAGTTGAATTAATTTGCAGGCTATAATTTGATGTTTGATTGATGTTTGTTGGTTTAAACAATCAGATGTGCACTTGCACCAGTAGTTGGGTGGCCTCCAATCCGGTCGTTCAGGAAAAATATTGCAAGTAGCAGTATTTCAAAGATGGTACCTGAGTTACCAAATAAAACTCCAAAAGAAGGGAGCAGCTTAAACCCTGACAGTTTCAGAAATGATTTGTTTGTAAAGATCAATATGGAAGGAGTTCCTATTGGAAGAAAAATAAACCTCAAAGCCTATGACAGTTATGATAAACTCTCTGTTGCTATAGATGAACTCTTCAGAGGCTTTCTTCCAGGTTAGACACAAATCCCATCATATCTAAGTGCATTGTGCTTATGCTGTAAATATCAGGTTATTTACTTGTTAGTTTCTTATTTTAGCTCAAAGGGATACTGGTGATCCTATGAGTGAAAGCAAGATGGATGAAGAGAAGGAAAATGAAAGCTCAGTTTCTGGAAGCAGGGAATATACTCTCGTTTATGAGGACAATGAAGGTGACAGGGTTCTTGTTGGTGATGTTCCTTGGCAGTAAGTTTCAGTGTACCTATCTTGTCAGTAGCTTTCAATTCTTTCATAACTTTTAGGCCTGGTTAACCAATTGTCCATGGCTGTGCTCTGAGATTTCAACGATCATTTGAGTATGATGGTTGGTTGATCCTTTTCTTTCTTCTGCTATTTCTGATTTTAAGGAAGCTGTGTGTTTCCTGCAGTATGTTTGTATCTACAGCGAGGAGACTGCGCGTACTGAAGAGCACTGAGAAAGGTGCGTGTACTTTGAAGTCAACAAGCTGATAACTGTCCAATGATTTTTCCTTTTTATCTTTCTGCACTTTTGAGCTTTTAAGACTTATAGTGGATCTTTGGCCATTTTCAGTTTCAGTTGGTGTCAATAAGCAGGAAAAGACTCCACTTAGTGGTGCAATAGAACTTTGAAGATGAGGCTGTGAGTGGAGAAAGAAATCTTCAAGTGGAGAAATTTCCATAGAATGAAGCCTGACTTGGATTTCCCAAATGAAATCAAGTGGCAACTCTTTCATAAAAAGTCTACCTTACTTTTATTTCCTGATGCTGAAGAAGAAAATTGCAAACTTTCCTTGTCTTTCACCACTTGGAGAGGCAAATTAACCTCAGGTTTTGTAAAATAAGTAGTCTGTTCAACCTTTGTAGAATAAGTTATTTGTGGATGCAAAAATACTTTGACAGTATCTTGTGATGTATGCACATGTATGGTTCATTTTCAGTCTAGTTTCTTCAAGGGCTTGATTGAACTTGGTAGTTCAACCAAGACTGGTATAATTCTTCCGCAGTGTTCACCAAAATGAAAGGTGGTTCAGGTAAAGCCTGGAGGTTCTGTGAATTCAACAGGATGGAAGCTTAGCAATGACCGAACTAATGGTGCTACAACTGGTGTATAAGAAAGGAAGTGAATTACATAATTCAAGATTATCAAAGTGTCTTCCAGTGGCGCCATGTGTGTACTCAGAAGATCAAGCAGCTGCACTGCTCAAATAGTGCTGTCGGTGCAAATTACCAAGGCTGCTGTGTCCATAATGTTATGAAGCTCAAGCACATTGTAGTGGATCTTTTGCTGGACTAGGACAGCTTCATGTGATGTCTTGTCCTGTCCTGTCCTGTCCTGTCCTGTGCTATCCTCTTAATGCATAAAACGCACCCTAGCTTAGGATTTTATAGATTATTTTCTTCCTGTTATATCTTTCTTTTTCAGGTGAGTTTGACTTTGTGTACTGCTACTGTTCTTAATGAACTATGGACTGCCTTTTGTAATCCTTTCATTATCCTTTGTTTGACTTTTCTTTCTGCTCTACGAAAACTAGGCAAGGGAAGCAGAGATTAATACAGCAAAAGAATGCTTAATACATGAATTCAAGTACAACAAACTGTTAAATCCAGTCGGCACAAATCAACTTAACCTGACACCCAAAAAAGCTCAAGTTCACACACACACATAACAAATGGCCAGACTATAATTGTCTTCGTTGTCCCGTCATTTTTCACTCCTGATTTTGTAGAATACTGATCGCAGGTAATTGACAACATTCTTGTCAGATTGGAAAGCCTTTGCAAGAATGTCAATTGGGGTCTTTAGATGAGACCCAGACACAGCATTTTGCAACAGTAATGCCACCTGGGTTTTGAGCGCTCAAGGCAGAAAGAGCAACAGCATTGCCGTGGCCTGCATTTCTTTGGATATGAACAAGACTGATTGGGAATAAACACAGCACCCTTTTGTAATTTCCTGAGGGTCGCTGGTATCATCAGTTCTGAGCCTAGTTAGTTGGTTTTTTCTATTATTGAAAAAAAAGAACAATCTTTTTGGTGCAAACGAAAAGAAAGAGAAAGAAATTCCCATGCTATTAGCTTGGAGAAGGAAGGGATCCGGACATTATATAGCTTCTATCCTAAGATATTTTTCTTATTTTTGATAATCAAGAGATACAGATTAAACTTATGTTTGGAGAAGATAAATGTGTAGGATTTAATATCTCTAGTATTAATTAATAAGAATAACCTTAACCGCAGTAGCTTCACTTCTAAGCTCGAGAAAATTAAATGAAGCTTATCATGAGAGAGAAACAAATAAATAATCCTAAACAAAAGGACGGGTTCTGATTGGATAGCAATTTGCACCGTCTTCAGATCTTCTACAGTGTGTGTGTATATTTATTTTGAAAGTGGATCGTGACCAACCAGTCTCGTAGTTTGTTTTTGGAGGCTTCCCTGTTGTTTTTTTATTTAATAGAAGGCATGGATTTCGGTTTCTGTGAAGATAGTAATGAGTTCGTCGAGAAAGATCCGACAGGCAGGTACGCCAGGTCTGATGAAATCTTGGGAGGAGCAGCAGTCAAGACTGTATATAGGGCTTCTGTTGAAGTTGATGGAGTTGAAGTTGCATGGAAACAGGAAAACGTCGAACATGTATCACCAAAACAGCTAGAGAGATTGATTTCTGAGGCTCGCTTATTGAAATCGTTGAAAACTGAGTACATCATCAAGTTTTATGATTTTTGGATCGATGATGAGAAGAAAAATCTTAACTTGATAACTGTGATATTCGTTTCTGTGAGTTTGAGTCAATATTGCAAGAAACACAAGGGTGTTACTACGAACTACGAAGGCTATTAAGAACTGGGCAAGGCAGATTCTTCGAGGTTTGCACTAATTACAGACTCGCGAACCTCCTATTATTCATGGCTATTTGAAATACGATAACATGTTTGTTAATGGAAACAATGGATAGGTTAAGATAGGAGATCTTGGATTAGCCATTGCTATGCAACAGCCTGCTGATTTAAGCGATTTAGTTACTCCAGCATAAATGGCTCCTGAGCTTTGTGAAGAGGAATATAATGAGCTTGTCGATGTTTATTCTTTCGGCATGTGCATGCTAGAGATGGTTACTTGTGAATATCCATGTAGTGAATGCAAAAATCCAGGGCAGACAGACAAGAAGGTTATCTCAGGCATGAAGCAGTTCATAGAGAAGTGCCTAGTTCCAGCCTCTTTGAGATTCCCGGCGATAGAGTTTTTGAAAGATCAATTCCTGGCAACTGAAATTCAAAAGATAATGTTTCTGGTTCTACGAAGTTACCGAAAAATCTTATGCCCAAACAAGTGATCAACTTTTCACACGCAGAATCCCATTCGATGAACATTGACAGCAAGAGGCTTCTGGTAGGGAAAGTATCAATGAGAAGATCCAGTTTTCAACTCCATAAATTTGCAAGTTCACCGAGAAAAATGAATTCAGATTAAGAGGGGAGAAAATTGACAGCAATACGATTTCATTGACTTTGAACATTACGGGCACTTTATGTTATCGAACAAGGAAAGTGGATTTTTCTTTTTATCTTGATTCAGATACTGCAGTTTCGGTAGCTGAGGAGATGGCTGTACAGCTCGAATTGTCTCCTGAAGATGAAGCTGATAATGCCGAGTTGATTGAAACCTTGGTAATGAAGCTGGTTCCTGGCTGGAAAACTTCATGTGGAAGCATCGCGAGTGCACTGAGTGGCATCCTGATTGCTTACAATCTGTCAGAGATGAAGAGGCTCTACAATCAATTAATTCAGAAATTTCTTCCGAACATGGCGTGACAATCTCCTCTTGTGCCAGAACTAACAAGCATTTGGGATCTTCCCATTGCAGTCTTCCATTGAGTATTCGCAATTTGGGTTCAGATCTAAGGATGGTTGATGATGGACGTCTATCAGAACACAAAAAACCTGCAAGAAATTTTGTGGGCTCCCGTTTTCCCTCATGTACGAGAGCTTTTCCTGCATCTGCTATCCATACCAAGCAGAAGAAATTGACGATCTAAAGCTAGAGCTCGATGCAATTGACTTCACTGTAATGTTCATGTCCAGGAACTCGAGAGGATAATGGAGGAAGCAATTGAAAATTCCACAAAGAAGATGACTTTATGATGATTAGACAGTTGCTGTATGGGCAGGTTTCATCTTGTAATCATAATTAGCTAGTATTCTTGTGCAGAGAGTTCAAAGAACTTGTGTGATTTCATTCATTAATGACATTGAGCTAAACCACTTATTTGCTAACCCAATTATTGAGTGATAGCAATGTGGTACAGACAGACTCTTGCAATGAATTTGACTGAATTCATTACATTGTTGGTTCTTCAATTGGGCAAACTGGAAGCAGAAACAAAAGTTATCGTATTTCAAATAGCCATGAAGCAGTTTGCACCAGAAGCAGAAACAAGAGTTTTTAAAAAAATTCTCTTTAAAAAAATAGAGCAAAAACCTTCCCGGAAATGTTGAACTTCCATTGTAGACCGGCAGTGCTGCTACAAGTCTATAAAAGATAATAATAAGCAAAAGCTGAACTTTAAAATCTACCGCGCCAGGTAGGGGTCGAACCTACGACTTTCTGCTTAGGAAACAGACGCTCTATCCACTGAGCTACAGGCGCTCTCTCGTTTTAAATTAAAAACTATACTCAATTATATTAACAAATCATTCTCCAAACGTTCTTTAGAGCCTTTGGATCAGCGCAGTAGCTTGATCCAGCCCGTGGGAAGCAAGTTGATGCTCCTGATCTGGTTTCATCTCCTTCCCGTAAATACTAGTTTAATTTATTTATTTAGATTTTGACCACTAGAAAATCAACATCATTTTTTTTAGAAACTTATTTTTAACCTAAAAGATCTAAAAAAACTCAAACACCTTGTAAAACTCATAAATGGCCTTAAAACAATTTAAAACATCCACACAAAACATTTCGAAATCAATTTGAAACACAAAATCTTCTCTAGTTTAAATCTTATTTTTTAGGCATTTTCGAGGTGAAATAACACTTAAGTGAAATTTTTTCACCAAATAAAACTCATTGATACCAAAAAGGACTATTTTGGTGATTGAAATTGATGTCAACAAAACTTTTCTCTATATAATTGGAATTTAGTGATCTCCTTCTTTGTGCTCACTCAAACTAGAAACTAAAAATAATAAAAATAAATTTTTACTAACAAATGAATTGCAAAAATATTGAGAAACCGAGTGAGTCTAATCTGAAAAGTTTGAGGACCAACTTAATCTTTTTATGAAAGCTTTGAAATCATTTCTCATTTGAGAAGTCTTCTCTATTATAAATGAATGTCAAAACACGATAAGGAAATCATTTTATTAATCTTAAATTATTGCGGTTTCTTTTTACTGTTTTTTAATTGGGAAATTATTATAAATGAATGTCATGGTAATTATAATAAGGGTTATGCAGTGTCCAAGAAGAATGATGCATTACATTTTTAAGCCTGCAGGAAGAACTGCATCCTTTCTTTTCTAGGCATCTTTCTCGATTTTTATGCTTTGATTGGCATCCTGATCTTCTTAGAATCTGCTTTTTAGCACCATAATCTCAATGGTCCACTCTCTTTCGGTGAATTAAATACTTGTTTAATTATTAATTACTAAATAGGAAATGTCAACTCTTTCTTACGATGAATCTGCCTCTGTAGACTGCACACAATCCATTACTACTACTATTATTATAATTAAATACTTCAAGTTGAAGTCAAAGTACCGTCCCAGATTACCACTTGCTAAGGTATTTAGTCAACTTCATGCAAATTTCACAGCTTCTTGTTTTTATGCACGTGTTTATTTGTTTTCTTGTACAAATTTTCCTCCCCGAAGAAATACAGAGAAGCTAGAGCAATTATTAGAAGATGGCGAGCTTGGTAGATCAGGAGCACTTTCAACAAGAGCTATACGAATTTGGCCTTGATCCCCACAAAGAAAATGCTGATGTAGATGATGATGGAAAACCCAGAAGAACTGGTATCGCTCCTCTCCCTCTCCTCTCTCTCAAACATACAGGCATTTATTTACCTGCCAAAGCTCAAACCAGCTTGCATTTCTGCATGCAAAATTTGTTTATATATATATAATCCCAGATGATTAAACGGGAGAAATTGTGCTGAAAAGAGTGTTTTATTTGGAAATGACACGTTGATGCCTCCAAAGCGCGTAGATTTAGACGTGGTATATAGGTGCATGAATAGGGTCAGTGCGTCGTCAAGGAAGAGAAGATTACATACCATGCATGTAATGTGAGGCTGAGACGTGTATATGGACCTGCACGTTGCTTTTGTGAAATTAACATGGGGAGCTGTGGGGAACAATTAATGTTTTTGACATTTATTAAAGTGTTCTTCCCTTATATATTACAAAACAAATAAAAGGTATGGATAGTTGTACTGTGCACCCTCTCACATTACACTGTGGATTGCGACAGTGTGGAGGCGATTTTAGCCTTCGTCCGCGCGGCAAAAACAGACGGTCAATCGGGGCTAATTTGGTTTTTTTTTTATTTTAATCGGTTGTGAACAGTGTATTGACGCTTTCGTCCCCGGTAATAAGACCAAAAAAAACATCCAGCTGAGGGGCACCAGCGTAATTGCGCGCGGCCCGACCGGTCTGGTCCGCCGCAACTTTTTCTTTTTTTAATATTTTTTGAAATGGCTAAATACAGTTATAGCCCCTAATAAGACAAAAACCATGAATTGGGTGCAGGGGTGGAACGGTAATTGGCCATATTTTTTCAAATTTTTAATCGGTGTCTGTCAGGGCGTGAGGTGCACGCGCCAGACGGTTTTCCGCCTCACGCCCTGTTTAGGTGGCGCGTGCGGCGTCATGCGGTGGACGGAAATTGTCTACCGGAGGCTATCCCGATGCGCCGCCGCATGGTCTTCCTCCCGCGGTGGACCGTGTAACCACCAAATGTCCGTGGACGCGGCAGAGGCCGGTTAAAGCCACTGGCCACGTTTCTCTCTATCCTGCACGTAAATGTGCAGGAGAGTCCCCCAGTTTTTTTTACTTTGCACTTCGGTCCCTTGCCTTTTAATTTCGTTTTTGGTCCTGATTTCTGTTATATAAGTTTTGATTTCGTTCGATTGGGTCCTCCGATTTTAATTAATTGAATTTGAAAGATTCACTTCGATCCTCCGACTTTTGATTTCCGGATTGGCTGTATATGCCTCGATTAATTCGGTACAGAAGTTCCGGTTTTTGCAATTTTGTCCTCTGATTTCAATTGACAATAAATGTAATTTGCATTTCAGCCCTTTGACTTTTAATTTTTTTAATTTAATCCCATTATATTTGATTTTCATTTCAGCCCTTATACTTTTATTTTTTTATATTTCTAGAATAATCCTTACTTTTGTCCATGTATATATAAGTGTATTTAACACAATAATAATAATAATAATAATAATAATAATTTAATTATTTTTCGTTCTTACTCTTCTGTTTTTTTTTCTTTCTCCCGATAATTTGATAATATTTTTTGTTTTGCCAGTAATAACAATAATAAATTTTTTTCTTTGTGTTTTTTTATCTCTTATTAAAGTTTCTTAATTATTTTTAGTAATAATAGTAATAATAATAATAATAATAGTAATAATAATAATAATAATAATAATAATTAAATTAATTTCCAAATTAATATTTCGTTTTTTTTAATCCCTTTCTTCTTTCTTTTAGTTTTTTTATTTGTTTCTTTATTTTTATTTTCATGTCAAATGACTTTTTCTTGCCAAATAATTTTTATTTTATTTTTTTGTTTCATCTTTTGTTCAAAATTTTAAGATTTTTATAGTTTTTCATTTATGTTATTTTTTACATTATTAATATAATAATAATAATAATAATAATAATAATAATAATAATAATTTAATTTAATTGTTTTTCTTGCTTACTTTTTTGTTATTATTTTTCAGTTTTTTTTCTATCAGAATAATTTGATAATTTTTATTGTTGTGACAGTAATAATAATGATATATTTTATTTTATTTTAATTTTCTATTTTTATCTTTTGGTAAAGTTTTTATGATTTTTTTAGTCTTTGGTTTTTTTCTTTTCATTATTAGCGCAAATTTAATAATAATAATAATAATAATTTAATTGTTTTTCTTGCTTCCTATTGTCTTAAAAAAAATTCCCTCTGAATAATTTTATAATTTTTATTGTTTTAATAGTAATAACAATGATAATTTTAGATGTTATGACTCCGATATTGCTATTATTATAATAGAGCATGTTAATCTATTTCATTATATTAAAATTTGCATATATAAATGTTATATTTTAATATCGATCCAGCAAATCTTATAAAAATTATTTGCTGAGCCCGCAGCGTAGAGCAGATAATTTTTTTAATTTTCAAGTTAAATGATAATAATCAACTACTAAATTTTATTTTTGTTTTATCATCTATTATAATTTTTAATTCTCTCTTTTATTAATTTTTTTCTACTTTTTTTAGTCTTTGATTTAATTAGCAGGGAAATTAAATGTCACATTTTAAAGAAAGGTTTTGGCTTTGTTCTTCATGTCAACATACATCTTTTTTTCAATGATCTGCATGTTATATAGTTCGCGCTCTTTTGTAATCTTTTATAACGTTGTACCTTTATTCTAAAAAATGTTATTTATGCTTGCGCAACAAACTGTACTTAAAAATTTATACATTTTATCTCATAATCTATATATTTTTTTTAATTATATCATAAAAATTTATCATTTTTGATTTAATTATGTTAAATTATATACAAAAAAATATCCGCGGCAACGCACGGGCAATATAGCTAGTGTGTGTGTGTGTGTGTATATATATATATATATATATATATATATATATATATTGTTGCTTTTATATAGTTTAATTACTAATTAAAGAGGATTGGAGCCTAGATGTTAGATTCAAGGCTTGAATTTTAAGTCAATCTACGGGCCACAGGTCAATATAGATACATCATTTTTGTATATCTTTTCTAGTTCAACTTAAAACTCGAAACTTGATTCTCATGGAGTTTTAGAGCTAGGATGTTAAAGAGTCATCTCATTTAAAAGTTTAAGTTATTAGGTGAGATCACAAAATATGATTTATATTATTTTTTAATACATTCCCTCAACTGAAAACTCTTAAATTATTGAAAATTACACACAGATCCATACTATCTTATGTTTGATATATATCAAAATAAAATGAGAGTAGTGAGATTCGAACTCGTGACCATTAAACCAACAAGGCTATAATATCATGTAAAAAAGTAATCTCAACTAAAAACTTTAACTATTAAATGAAATCTCAAAATAAAATTTATATTATTCTCTAATAATAATTTCAATGTAAACTCAAAATGACGCAGCAAAATACGGAAAGGAATACGACCAACGTCAATATTCCGTAAATAATTCTCAACGAGATTAAATCTAAGAAAACTTCAAAGTTTATTCAATAAAATCAATTGTTGGCGGCCAGAGGCTCTTACAATAATATTTAAAGTAAAAACTCTAACCTAAGCCATGACAGATAAGGAAACGACATAAAACATTAAACTTTGCAAGCGTGCTTGACTAGCTATTTGTCTTTTAACTATTTAATCTGATGAAATAACAGCCAATTAAATTAGTCCAAGTTGTTAAAATACACTTGACCTGGACAGAGATAATAGAAAATGAGAACAGTCTTTAGTAAATGCGACGAGGGCGGCAGCTTCTATTTTTGTATTTTAGGAATCATTTTTTTAATGTTTTTTATATGTTTTCAAACAAAAAAACACTTTTAAAAACCACCCTATACCACAATGTCAAACACGCAATTATACAGAGCAAATCCATAGACCAAATCCATATATTTCTTCTTAATTTCTTGATGATTTGGTTTTATAATAATGCAGCCACCATATACCTATTCTACTTCAAGGAGAAATACATTTGACAGACGTTCCGCTAGCTCACTTTCCACATGGATCCACTCCCAGGCTACTAATTAGCCACTAAATATATATATATAATTTAAAAAAGGGGCCGGAAGAATTGAACACCCACCTCTCAAAGAGGCCGAAAAGGTTGTCTGGCCTTTAAGGTATGCATGGAACGAGCTAGCATGGACAAGGATTGCAGAAAAGAAATGCTACTTCGTCAGAAAAATAGCAACAAGTTTTTAACATAACCAGGATTTGGGCAGTGTTACATTTTCAGGACAAAAGAAAAGGTTTGTAGAAATGTTTGGGCACAACACGGTATCGTATTCCACTCACAGAACTTTGAAACAAAAGGGTTTAATTTTTATTAATTTACCCCCCAACTATCATTTATCTCTTGATTGAGCCCCTACCAAACTAACCTTTCCCCATTAGATCTCCAATCTATAAAACATTGCCAAAATAATCTGAATCCACGTTAAGATCATGAAACCACGACGTTTTTTGTCATTTCTTCCATTTGTTCAGTGCATTAAATTCATTTGATTTTTTCACCAATTGGACAAATGGATATATAGTTTATTGTGAAACTCTATAAATATAAATTAAATATAGAACTTTTTTTTATCAATTAGGTTTCTAGCCACATGAAACGCGTGCTATCCAACTATATATTTTTATTTATTTATTGTTTTAGAATATCCTCTATATATGAACATAAAATAATGAATAGGAGCTAGACATCTGAAAATTTAAAATCTAAATAATACTTTTATATAAGTTTTGATAATGTATTTTCTCATTTCTTTCAAGAATAATAAATTTGAACTTAATTCCTCTAAAATTAGGAGTATTTATACCCAATTGTTATATACTTTTAAAAGTAATGCGTGCCGTATAAATTAGACTAAAAGGTGTGTGTGTGTGTAGCCAGCATCTCCCCTATCATATATTAATTTAATAACACTGTATCAAGTCCAACTCAAATCCACAATGCAGATATTCTTCTTCAAAATTAGTGTTCATAATTAAACTTGGAAGTGGCAAGTAATTAATTAAATTATGTATATATTCTTTGGGGTTGGCACATTTTTCTAAGTGCGGTTGACACCTCACCGCTGTATTAATTAACGTGGGAGCACCCCATTGAGAAATTACAGGTAAGAGATACGCTAGTAGCTATATATATAAACACCCACACCCATACACACACACACACACACACACAAGTAGTGAATACAGGCTTCTCCGTTTCTCTGGAGAGAGTCAACAAGAAAGACAAATATTTTTGTTTTGTCAATCTCATAGAGCCGATTCAATTTAAGATTTTTCTTCTGTTTTGGTCGTTCACCAAAGGAGAACGACATGGGGACTGCGATAGGTCGTCATCAGGAGTTTATGATCCAAAATGCAGTATGCAGTGAATCTGGTTTCGATCCTCGCATCATTTCAGAGGTGGACGACGATGGCAAACCAAGAAGAACAGGTACTCCTCCATCTCTCTCTCTCTCTCTCTATCTCTAGATGTTTCTCTCTCTAGATGTTAAGAAGAACAAGAATTCTTGAATTTCACAATTTTCATATGGCCATGCATGGATGTTGCTGTGATTACTTACAAGTGTAGCCAGTGCACTTTTTGTAGCTGTCGATTGTTGTCAAATGTCATTCACTACGCGGAGGACAAGGCCTGCATGTGTATTCGTTTGACAACACCTACGTTAAAATTCTCTCCCTTTCTCTTTTCTTTTCTTTTCTTTTCCAACTAATTTCCAATTAATTAAGAGAAAAAATAATTGGAGACTGGTGGGATTCTTTGTTCTTCAACTTGACCACCAGTTTAATTAGCATTAATTCGATAGCATTTACTTTGAATATATATATATATATATATATATATATATATATATATATATGAATTAACTTGAAAACAATTCTAATAAACACATTTGTCATCCTCTAATTAATACAAATAATAAAATACAGTATTGCGTACCAACCCAATAAGTCACTTTATTACGAAAATAGTATTTAATTTATTAGCAACAGAATCAGTTTTTTTTTAAATTGTAAAATATGGAAAAGCTTGTTTTGACAGCAAGCACTTCTTTTCAATTAAAAAGTTCCTTTAATCTGAGTAGCATTTACATGGAACGTACCGTTTGTTGCTTTCCAAATATGCTGCTCTTAATTTCCATGTTCATCCGATGACTCATAAGTCACTCTAATCTGTGGGATAAATTTCAAAGTTACTCTGTGATAAAAGAAGAGGAAGAAGAAGAAAATAGGTGTTATGCTATCGAGGTCAAATCTTTTTTTTTTAAAAAAAAAGAAAAAACTATCCATGTTTGGTGCTGTTATTAAATTTGAAACTACAATTATTTTGAATTTTTTTCATGAAAATAAAATTTAACATAATATTTCTAACCGAAGCATTAATTCTCTTAAAAAATATGTTTTATTATCGTTAATTATCAAAATAGCATGTTTATATTTTATGTGATTAAGAACTTTAAAAATAAAAAATGTGATAAAATCATGTTAACAAACAATCGATTTAAAAATCTTAGAAATAAAAAAGCAATTTGAATCATTTTTTCATGAACAACTTAATATTAATAAATTATTTTCCTATCAAATATATAATAATTGAAAAAAGAGAAAAAAATACAACAAAAGGTCAGCGGACGTGAGCCGGAAAGTCAAATATATCCAATATAAAAAAAATTAATATAGAGCATCGTTTCAATAATACATAAACAATATAATTTTAATTCAAAAAAAAAAAAAGAGCAGGATATATGCAGTTGTCTTGATACATTTGTGCAGTGCATGTTTTTGTTCTGTGGAGAAGATGTCAACAAGGTTGCACTGCTACCTCCCACCAAAATCTTCCCCCATCATTGTTATTTGATACCCCAAAATCTTCTCCACTCTTTTAGACAAAAGCACAAATTAAAGTGAAATAAAAAAAATAAAATAGCATTAATCAAATGCTAGCAACATACAATGGAGTTAGATGCTTATTTATAGTTTAATCATAATAATCAAAATCAGGTTTATTAACACACGACTCGATCCATGATCTAATACAAGACCTAGATTATAAGTTAGATGGATTAAACTAAGTTAATCTATTTTATTCTTTAAAATATAAAAATTAAATAATAATATTTTAAAAAAAAACTAGATCACGACAGAGTTACGAATCAACTCATAGTTGGACTAGATCAAACTGATTTGAGTAAGTAATTGGGTCGATTGAGTCTTGAATCAAGAGTAGGGTGTTTTAGAGCTATAATAAAAATACACTATCTAAAACACAGATTCAATAACTCCACTGTTTGTGAAAATGCAGGGACAGTGTGGACGGCAAGTGCACATATAATCACAGCAATTATAGGCTCTGGTGTTCTCTCGCTCGCCTGGGGGATGGCCCAGCTTGGATGGATCGCTGGCATTGGCGTTCTCTTAACCTTTTCAGTGATCACTTATTACACCTCTAGTCTCTTAGCAGATTGTTATAGATACCCAAACTCTGTCTCTGGCAAGAGAAATTACACATACATGGCCGCTGTCAATGCCTATTTAGGTATGTTTTTTATGTATATAATCAAAGACACAACTTAAAAATTAGCTATTGATGTCTTGCATGACTATTAATTTCAATAAACAGGTGAAAACATGCGCAAGGTTTGTGGGCTGTTCCAGTTTCTCATTCTTAGCGGGGCAACAATTGGCTACACGATTACTGCAGCTGTTAGCATGATGTAAGTAGACACGATTGAATATATGTATATTTATGTATCGTTAATATTATAGTACGATTGATTGATGAATATGTTAATGTTGGTGGCTATAATCTATACGTTAAGCGAGCTTATTTGTGTTAAGAAGATGGATATTGTTTTAGGGCCATAAGAAAATCAAATTGCTTCCACAAGAGAGGGCATGGAGCTGCATGCAAGTTTTCCAGCAACCAGTACATGATTGGAGTTGGGATTACTGAAATTTTGGTGTCTCAGATCCCAAATTTCCACAAGCTTTCATGGCTCTCAGTCGTTGCTGCTGTCATGTCTTTTGTTTATTCATCAATTGGACTAGGGCTGGCATTTGCCAAGGTCATCTCAGGTAGTTTCCCTCTATTCCGTTCACCCCTTTTTTTAAGGGACTTCCCACAACTTGGTCTAATTTCTCTTTTTGTTGGATCAAAGCCTGAATTTTTACTCCGTGATGATGACGAAGTGGTCTAGTTTATTGCTGGGCCAAGTATGGATGAGTTTAGATTTATAGCAAATTGAGCAATCTACTTAAAAAATCGAGCTTCGATTCTTTAAAAATCGGGAGTGCGGCCCAATTTTATATAAAACAAAATCGCGTTCGTCAGTCCCATTTGCTCTCAATTTCCTCCAGTCGTCACAGGAGTGTTTAAAATGATGTCGTTTTCCTCCTGAAACAGGGCATGGACACAGAACAACACTTACAGGAGTAGAAGTTGGAGTGGATGTAACAGCAGCAGAAAAAATATGGACGATATTTAGAGCAATTGGTGATATGGCATTCGCTTGCGCCTACTCTGTTATTTTGATTGAAATCCAGGTACAATTTCCGATTCTACGAGAACATTGAGCACCATTTCTAGGTTCATTCGTCCTGACTGAATGTTAAGATACCCAGGCTAAATTACCTCGTCTCTTTCACATGCATGCAAAATCGACAAATACTACGTCTCGATGGACCATTTTTGCTCCGTGTTTTGTATGAACAAATCATTGCTTTCAATCGAGCTCTATGCAGTGATGAACCCTTTTGACACTGCATCTTCTGTGGATCATCAGGATACACTGAGGTCATCACCAGCAGAAAATAAAGCAATGAAAAAGGCCAACATGATAGCTGTATTAACCTCAACGACCTTCTACTTGATGTGCGGTTGCTTTGGCTATGCTGCATTTGGGAACAGAGCACCAGGGAATATGCTGACTGGCTTTGGATTTTACGAGCCTTTCTGGCTGATAGACCTAGCCAATGTCTGCATAGTGGTGCACCTCGTGGGTGCGTACCAGGTGCCTACATACATCGATCCTAAGATCCAATGTGAACTCAATTACATGCTTTGCTAAAGTCTCTCTCTCGATCGACAGGTTCTTGCCCAACCCCTCTTCAGCACATTTGAGTCATGGGCTAGCATGAGGTGGCCCAACTCCGGGTTTGTAAACACTGAATACCCACTAAAAATTGGCAGCAAAAAGTTGAATTTCAGCATCAACTTCCTGAGGCTAACTGGGAGAACAGCCTTCGTCATGGTAGTAACTTTGCTCGCCATGGCATTGCCCTTCTTCAATGAAATACTTGCGCTCCTCGGAGCAATTTCATACGGACCCATGACAGTCTATTTCCCTGTGGAGATGCATATTGCCCAGAATAAGATTAAACGGCTAAGCTTAAGGGGGCTGGCTCTTCAGCTTCTGAACCTGGTCTGCTTCCTCGTGTCCATAGCTGCAGCCAGCAGTGCCATTCAAGGTATGGGTCACGGTCTCCTTGCCTCCAAGCCCTTCCAGTATAGAGAGTGATCCCTTTTCGTTGCAGCCGCTGCTCGATGGATTTTAGCCACGGGTCATGAGCCAGGCCTGAATCCAGGTCTGTCACCAATAAATACCCCGTAAACCTTCATCTAAAATTTACCCAGGAGTATGATAGAGCTACATATATTACAAGTTTTTCATGCTTGTCCCAGTGAAAAAGACTTTAAATCAATTATAGAGTTGTTCTTGATTTGATTTAAGTAAGACTCTTGATCGTAGAATATGTTTCTGTGTTTTTCTTGGGGTTTTTGATAATAAAAACTACAACCCTAATGAATTAGATTGGAAACTGCAACCCTACCTGTTTTTTAATTAAATTTATCAAGAAGTTTGACTTGTTTTTTTTATGGTCTAGATTTCATAAGTTTTCAGTTAATTTTAGTGTGTGATTCATATTATAATCTTAGAAAAATATATTTTCTTAGTTTAAAACCCATTAGTTTCTCTTTTATTTCATAATAATACTCTTTTTTAAAGAAAAAAACTCTCAGAAATTTAAAGTTAATCAATAAACCTATCTCGTTGTATTCTACCTTGAATTTAGAAATATCAGTTTTCACATCAAAATCTTAGTAAGACCTTGTAAATCTTTTTTATGTTAGGAAAAAGAATTGTCACTATCATTACGGTACAATTTATGATAAAAAAAAAAACAATTTTAGTGTCATTCTCACCATCATGATCTCGATTCTCATATCATTCAAAATGCTTATGGAGTTGTTGAAATTTCCTTCTAATTCAATCCATTTCAAGAGCATGAATATTCATTTATAATTCTTGCCCACAACATCCACAAATTACCATGGTTGTAAATCCAAAGCTTTTGTTCCAATTTGACATTGAGATGATATGAATATTGCAAAGTAACAAATCACTTAAAGGAATATTTTCTTTCACCATTTTATAAATAATTTAAAGGAATATAAATGATTCATCGATCTAAATATACAGATTAAATCTCTACTTCTACTACTAATTCTTATTATTATTTGCCAAACAAATCTCAATATATTGTGTAAATCATTATTATATACATGGAAACAACCCTCCAAGTTTAGAAAAACACTAAAATGATATAATTAAAACTCAACTAAATAAATTTAATAAAAAAATATTAGATATATATCAAGTAACACGTTTTTTACTTCTTAAAAACATAAATAGACACGTAGAAAGCTTAAAAATTAAAACATATAATTTTTTTTTAAAAAAAAAACTATGAAAATATCATATTTTAAACTTGAAAGACATTTATTATAAAATTATATTTTGATATATTTTTAAATAAAATATACTATAAAAAACAACTTGTATCATAATCTCAAAAACAATCTAAAAAGTAAAATGAAAACTATGCTAACGTGTTTCACCCTTTTATTACTTCCCATGATAGAATCAATTCTTTCTCGATAGAATATGGACTTCGTGTATGGTGTGGTAGATGGATCAGTGACCACCCAACTGGCAACCAACGAAAAACGTGATTAGCTTTTGAAAATATGAAATGGAATTTTGCGTGGATAAAAATCACTATCTTTTAGAAAGAAAATTAGATGGGACTAGTGGGTTTGAACTCTCTCTTTTCTTTTTCTTTTTTCTTTTTTTTTTTCTATGTTCACATTCTATTTACTATAGCAGTCAAATTCAGTGATGCAGAATATGACTAAAATTGATCAAAAAAGCAGCTTACCTACCATTTAGAAGTTAAAAGGTTTGGACCTTCACTCGTCCACTAAAGCCTTCGTCTACCTATAGGTTAGTGCAATGCCCACAACCCATTTAACCTTCTACTTAGTTAATTTCACCATATTATTTTAATGATATTGTTCTTATTATAATAGATATGATCGATATTGGTTCAAAAATATGGACATGAAAATGTTTGGGCAAACCTCTTATTAGTCTATAAACAATCAATTTTCTTAATAAATGTCTCTTGAAAAGTCCGTAAACAATCAATTTTCTTAATAAATATCTCTTGAAAAAACAGACAACATGTGAAGGTTGACTTTATAGATCTACACTAAATGATTCAAGCTATTATAATCATTAGATACAGAGTTTGTGATCTGCATAGTAGATTTCGAGTTTAAGTTAAGACATGTATTTCTTATAAGAACATAAAATAATTGGAGTTTTACTTGCTTATCTGAACATATAAAATATATTTTTTGAATAATAAGATTTTATTGCATCCAAAAAAAAAGTTAAAGCTCTTATAGTGAAAATAAAAGGCCCTCAAAGGTATAGGATTTTAAAATTCTACTCGGGGAGTTTCCCTTTTGGTTTAACATGCTGATTGATGATTATCCAGCAAAAATCCATGAGCAATATTAAAAAAAAAAAAAAAAGTGATATATATATATATACATATAGGTGTCTTATTCCTTCTAGCTAAGCCCGCACCATCAAGTTGAAGATTCAAGAACAAATATTAGCTTGCAAGTCTCAATTTCAACTTAAAACAACCCTAGCATTCAATGGTCTGGGGGATTTCTTTGACTTAAGATGTTTCTGTGGGCCGGGTAAGGCTACTGTCACGAATTTTCTAGTCTAATTTTTGGACCTGTCCCCAGCCATTATTATATCTGGAGGCTAGCGTAGACTCCACCTTTTACCATGAGAAAAAAAAAAATAGCTATAAACCACGATACCAAAAATTAAAAATGCTGTGTCCATGCTCTCATTTTCAATTATTATTAATGCTTTGAATAATTTAATGGGAGCATAATCTAAAATGATTAAACTTGGAAAAAATAAAAAGAATCGAACCCATCAATTCTCTAAAGTGATAAATTGTTTTTCCCACTTTTTTTTCCCTTCGTTCATCGAGAAATCAGAGATGGCCACCACCACCATTAAAGATAGTGGGTCTTTGCTTCCTTCAAGAAAACCTCTAAGTAGAAAATATAGACAACGGCCGATCGAGGTGGATACATCCAAAAGCGATATTTATAATGATATTTGATTTCAAAAGTTTGACCGAAGACTTGGATAGGAATAGTCAACATTGTACAGCGAATCATGGCCATTGCGTATCCTTCCCGGTTGCTGCCTGGTGCCAATTTACATCACCACACTTATCCATGCGTTGACCAAAGACCCATCTCTGTAACCAGCTCATTACAAAACTGCCCATGAACACCTCAGGAACTACAGTCTTGTCCCTCAGAAATTAAGTGTACTGTTGAGGTTATTATTGATCAGGGTTAATTACCTCTCAACCTCAATTAGCGAAGAACAGAAGCAGGGGGTTGATTGTAAAAGACACACGTACTCTCTCCATCACAAGAAGCTGTTGCCTTTGAATTCAGAGTACAAGAAAACCATGGTTTATTTTCCTGGTTAAGGGTTAACTATATTATTAAAAGCTTGATTAAGTTTTAAAAAATTATATATTTTTGTTTAAAAATATATTAAAATATTATTTTTTTACTTTAGCACATCAAAATAATTTGAAAATACTAAAAAAATAAATTAAAAAAATCAGATTTTTTAAAACAGTGTTAAATAAACACATTATTACTATAATTTAAAAAGATGTTTTTAGTTACGGATTTAAAAAATAATATATTTTTTTAATAAAAATATTTGGTTAAGATTATTAAGAGCTATATTTTATTTGCAAAATAAATAAAAAGAGTTTTCATAAATAAAAAGCATTTTTTAACAGTTATATATAAATAGTTTTTGGAACACAATCATATATAACTTAGTAGAAAAAGTAAAAAAAAAAAAAAAAAGATATTATTTGAAAATAAAATATTTTTTTTCTATAATCGAATAAAAAGTAAAAGCTATCGCCTAATCAATTTGTTTTCTTAAAAATTATTAAACATATCGTATCATTCACTTTTCAAGTATATATATATATATAAACGCATATATATATATATATATATAAACGCACCTTCTCACTATAAAAATTATTAAACATATCGTATCATCAAGATAACTTTATTCTCTCAATTTCAGCAACTAATTATGGCATATTTGAATTGCTGTGGGCTGTCTAGAAACTATGGCATGTTTGTCATCGTCCTTTCAAGGCTTCCCATTTGCTCATAATCAAAGTACTCTTTTATCTTCACTTCACTACTACCACTGATACCCTTCGATGTCGATCTAGTTTCTGTGCATAAAATCATTTCATATATATATATTAGATTTTAATTTTGACATCGAATTTATCTAAAAACATTACACAATTAATTTGAAACAAATATAAAACTAAAAGCTTTTTTATAAAAAAAAATAAAATAAATGATATGGTGTCTCATGCTACAGTGCAAGTGATTTTGAAATTTATTTTTTAATTGAGAAAATATTTTAATATTAGAATTATAAAACTATAAAAAATATATATCTAAAAAATATCAATTTAATATTTTCAGATAAAAAAAGTATTTTGAAAACGGAAACTGACTTAATTTAAAGTAATTGACCCGTTAAAAAACACAAAAACTCTTACTAGTCGTTGACTCATCATATCATTTTCAGTGGTGCATATATATGTAATTGTTGTCGCTCTGAATGTCACTTCGCTCACCGGATTTATACCCCACCATTTCCCATCATCTTCCATAGCCAAATTCCAACCACATTTCAAATCCTGCAGTTAAGCCTCTCCCTTCTCTTCCCGGCAAAATAGACCCCGCCGGAAAGACCACCTGAAACCCTTCAGAATGCTCAAGCTACACATCCCATTTCTCATTACTCCACTCCTCCTCTGCTTTCTCGTCCTACTTCCCCTGCCCTTCAAAGTGATTTCCCAAGATGCCAACACTGAAAAAACTATCCTTCTAAACCTGAAACAACAACTTGGCAATCCACCGTCCATTCAGTCCTGGAATTCATCATCCTTGCCGTGTTCTTGGACAGGGGTAACCTGTGGAGACGATGGCTCGGTGACTGGACTTGACCTAGGTGATAAAAACATCACAAAAACAATCCCACCAACAGTTTGTGACCTGAAAAACCTGGCATTTCTCTCCATGTCTTACAACTATATTCCAGGAGGATTTCCTATAGTTCTGTACAGTTGTACAAAACTTCAGCACTTGGACCTGTCGCAGAATTATTTTGTGGGTCCAATACCTGATGATATTGATAGATTATCAGGTCTCAGGTATATAGACCTTGCAGCTAATAACTTCACAGGCAACATTCCACCACAGATAGCGAGCCTGACAGGGTTGCGGACATTGTTTCTGTATCAGAATCAGTTCAATGGTACGTTTCCTAAGGAGATAAGTAAGCTTTCCAATCTTGAAGAGCTGGGGTTGGCGTTTAATAATTTTGTGCCCTCTTCAATTCCTGTGGAGTTCGGTCAGTTAAAGAAGTTGAGGCTTTTGTGGATGAGACTCGCGAATTTGATTGGTGAAATACCGGAGAGTTTGACCAGTCTTTCGAGTCTTGAGAGAATGGATTTAGTTGGAAACGATTTGGAAGGTAAGATTCCTGATGGGTTGTTTTCGTTGAAGAATTTGACTAGTTTGTTTCTCTTCGGCAATAACTTGTCCGGTGAGATACCTCAGAGAGTCGAAACGTTGAACTTGGTGGAAATGGATCTTGGAATGAACCAATTGAATGGTTCGATTCCAGAAGATTTTGGCAAGTTGAAGAAATTGCAACTTCTGAGTCTGTTTAAGAATCACTTGTCCGGTGAGGTGCCACCAAGTATAGGCCTTCTTCCTGCACTGAAAACATTTAAGGTTTTTAGCAACAACTTGAGTGGAGCCTTGCCACCTAAAATGGGCCTTTATTCAAAACTTGAGGAGTTTGATGTTGCAACCAATCAATTCAGTGGCCAGCTGCCTGAAAATTTATGTGCTGGAGGTGTCTTGCAGGGCGTAGTTGCCTTTAAAAACAGTCTCTCTGGGCCGGTGCCTCGATCTCTTGGAAATTGCAACAGTTTGCACACAATTCAACTTTTCAGCAACAACTTTTCAGGTGAGATACCTGCAGGTGTTTGGACAGCCTCCGATATGATTTACTTGATGTTAAGTGACAATTCCTTTTCGGGGGGACTTCCAAGCAAGCTGGCATGGAATTTGTCAAGATTGGAACTCAACAACAACAAATTTTCGGGTCCGATTCCTCCTGGAATCTCTAGCTGGGTGAACTTGGCTGTTTTCGAGGCGAGCAACAATCTTCTTTCTGGTGAAATTCCTGTGGAAATAACGAGTCTGCCTCACCTTTCAGATCTTCTGCTCGATGGAAATCAATTTTCAGGTCCACTCCCATCCAAGATAATATCCTGGAAGTCATTGACTAGTTTATATCTCTCAAGAAATGCACTTTCTGGCCAGATCCCAAAAGAGATTGGGTCTTTACCTGACCTGCTTTATTTAGATTTGTCTCAAAACCATTTTTCTGGTGAAATCCCTCTTGAATTTGACCAGTTGAAACCTATTGTTCTCAACTTGTCCTCCAATCATCTATCTGGGAAAATCCCAGATCAGTTTGATAACCTTGCCTATGATCACAGCTTCCTGAACAATTCTAATCTCTGTGCTGTTAATCTAAACTTTCCAAATTGCTATGCTAAACTTCGCGGCTCTAAAAAAATGCCCTCCAAAACTCTTGCCTTGATTCTGGTTCTTACTGTGACAATTTTTGTAGTCACCATGATAGTCACCTTGTTTGTGGTTAGGGACTACCAAAGAAAGAAGGCAAAACGTGATTTGGCTGCATGGAAGCTGACCTCGTTTCAGAGATTGAACTTCACAGAAGCAAACATTTTGGCAAGTTTGACAGAAAACAATCTGATTGGAAGTGGAGGATCGGGGAAGGTATACCGTGTTGCCATAAACCGTGCAGGTGACTACGTTGCTGTCAAGAGGATTTGGAATAATGAGAAAATGGATCGTAACCTTGAAAAGGAATTTTCGGCAGAGGTTCAGATTCTGGGAACAATTAGGCATGCAAACATAGTTAAATTATTGTGCTGTATTTCAAGTGAGAGCTCAAAGCTTCTTGTTTATGAGTTCATGGAGAACCAAAGCCTTGACAGATGGCTTCATGGGAGGAAGAGAAGTCCATCAGTGGGAATAAGTTCAGTCCATAATTCTGTCTTGGATTGGCCCACAAGGTTCCAAATTGCCATTGGAGCTGCACGAGGACTAAGCTACATGCATCATGACTGCTACACTCCCATCATTCATCGAGACGTGAAGTCTAGTAATATCTTGTTGGATTCTGAATTGAGGGCAAGAATAGCAGATTTTGGACTGGCCAGAATATTGGCCACGCAAGGAGAGGTTCATACCATGTCTGCTGTTGCAGGTTCTTTCGGTTATATGGCCCCTGGTAAGAGCACTCAACAACTTCACTGTGCTTTTGTCAAGTATATTCACTGTTCATTTAATTCCAACTCAGAATTTCGAGATCACACCACACCATTTTAAGCTGTATTTCCTCTTTTTTTTATGGCAGAGTATGCTTATACAACAAGGGTGAATGAAAAGATAGATGTCTATAGCTTTGGAGTTGTACTCCTGGAATTGGCGACTGGAAAAGAACCTAACAGTGGAGATGAGCAAACCAGTCTTGCAGACTGGGCATGGCAGCAGTTTGGACAGGGAACGCCTATTGCTGATTGCCTTGACCCGGAGATTAAGGAACCATGTTTCTTGCAAGAAATGACCACCGTATTCAACCTAGGACTCATTTGCACCCACCCCTCACCATCGACCAGACCTTCTATGAAGGATGTTTTGGAGATTCTGCGCCGATGTTCTCCAGACAGTAATGGTGAGACAAAGACAGGTGCCGAGCTTGATGTTCTTCCTCTTCTTGGAACAGTAGCTTCTCTTTCTGCAACAACGCAGCACGAGACTGCCTGATGATAATAGCAGCTTAGTTTATGACTGTCGTAGCTCTACCTCTTCCTTTTCCTTTTATTTTCTGTAATATAACGCACCATAGTCATGAAATAATACCCGGCTGGTTTTTGATGATCGTATTAGATTTGTTTCAGACCTTTAATTTTAGCATCAAACGACTTGCAGAACTGGATTCAATTAGTGTGGCGAACCCTAAGGAGTTGCTTGATAATGGAGATATTTAACTTGTCGAATACTCGTTAGTGAAACATTTCCACACCCGCGCTATTTCAGCCATCCACAACTCTAGAGAGAGCATGGCCGTGCCTAAGCTGTTGTGCACGACGTGCAGATTAGAGGAAAGATGCCACCAGAATGCCATATAATGCCAAGGTTTCACAAGAACAAGAATTCCACCATTTGTCCACTTAAATGGGAGATTGAGAGATATTCACTAAAAAAGCATGGCCGGTTCAATGGGAGACATTACTAAAAAAGCATGGCCGGTTCAATGGGAGACACAGATATTACTAAAAAAGCATGGCCGGTTCAATGGGAGACAGAGATATTATTAAAAAAGCATGGCCGGTTCAATGGGAGCGAGCACTGAATAAACTTGCATGCAAGAAGTATAGTATACAAAGACAAAATCACTTTACAAATCACACAACCGAGCTGATCTTGTTTGCAGTATAGTAATAAACTTGCATGCAAGAAGTCTAGCATACATCGACATAAAAAACACTTTACAAATCACACAACCAAGCTGATCTTGTTTGCAGTTTAGTTGATTCCCGCGCCAATAAGGAAAAACAAATACAACTCAATAACAGCGCACAAAGTCTTCAAAGCGCCAGTATGCTCAACAGCATCTTCGCATCAGGAAGTTCACAGCTTCTGCCAAATTCGGCGAAGGAACGCTCGCCCAAAACTTGGCCAAACCACTGAGCTATTCACAATTTAATTCATGGTTGACCTGTCCCAGTCCACAGGGCAGTGACAAACACACCAGGAAACCCGCAACGAAAGCCAGCAATTAATGTTTAACTTACCAAGTTGCTGGACCTTTCCTTTATAAACAGTGATTGCATTACAGTGTTCCCCCTTCCCCAATGTTATGCGGTTGACTTCAGAATCAACCTGCAAAGAGAGAGCCATGCAACCAGCCAAACAGGACAGCATAAAGATACCATGATTTACATGATGAAAATCAGGGTTTTAAAATGCATGCCTTATCATTGGCTTCTGCAAAGATTCTGACCTAGCACCATCTTGATAATTTACAACTTTCCCAATTGCAATCTTTGGCTACATGATACAAAACAAAGGCAAAGAGGAGAGTTAACTTTCTGGCAAATATTGGAGATAAAAATTATAGGAAGGGTTAATGTATCTGAGCCTTAGACATAAAACATGGTCAGGTTCTTAAGCACAGTTACTGGAAACATAGCACTTATAGTGGTGCAGGACCTGTCACCACACATGCACCAGTTGGGAGATACTCTGTGCAAAACAATTAGCATGGTAAGACTATTGAATAAGTATTAATTACAGAACCTTACAGTAGTTGCACAAAAATGAAACCTAGAATATAAAAGAAATTCATCTGCTAATTTTGGATCTGCCAACAGTAAAGATCTTGTTGCGTGGAACCACTCAACATTAGGTCCTGATTTCCTACTGCAGGGATTACAAGGCTGGAGGTCTCTATCAAATATCTGGAATCCAAATGCAAGATTCTTCACAAATAAAATTTTCTTACAAGCAGAGCCATTGTCGCAATGACCCAGTTCCAGGGGAAGAGAATGAGGAAAGAGAAATGAACAGGCAACAAAGTGAGTATATGTGTAAAATTCTTTATTAAATAATAATACTAAAGTAAAACAGCATTTCAGAGTTTAAACCTCTAATTCTTCTGGCAAGCGTGTTCTTCAATACTCCATTCAGCTCACATTCAAACATCCACTTTCCAGAAGTGAATCCGCATCCACATCATACACATTACCCTGCAAAGATCCCCCACTCTCACTATCGCCGGAACTTAGAGCATTTCCACAACCACCCGCAACAATCTTTAACCAAAAAACTTCAAACAGAATAACTCACCTCGTAGTTGAGGTTCTGAGTGCCAGAATGTGAACTTATAACACTTTCAGAAAATTCTACAACCGCTGTTTGACTACATGGTTTGACAAGCTCTTGGTCAACCTCCATGCCTCGACTAGCACCCCCAACCCAATTTATCAGTTTCCTTGAAGATTCGTTCACCACAAAATTTGACCCCAAATCCTCAATTTTGTCATTCATACAAACCTTAAGTTTTCCCCCAGTTTCAAAATTTGGTACTTCATGTGGGCCATTCATATGACCAGCTGGTTCTAGCTCATTCCTAACTATTGGTGAATCATGTACATCCATTGAGGTTTGCCGATTTAAGGGTGACTCCTGATAGACAGTCACACCCAGCTGCCTAGCATCTCCCAAATCACTTTTATCAGTCTCTAACTGCCCACTAGTTGACCTAACCTCAGAGTTGCTAGCAACATCCTCGCAGTTGCTAACAACGCCCCCAATGGTTGAACATCCTAATTTAACCCCCTCACAGGAATTGGCCAGAGATGCCACACCAGACCTACTAGAAGAAGAAACAGACTGCAGTCTTTGTGGGCTTGTACAAGCCCGTTTCTCTGGTTTAACTGGCTTCAAATCCGCCATTTCACAATAATGTTTCTGCTTAACAAGTCTGTCAGCTGACCCAGACTGAGATCTTGCAACATCTTCAATAGACCTGTTAGCCTGTTGGTTCATATGTCGTGATGGTCGAGAACGCTTGTACCCATCAGGGAAAACAAAGCCTGGAAGCTGTCTTCTACGAACATGAGAGACAAATAAATCCATCCCTGGTTTCCAACACATGTACATGTTTATATCTTGCCTAAACTCATCAACTGTTCCCCGTATATCAAATTGCTGGCCCTCCTGGCCAGTGACTCCCTCTTTCCTCTGCAAGCCCATGAAGAAAGCACAATGTGCACATTGCTTGGACGCATCTATATACTCATTGGGATAAGGATGGCACTGCAGCATCCCATTGGTGTCCCGCTCTATCTGAGAAATGACACATGGAAAGGACAGCAAGTAATGCAAGACAGCTGTCATACTTTGTTGGATCATCTTGTCTTTGAATAAGACAAAAACTCACTACAACGTTAGGAAACATAGCTAAAAACTTAAAAGGAGTATATTGGCTTGCAACAAGATTACAAGGTAAGATGCTTACCTTCAAGGTAAGTTGTCTAAGCCGAGACTCTACCCAGCCTTTCCAAGCTAGCAAATCAACAGAATCTGCTGCAACTATGTCAACTTGGAGGTAATTTTTGTATGCCTCAAAGAAAAGATAAGGGTCAAAAAGAGCACTCCACTGTGCCTTGTTCAGCTCAATCTCCTGCAAAGAGAGCAAAGTGACAGAGCAAAAGGTATCAGTAGTATAATGTAGGGAAAAAGAGGAAAATGAATTGCTGCTTGTGTTCTCACCTCACATATCCTGTTACCACTTTGGAATTGCTCTGTCATAACACGAAGTGTACTCGTAGACACATTATAGCTAGAGTTCATGCAAGGATATGCAGGAGTTATTATTGGCATATGATGAAACCGGTCCCGAGGATTTTTGCGAGGATCCCACACAGGAAACCCAAGTTCATTTTCTTCTATTGAGCATAGCATCACGGGATTAGGCCAACGCCATTGTGTATAAACTCTGAAGAATCGAGAGACTAACATACTAGGAATTGCATTAGGATAAAGCTGGCACACTCGGGCAACTAGAAGAGCCCAGTTTACTCCACCAAGGAAACCAGTAACCTAAACATTTAAGGAGAAGATGAAAACCATAATTTAGTGTGAAATGGCAATTGCAACAAATAACACATCAAGATGTCCAATCTTACATTTGAATAAACACCACGCCTTTTAGCCCAAAACTTCAGACATCTGAGTGTTGCTCGAAAGTGCTACAATTTTTCCAATGATTAAAATGACTGTCAGATCATGGGAGTACAATAAAAAAACAAGTAATAGAATACAATTATTCACCTCAACATTTGGAACAAGTTTAAGAATTTGATCAGCAACCCTGCACCCATTGAGACTTCGAACAGTTTGCTCATCCACTTCGTAGAGCACAGACCCATCGGAGATATCCAGGTCCTGTTGACAAGTTAGTTCCAGATCAAATTGAACAAACAACAATAATCAGTCTTTGATTGTTAAAATACATCAAATCATGAAAACGAGAGAGAAACTCCATAGTCCCTTTGCTACCCAAGCTCATCACAGGAAAAAAAATGCTACAACTTGAAGCTGACAAGACCCAATCTGCTAAGAAGCTTAAGACAAACCAACAACACACTGCAAAAGCTGATGATACCAGCTAAACAAGGCAAATCTATCCCCACAATCCATGCAAAACAAGATTCTTACAAAAGACATAATAACTACCAAGCATATTTTACAGAAAACCTACAAGACTGTCAAAAGTAGCTGCTATTGGGCTAGAGTGGAAAAACAGGATGGGAGGAGCAGATCTTAGAAACTTTTACCAAAAACAGCGAAGAGCTGTTTTAGAAGTTAAAGATTAGCATTCTCAATATTAGGTGCATCTCAAATCAAAAAAAGATGAAACACTAGACTCCATCAATGAGAGAAACAACAAATGAGGACAAGGATGGGGGGCAAACAGTAACAACTGATTAACTTTTCCTATACCACAATAAAATTAAACATAAGAAAATAATGTTTGAGGATGACATGCATTTGTTTTGTACCAAAATGCAGAACATGGATATTTCAAAGACCAGGGAGCTTACTTCTGGAACAACCAAAAGGGATATACTTGCATAAAGAAGGTCAATTGATATTCCCTGGAATTTAAACTTCATAACTGGGACATGAGCATCTGGAACTGGCTGAAGTTCAGTAACTTCTTCCATTTCAGCCAGTATATCATGCAAGATAATAAAGAAGTCTTCCTGAAAACAGCTTAAAATGTCAGTCAAAATACAATAGAACTAAAAGAAAAGTTTACAAGTCACCTCTCGATTCACATATGATGGTCCAACACACAAGGTGTCGATGTCAGCCCCAGGACCATGCACCTGTAAAACAGTAATCATTGCCATAAATGCACCAGAAAATGTAATTACATCACTAAAGTAACAAAAATATAAGATTACATCATATTCAGAAGCAACAGCCTAAACATTCTAGTGTACTTTTGAATGCTTTTTGAAAAGCCCACTTTGTTTCATCTGGGCAGACAAGCCAGCAGTATCCTTTCACCACAATATTAGCCAGAACTAAACTATATCAGCACAGAATGAGTGTTGGTTGTAGCTAAAACCCCAGGGATTTAAGTGAAGCAGGACAAAGCAGGTGGGCACACAGCCACTGGTTTAGGTATTTGCTAAGGACACACCAGCAGCCAGGTGGCTCAAGCAAGACTATGAAAGGTTTGTGCTTGGAATATAAGCCAGCTTAAAGCTACAAGTATAAAATCATATTTAATCATTGAACTGGCATGAAAACAATTATCCTAGGTTCATTACCACTTCCATACATTAACTAACATAAAGATTACTATTTTATTTTCTGATCTGCTAATCTTATAGCAATTTCCTATTGAGCTAAAAACTACACTGGCAATCCAAAGGCAACAAATATATTCACGCATTCTTACAACTGCAGAAAAAACTACGATAAGAGGAGGAAACAAATAAATTAATCATAAAGCACAGGAAAACATATACCCCAAGACGATAAGACCCGAAAGTAAAAATAACAGCATTGGCTTCCTCTGCCATCTGATCAGTGTATCCCCTTTGACGCGTCAATCGCTTAACCCAGTCTTTCACAATCTACGGCAACAACAAATTAACTTCTTCACGAAACAGTAATGATTTCCACAGAAATCCCATCTAATTAAAAAAAAAACTGTATACATAAAATACAATAATAAGAAAACTGGTTTCGAATATTGTTACCTGATCGATACGGCCCAGAACCTCTTCTCTCTTTATAGCCTCTTCTTTACTCTCGTATAAACCCGAATCAACCAAAAACTATCAAAATCATCATAGGATTAATAGTAGGTAAAATTAATTAAAAGAATGAAGAGCAAATCTTTGTGATTATCCACTAATCACCTTCTCTAATTCCGCATTTCGATGGAGATCAGGCTCAGTAGGACCCGCAACGGATATTGGTTTCATTATTCCGTACCTCTTCGCCGCGGTTCCGTTTGGACTCGGAGAACCCACCATTCCGATTTCCCAAGAAAATAAAATAAAACACAAGATTGAAATAAAAAAAGATTTACGGATCAATACAAAAACCCTAATCTGTTGATTTTTTTTCTTTTGCTATTAATAACCCTAAATTGAAGTTAACAAAATTGTGAACTTTTGAGATCCGGAGACAGTCAAATCGAAAATTGAGAGTGGGTGGGGGGGATCGAGATGGAGGGGGGGGGGGGAGCGGTGGGCTACGGGAGTGATTGGACTTCAGAGAATCTAAGATATTAGTGGGTGCTTGAGATTATTTTTTTTTTTTATTAGTAACAGTCAAGAGTACAGCATAGCACGCGCTTTTCCTTGTCCTATTAGGACTCGATAGGGTATTTATGGTAATATTCGTTTCTCCTTCAAATACTTTTTTTTCCTTTTTATTTATTTATCACCATGTGACATATATAATTTAAATCGACCAAATAATATTATAGACAAATTAAATGATACGATGAGAACATTTTTTTTCCAATTAATTAGATTATTGTATTGGTCTTGACTTTGAACATTTTTTTATTTTTTTTATTTTTTTAACAAAGGATATTAGTGGGTTGGATTTGATCCAGCCTAGTTAAACTTCAACCATTTTCATCAATAAAAAATAAAAAGTTAATGATATATTAATTTATTAAGTTCAAATTCAATTGAAAATAATAATCCAACGATTATAGTTGCAGGAATTTTATTGTGCTGAGTGCTCTAACAATTGTAATATGTTGATTGAAGAAGATTTTATAGCTCATGGGGAATGATTATTTCAAATTTGACCGCATTCAATATTAGATATATTGTTAAACTCTAATTAAAACAAGCTTTTTATATATTGAATTTTTTAATATTATTTGAAAAGACTTTCAATGTTATAATATATAGATTAACTCTAGATTTTATTTGAGTGTTTTTTTAACAACATGAGTGTTCGAGTTAGCTTGTGTGTATCTCGACTAATTCTACATACTCTTAAGTTAATGACAATATAATCATCTAGTGATCATTATATTAGTAATCATATACGACCACAAAGAAAACAAACTCTTGAGTTTCAAGTATTTTTATTTTTTTAACTTGAGAGATTATTTAGTTGGATTTTATCCACCCTCTAAAATTTTATTCAACTCAGGATAATATCTAACTAGGCTAATCAACTTGCATGATGAATTGATTTAAATGAGATATTAACTTATCAACACTGAATTTATTGCTAAAATCCAATTAAAAACTTTTTATATATATATATATATAGAAAAGGTTTGAATACAAAACTTTCTCAAGAAAAAAAATTGTAATATCATTTATTTTAAATTCATTAAAAAGTATAAAATGAATTAACTAATATTAAATCATTAAAAAAACCACACTTGCAAAATAATTTAATGCCCAAATTAAACATTTAAAATTATTGAAAAAATATATTGAAAAAAATGAGCTACTGACCTGTCGTTCAAAGCTTGAACACCATGCATGATATATATATTTCTTGATCTCTACCAGCACCGTACTCCTTCCTACACTGGAAGAGGCAGACAGACAGAGACCGTGGACTTCATCACTTCGTTAATGTCACTGGCCCTACCCAGCACACCAAAAAGAAATCCAATACAACAAGCTAAACTAGCCTCACATTCACCCATTCAGAGGAAAATCCAACTATATGCTTCCTCGCCCCTCTCCTCTCCTCTACTCCGCGACGCTTCAATGGTGCGTGCGGCCACTATCCTCTCCTCTCCTCACCATTCTTCGAGTCTTTCCTTCACTACTAAACCCAACAATTTTAATCTGCCTTCGTTTGCTAAAACTGGACTCTTTGATAAAAAGTTTGAATTTTTTTTCTCAAGGTAATTATAGGTGCACGGTTTGGGCCTCCCAGAAAGGTTACTGGAAAGTCAGGCGGCGGAGAGGAGGAGGAGTAAAGACATGGACTTAGAGCTCAGTGGTAGTAGCATTTGCTTTGAAGAAGGCCTCCGTAATGACCCTGAAATATTGGTAATATAAAAGACAACATCTTACTTTTGTCTGTAGAGATAAATTTACGTGTTCTGATGTTTGATTGGTGATCTTGACAAAAGGGTTTTGTGTTTTTTTGTGAATGGTGGTGCTGTACAGAGCATAGCAGAGTTGCTAGGACTAAATGTGGCAATGGAAATGAAGTTTGCATTTGGTATTTTAAAAGGTTCGCTTTTAAAAAGAGGGATGAAGCTATAAGTGATTTTGGTGGATTTGACAGCATTAAGTTGTCTGTGATGCTTTGCAATGATGAATTTACAAGAAAACTCAACGAGGAATGGAGGTTACAACACGTGCCTGGCACCTTCCAATTGTATGTGACAAATCTATTGTTCTAGTTAATTACAGGATTCATTCAGAATGACAACTTGAGTTGGTCACTTTTTGTTTTTAATTATTTGCAGCTTAAGTTGGGTGATGTAGTGATTTCTGCTGAGACTGCTGCACGAAAGCAGTCTTCGATTCTATAAACCAAAATTCAGATATATCTTCTGCGATATGGATGGTGAGGTGACCCTTGCTTCTTGATGGGATAACCACATGTTTTGCAGGTTTGATTCTAATGTTTACCTTTTCTTCCCCCTTTTCTGATCGCTGTGAACTTTGCTAAACAGAAAAGTTCAAATCTTCTTACAAATGCAAACGCATTGAAAGAGGCTTTGTAAGGGGGTGTGAAGGTGGTGATCGCAACTGAAAAGTAAGAAACTGTGCAATTCTACCTTTTTTTATCTCCAGTTCATTGACCACCAACCAGGGCATTATTTATATAGCTTATGATTTTGCTGTATTTGACATCTAGCTATATATTTTTCCATTCGTATTACCCTTAGATTCTAGTTTCCATTTTGCTTTAACAAATGCTGGATGTTTCTGTTTTTATTTATTTATTTATTCATTCTTCCGATAGCTGTGCTTCTCCTTATTATTTTCTAACATACTTTTGCTTTCATGTGGTGCTGTCATGTTCAATCCCTAGCTGTTAATTTCAACTCATTTATTGTCGCTTATTGGTGGTTTCTGTTTTCATTTCAGGGGTTAAGTGTTTATGGTAGACAGGGCCGGGAAATTCTTAGAGGCAATTTAGATCTGAGTGTCTGCGGAGAGGTAATAGTTTATACAGAAATACCATACGATAGCAACTGGGTTTGAACCGTGCTTGACAAAATAAAGAAAAGGAGGCTTGCACACATACACGTAGACAAGGACAGAAAAAAAACTGTAGGGTGATTGAACGTTATTTTGTCTCCTGGTCACCTGGATGTGATTATATTATGCTGTTTCACAGTATCAAACAGCTACCAGTTACTGCCAAGTTGTCTAGGACAGCTATTTTCTAGCAGTTGTTCATAGTGCCATCTGAGTTATAGTAGCAGACTGTGTTTATTCTTAATCTTGTACGGTGGAGTTCTGCCTGCCTGCTCTGTCCTGGATTGGATATTCCTGGCTCTTAGGTGGTTTGATGCAGTGCAGCTGTATTGAATTCCCAAATTTCATTGGAGCTGCCCAACCTCTTCATCTTAGTATCAAATTACAAATGTTTTTTAAGCAACAGGCCTTCCCATATATTCTAGTATGATTGACTCTTTGTATGACCATACTTTGACAATCTCAGTCATCTTCTTGTTTACAGTAGCACTAAAGGCTCCCCCTCCCTAAAAGTTATTCTATCCATGTGTCTCATATTGTTAATCAGTAATCCCCACTTTTTTCTTCTTTTTTTTTTAACATGGTAATCCAATCTTATTGGTGACTGATTTTAACCACTATGATAATTTTTCTTCCGTGTACTGAAAAGAAAGAAACAAAGCTAAATGACTTTGCAAGGCATGTGGATCTCTTTGTTGTGTTGAAGGATCATTGTCATCATCAAGCACTTGCTCTTGGTTTTGAAATTGTAGGCATATCTCTACTCTTGGTTGAACGAGGTTCCTCTTATTGCATTCAGCAATGATCACTTCTTGACATTATTTGAGCACCCTCTCGTTGATTCGCTGCATACTGTATAGCCAGAGGTGCATATTTCTCACTCCAATAATAATTCTCTGGTGCTGCCTGAGCGATTTTTCCTTGTACGAGAAACTTCTTGCAGGCTGAGATCATGCCTTCAGTTGAGCATCTCTTGTCTACTGCTGACATGCAGGTATTTTCACAAATATGGTCTGAATTTCATTCCAAAGTATCAAAAGAAGAGCAGCATGGATGTTTTGAACTTAAAAGGTTGACAGATTTTTGAAGTGTATGTTTAGCAAATGGTTCCAGCCATGATATCTTTTATTGAAATCAGCTGAGTGGTTCCTTTTCAGATTTTATGCTGTCAATCTTCAATTTTCGCTGTGCCTCAGAAATTCATGACATGTTTTTTTCACTTGCAAGTGCATTCTTAAATTAAACAAAATTATCGGTCCTGTCTTGCTCTCCTCATTTAATTGTGATCATCTACCATGATAAGTGGCTGTTATGGAATCTGTGCTCTTCAATATAATTAAGCCCTGGACAACAAGTATCCTCTCTACTTTGAGTCTTGCCTATTTCACATCTTTGTAATAACAAATGATGATTTTCTTAGAGACTGCTGAGGGAGTGGCTAGCACCCTTCGGCCATACTGATCAGAAGCAACTGGAGGCGGTGCCACTGTCGTCCAAGCTGTCCCAGACATGCTTGAAATTGTCCTCCCTGGGACCTCAAAAGGGAGTAGTGTAAAAGCTATGCTTGATCATTTGGGTGTCACTGCAGATTTAATCTGTTCTATATCGTTGTTGTTTTTTATCTTGCAATCTTCCCTTTTTCCAGATTAAAAGAAAATATCAAGACTCGCAGTAGATGCTGTTGGAATCTTTCTTTTATTTACTTGCACCGAGACTATCGTAATGATGAATGGCCAAACCTGTGACCACGTTATATTTCTGAGTTTTGATCTGGCATGCCTGCTTAGACCATATTCCACCAGATTGTTTATAGTATATAAAATTTCAGATATTGGATATTGGTGATGGCGAAAATGACATCTAAGATGCCTGAGCTGGCTCCTCTAGACATTGCACTTGGCAATGGATCAGAGAAGACAAAAGCTGTAGCTGATGTAATTGGTGCCAGCAAGGATGAGATGTTGTCGCTGAAGCTATCTTCGTGTACGCATTCTGAGGCATAAAGTCAATTATATTAGAGGCATAAAGTCAATTATATGAGAACAAAGGTGCAATCTGCCAGATTTTGACACGATTTATTGTTCTTTATATGGATGAAAGATGGGCCTCACAGGAGAAAATAGAAACTTGTCACCATCTTTCGATGGCCCTCTGAATCTACGACCCCGAAGGTCTACCATTTTGTCTCCCACTGATCAATTGCCATGATTTGAGCTTCATGGATTTTCTATTTTCTTTTTGGGCCGAGGAGTTTTGAATTTGGGCATGCCCCCTCCCGGAGCCTCAACCATGATATACGTTATTCTTTTCCGTTTGAGATTTGTGTACCTCCTTCAACTTGCATCTGTTTTGACAACTCAGAAATGAACACATGATACTCAGTTTTTTGCATCCCTTGGCCGTGAACTGGTTGAATCCTCCATTTCCATTGTTTCACTGTAAAAAATAATCCTAATGGTGCTTTTAGAAATATATGATCCCCAAACGCTGCTTTTAGAAATATATGATACCCAAACGCTGCTTCCTTTGACGTGAATCAGTACTCGCATGTTTAGATGTTTCGATCAGCTCTTATCACTCCATGGGATTTAGCTCAGTTAAAATAACTTCTCTTTTCTAACCACTTGATTTGCTTCCTCTCAACCCCATCGTCAAGGGATGGAGTGAAAAATATTTCTCAACCAACAATGCCGATACTGTAATCGTTCAAAATGATTACAGTAGGCTGCAACCACAAGCATCCCTTGCTAGTTCATAAAAGATCTACCAGTGGCTCGTCAGGGTGATCTCGAAAATACTTGTATGGTAAAGTGGGTTCCCATCTCTGTTTAGCATTTTCCTAGTCATCATGCCTAGTGTAACTTGTCAGTTGCCACCAATCAGGCAAACAGGGCACAAAAAAATCCCAAATGGGCAATCACCCTGCAATTTTGCGCCTACAAACCAAATGACGAGTGCGCGTGGAGCAGTGCTATCCAATGACCACGGTGGTGACCACGGTGGCAAAGCGCACTTTTTGGGTCTCAGCCACCCATGCTGATTTGGCAGGGATTTGTACTTGCATTTGATCTGTTTTCCAAAATTATAAGCATATATTTTTTGTCCAGCCATCCATGCATTGCTGGATAGCACACTTCACACCAACAGCATAATGATAGGAAATGATATTAGTATAGAGATGCTAAAATTAAAAATCAAGAAACACAGGTCTAACAAAAAACTTCAATCTCAAATCCATTAAATCCCTTGTGGGTAAATATTCCACTATAAATCAACACGCTTCCATTCAGAAATTTGATATTAGGAATTCAAATATTTCATACAAGAGAAGCCATTTCTGTCACTTCAGAGAGTGCAAAAGACTTCAACCTCACACTTAGACCCTGACAAATCTTCAACTTTAAACACGAGGGCAACTGCAAGAAATTCCAACTTCGTGTGGGTACATGCAAGCCTCCAAACCTAAAATCAACTTCCCAGGGAAAGAAAGGGATAGCAAAGATTAAACAATCAAACCACATACCTTGGTGACTAAAGACCCTGTTCATATAGATAATCACCAAGCCTCTCCACAATCATGTTGCATTGACCGGGAGTTAGAGGCTCGTCATACACACCAATGATAAGTGCCTGACTGGTCTTCTTGATGGTGACACCGCCCGAACCCTGAAAAAACAACGTCAATTCAATGGAAACACAAGGAGAGACAAATAAAGACAGGTCATGGTATATGAAGGCTTAACGCAGTGTGCTATGCAAGAACTGTATGTTTTATAGTCTTTCCTTTTCAAGTTCATGTACAGAACAACCTACTAATGCACATTCCACAAATTCATATTTAAGATTCAAGTTCAACAATGAGTCTCTACACTATATATTTGGCACTCCCTAGCTTTCATACATTTAAAGTCATCATCTTTTCAATCAAACATCTTAGCTGCAAACTAGGAGATGCGCATCAACAAAAGCCAAATTTACATTTCAATTCCACATCTAGGAATCACTCCATTCTTCCTTTGTTCCATCTCCAACAACACCAATTACAGCGACTTTAGATAACCAGCCGATCATTACATTTTAAAACCATCTTCATACTAACTGTCAATTAAACCATTGTCATCTCGTACAGAGCAAATCACACTAAATAAGTAAGCAGCCTTTAAGACAAATAAAACACAGAAAACTTCTTACAATCTGATCTGCTAAGTAATAAGTGGTAATATCTGGGTCTCAAAAGCATTAAATAATCAAAATCAAATTTGGAGAAAGTTTGATCTTTAAGAAAATTTTAGTCGATTTGCTTGTTTATTAGCATTGCAACGACTGCAGATGCAAATTGACAAATAGGAAGAGCTATCAGATTGGGGCGATCATTAAGTGATTGGTAGTTGGGGTCAGTTAAAAACTGTAATAATTAAACAATTTCAGAATTCAAAATTCTCATCTCATCACCATTACTAACCTATGCTTTAAAAGCCGTTGGATATTTGATCCAAAAAGTCGTGATAAATATGTTTGAAACTCAAAATTATCCAATTATCACAACATTTAACTAACAGCAGTTAATCCCTTGCAAATGCCCTAACAACACCCGGCAATCAGACCCTTACACAATGCAGTCATAGTCAATGCATGCGGATAATTATTATTGGTTAGTAAAAAAAGATTCAAGATTTCATAATTAGCAACACATTTGGGATAATTATTACTGAATAAAAAAAGGGAGTCATCACCTTCTTTCCTCGAATAACAGCTCCAGGTTCACCCTGGATCACCATGTACTTGGTGCCACCAAGGAACAACCCAGTCGGTGCAAGAGATCCAGGTTCATCAAAATCTTTCATAATCGCAGCCACTTCTTCTGCGGTAAACTGTAATAAAAATCATTTAGTCGTTGAATAGCAGTGACAAATCAGGCGTGCAAGATGAAAAAAAAACGAAATGCCTAGCAAAAAAACAAGCCGATCTGAACCAGATCGGAGAAATTAAGAAGTGGATGAAATGAAACCTGCGGGAAGGTAGCGCTTTGGGCCCAGACGCTTCCGTCATGACCGATGATGGCAGCGGAAGTGAGGGTATTACCGTCAATATCGCACATCAAGTGCTCATCGACGTACTGCTGCCACGACATGTTTCTGACTTATGCGGTGGTGGTGCCGCTGTTTTGATTGATAAGAGAAGCTTCTAGTAGTTATGGATTGAGGTATAGGATGCGTGAAGAGGAAGAGATGGGGGGAGAGAAAGATATAGGGTAGAGAGATAAATGAAAGTGGGCTAAAAAAGGAAGCTTGCGTTATAACAACGCTGACGACAGCCTACGCGTTTGCCCACCGTGTATTATTTTATTGTGCGGTGTCCCCCTTCTGTAATTATTAGCTTCTTAATTAATTGATTGATTGAGTTTAATTCCATCCCTATATTCATTTAAAAAAACAAATAAAATAAATTGATGAAGATATTTTCAAAAAAAAACAAAAAAAAAGTAAGTGCTCAATCATTAATGTGTGTGTTATTTTCTTAGGTGATGATGAAAAAAATACGCATTGAAACCTTGTACCAAAATTAATCAAAAAATATATGCAAAAAATAAAGTCATCAATAACAAATAAAGGTTGTACCGGAACACTAAATGATGATGAATATAGATAAAGAAATATAATCTGTTATTTATTTAATTGCTTGTCAATATTTTTTGTGAACAAAAAATAAAAATTAAATTGAGAACAAAGCTGATTGGGTTTAAATACAAAACAATAAAATACAGGGGGGAAATGCAAATAAAAAAAATCAAGGACCGAAAAAAAACACATAAAATTGAATTGATTCTTATTAACTTGGTTTAACATATTAAATAATAAAAATAACGATATATATAAATATTTTTAATATTATAATAATAAATATTTTTTTTATTATATCAAAAGTCAATGGAGAGCTAGAAGGACCAAAAGAAGAAAAAAATCATCTCTTAGCTTCCTTCGTTTGAACCTCCACCGGGCTTTGATCGGATGAAGCTCGAGATCAAAGTAAAAAGTTACAAAAGAACTAGCGACTATATAAAAATAAATTAATAATTATAAAAGAATTAGAGAACATATTTAAAATCAAATATTTGACGAGGGACCAAGTTTGAGAAGATAGTTGCCATGTTTGGGAGGCGTGCATGGCTTCCTCCAAGACTTGGTATCTCCTGTCTTTGAGGTCTCCAAAATCATCTTGTTGTTGATGAAGACATGACTCAGCTTTTTGAGGAGCCTTTTTCTCTCTTCTTCTTTTTTTCCCTGGTCTTCCTCTCTCTTGATTTTCATGCAAATCTGTGATTGTTCATATTGATGATTGTTTTTTAAAATTTATTAAAATAATATTTTATAAAATTAATTTTTGATCATTCAAAAACATATATATTTTGATATTTGTTTAATATTAATGCATTGAAATATATATATAAAAGAAAGGAACTAAGATTTTTTTTAAATCTCAAATTAATTTAATTTTAGTGTTCTGAAATAATTTTAATATAATAATATCAAGAATAAATTTTAAAAATTCCATGATTTTGGAGCAAGGAAAGAGAGATGGTCGAAAACCAAGAGGTAAAAATCATAAACCCTAAATCTTAGACATTAAATCCTATTAACTGAAAGAACAATAATTTATTTTGGAATATATTATTTCCTTAAGTAAAAATCCAGCAAAGCGCTCGGCAATTTTTTTTCTTGTTATCAAATGCATTTTTTCCTTGAACTAAAAAAAATCCTTCTTTTTTTATTTTAAATCTTTTTATTTATTTAACTTCAAAGAATAAACATGCTTTTGTTATATGAGTTCCACATGGTTAGCCTATTTTTATGCGTTTTTTAGTCCTTTGTTATTTAAATGACTTCTTTTCTTAATTATTTATAAAAAAGCTTGCTTGTTTTATTCGAATCCCGTGCCTGTCCTATTTTTTTCCTTAGAAAAGCTATTATCCGACGCAAAAAAGTTCTCACAGGAGGGGAAGTTTAGATGAAGTTGATTCCACCATGAAACAACTTGTTTTGCAGCTCTAATTGTGCTATTTAAAAACAGAGAAACGATTGACAAGTTGACGCGTCCCCACGCGCGTCAATTTTTATTTGTTTTTATTTTTTATTTTGAAGAACACTTAAATAATCCCACCCATACTCATTAATTAAAAAAAAAAAAAGAATAAATTGACACAAATATTCTTTAATCTAAAAACTAAATTCCTCCGCATCAAGAACACAAAGGTCATTTTACCATGCAACATAATTGGATATTACAAAATAGCCCTCTATGTATTAGTTTTTTTTGCTTCCTAGAATAAATGTGTTTTTTCCTATGCCCTAAAAATGTTAAAATAAAAACTAGCCCTATGTATATGTATATGTATATGTATATGTATATGTATATGTATCCCTGTGCAAATATAATTACAATCTTAAAACTTATACAAGATTTTTTTTCTTATAAAGTTAAAATAGAAAAATACTATTTTTTTCCATACATGTGTTATATACACTGTTTTTTCAACCTTTTTTAGATTTTTTTTTGAAAAAAAATGCTTTTTAACAAATTTGAAGTGAATGGTAGATTTCCCCCATCTCGTATGATGGATAAATTAGCGGGGAAATGACAAAAACTCTCATAGAAAGGTAGCAGACGTCAACTGATTTTGTCGGCAAAATCATATCCAAAAATAGCCCGTCATGTTCGCACTAGGGGCATGGTTATGGCAATTAGAGTCCAGGGAATGGACGGGAGTTCGTGATTATTAATTTATTATAATTATTACGAGATATTTGCCCGCTCCGTTACATGGTTTTTATTTCTTGTCCATGCATCTATAGTTTTAATTTTTAATTTTTATTATTATTTATATTTGTATTAAATATAAGTTATATTAAGAAAACAAAGTAAATTTAACTTTAATGGCGTGAAATTAGAGTAAATTTTCTCTTATACATTCATAGTGAATGTTTTATTATTAGTGATCTATTATTTGTGCGTGCATTTTTCATTTGTTTTGTCTATGTGTAACTTGATATATTTTTAGTTTAAAATGATTTTTTTTAGCTTTTATCTTTTTGGAATTTATTGTTGTTGGCTGAGTTGATTTCAGTCCTTTTTTTTATCATTTTATGAAATAAATTTGATTCATGTTCACCCTTCAATATTTTGGTCATGGATTTTAAAGATAAGAGTGAGTTGACTTCAATCTTCTTCTTTTTTTTTAATCATTTACTAAATTATTTTTATTCGTAGTCATCATTTAATATTCTATCAATTTAGAATTGATATTTATTATTTTATTTTATTTTTGTTTTATATAGAGTTATTCAAATCTCATATTATAAATCATAAACTTTTTGATTATTATAGGTTGACTTAAGTCTATTTTTTTAATTTTATTTTTCAATATTTGGTTGGTTAAGAATTAAATTTTGTAGTTTTATTTGGTTTGCTTTTCACATGATTATCTTAATTTCATAACTAAACTATGTATTTGGGCTGACTCGGGTGGACCTGTAATATTTGTTTATCCTTTATTAAAAAAAAAAACATTTTATTATTTGACTTTTAATTTGTTTAGAGTGTAGCTTTAAATTCTTATTCATTTTGTTTTTATGCAATTATCTCTTCTTTTTTTTGTTATCGGATAAGACTCAGAGCCATCTCAAACTACTTGAATACATATGTTTATGTATATATGTGTGTGTATTAAAAATAAATAAATATTAGAAAAATATCTAGGTTTATTTTTATCCCTTAGAAATTATTTTCGGAATATCTCTGTATATTCTAGAGTAAATTAAAACAAGACGATGTGGCTGATCAATTATTTTTACAAAGGTTTTCTGAACCCGTAAACATAGATTAACATAAGAACGAATATTGAAGAACTAGCCCTATTGATCGAGGAGAGATGATCACGCAGATCTTCATGGAGCAATTCAAATAAATAGACACACGAAAATTGTCTCCTCCTACTTACAAGTAGGGTGAGGTTTCATTCAAATATTTCTACAGTAATTTGTGCTAAGAACCTTTTAATAGCAATGGAGCAATTCAATAAAACAAATTATTCAACGAAAATTGGGTCCTTCGGGTAGGATGTCAATAAGATGGAGTGTAACCCTATTTAACAAAAAGATTTAAAAACTCAATTTTAATCTTAATTATGCTTAAATATATACTTTACTATGGACTATTTATGGCTTGACGAACGATACAATGGTTTTGACACATTTTTTTCATGGTTTTAATTGCTCCGTTTATGTCCCTAAATTATTATCAAATTAATGATCCTATAATTTCTCATAGATCTAACTTATTTTATCTAAATAAACATAAATTATGCATTTCATTCATGGTTTTTAAGAATGTGGTTGATGTTGCTTTTCAAAGTATTTTTTATTTAAAAACATATTATAATGATGTTTTTTTTAAAAAAAAATATTTTTGACATCAACACATCAAAATAAAATAAAAATATATTTAATAAATACTTTGAAAATAAAGTGTAAAAGGTGACTAATTGCATTTTTACAGCCTTTGCGATTCTAAAATATCACTAATGGTCTGTTTAGGAGTGCGATTGCAGTAGCTTTTCAAAGTGCTTTTCGTGCCGAAATACATCAAAATGATGTTTTTTTATTTTTTTTAAAAATCAATTTTGACATCAGCACATCAAAATGATCTAAAAAAACTAAACTGCCGGTTTTTAAAATGAAAAAAAAAAATTAATTTTTTCCCAAACGCCGGTTACAACGCACTCCCAAACAGGGTCTAAAGCGACTTCTTCTTTTAACGGTGATGATGGCGTAGCATCACGTGACAAGTAATTTTGAATAACAAGGCATATGGAGTAAATTCCTACTTTTCGAGAGTGTAGTTGATTTAAATATTAGAATAATTTTTATTTTATTCTTAAAAAAATATTTTTGATATCAAAATATTAAAATAATTTAAATTATGAATATTCCACGACTAAACCACCCCTATTCAACTATTTAACCATTAAAAAGCTAGTTTGAATTTACAATAAAACCCTGGATACAAGCTTGATGATATTGTTTTGGAATTATTTTCTTACGTAAGAAATAAAATTGAAAACACTAAATTTCCATCTCCAGCAACCAAACTGCTGGCTGAAAACTACTATGCATTGCTTGCTTGTGTTATCGATACTGTCACTAATAATTATTTTTTAAAAATACTTCTACTAGTGGAATGATAAATATTCAATGATCAAATTTATGAACTATAAAACCATATTTTATAATAGTGTCATGAAAAGTACATTGCCATTATATTTTTAAAGTCTCCAATAGACATAACGTGATATGCACAACAAATCTCAAATTCGAAATTAGATGTGCATTCCTTGTAAGAACTTGAGACAATTAGAGTTTTAATCGGTTATCTAAGTCTACAAAGTATATTTTCTGGAAGATAAAGTTTCTTCACATCCAAAAAAAAAGTTCAAGACTATATAAATATATATTTTTTGAGGTTACAAACCTTATCTTATCTTAAATTCTACAACTATCAGGTTCGTGCATGAACATCTCTCTTTTTTCAACCTCATTGGATAATGATGTTTTGACATTCATCCGAAATATTTTCAAATATAATGAAAAAACAATGGATATTATAATTCTTATAAAAGTAATTTTATCCACTAGTGAACATGTCTGTTTATAATCCATGCTAGGTCTTCGGGCAAATCCACTTGCAATTAATGTAACCTTACATTTATTATGGAGTACGTGTATTTCTTCACTTATTTACGTTTATTAATCGAGATAATGATAAAGCCTCGTTAATACTTAAAGTGTTTTTTTATTTCTCCTTTATTAAAGAAAATAAAGTGATTTTCTTTACTTTTTAAAATGACATTTTTTCTTTTCTTATTGGAATCTACCATATGCATCTCACATATATTTCATAGGGTGGACCCAAAATCATATATTAAAATATATTTCATTTTTTTTTCTAACCCATCCTTCTAGTAACCTCAAATAATTCACTAATTTATTTTGATTTCCAAAGTTAGTTGCTCCTTAAAAAACCCAGCATCTCAAGGCGTCACTATCCAGTTCAACTCTTTTACTCAATACAATGGGATGAATACGTGGCGGATACGTGGATAGATCATAGACGACTCTTGAACTTTTTAATTGTTAATGTTTGGCCTCTTTTTTCTTCATAATCCAGAGGCTTTTTACCTCAGGAGACACGCCGAAGTTCATATAAAATCGTTCTTGGAGTTTAGAGTTGTAATCATCATTTATTTGTTTATGTTGGGATGTTTTTTTTTTTATAAAAAAAATAGATATTGCTTAAAAAAAATCACCAGATAAATCAAATATATATTGTACATCACTAAAAAAAAAATGCTCAATCATAATTCATTTTTATCTTTATGTTCATAGACTTGAAAACTTCAAAGAACTTTGTATTTTTTTCATGTATCGGATACATGCAACTGTAGAAAAAAAGGGCATAGTTTCAAACATGAATCTAGACATTCAAAAGATCACGTATCAAAATGGAAAGTAGTGGAAAATTTAAATATTTTAGTTATAAGGATCAAATTATATGATAACATTTAGAATTAAACTCATTCTTAAACAAGAATCATCAACGAATAATCATCTAGTAGGTGCCCTAGCAATAAGAGTTTAGGATGGAGGGTTGTGCTCCTCCTATGGTTTCAAGTTCGAGTTTCATGATTGTTAATATAATGACTACTAGATATTTACATGACATACAGACTAACTCGAACATCCACGTTAATAAACAAAAAAATCAGTGGATTATACAGAAAGAATTTATGTAAATAGAATAATAAAATAATCAATTAGATTAATGTCGCTGTTACATAGCAAACTTTGTAAAACTTTTTCCAATATAAAAACATGTATTCAGCCGAAATCAGTGTTTTTAAAGAATTAAAAAAAATACTTGAAATACGAGTTTGTCATTCACTTGATTGAGTTTAACAGTGTCAATCAATTTAATAATATAATTAAAAAACATTGAAAATAAATAAAATAACTTTTTTTATAATTAAATATAAAAAAATGACTTGACAATATCATATAAAAAATAAGAAGAAAAAAGATCCGTTTGGAGATTCATTGCCACTCCGCATGTGGACACTGCCCCATCACCATAAAAAGTTCAATGAGATGGTTTTTAATATCATCATGAAAGGTTGCATAATATCAAAAGAGACCACACATTTTGCTAGAGTAATGACTTGGAAAATAAACCAAGTAAAATATTATGAGGTGAATTTTTTATTCTTATATCTAATTAATTAATCTCATTGATTTTAAACAAACCAATTAAAAAACTAAATTTAACAAAGAATAATAATAAAAAATCTTAAGATAATCTTAATTATTTTCAAAATTAATGAAAAATCCTAGAAAAATAAATCTCAATCTCCAGTTAAATAAATATTACAGTATGAAACTGAAAAAACATGAATTTTAACAATAAAAAAACAATTTCAAATAAATCTTTTAAACCTTGATTAATCCACTAAACTCATAATATATGAAATTTTAAATTCAGGTTCAAGTAAGAAGCTTGTTCCGCAATTAAATGGTGCAATTTGTGTAATAAATATACAACTTTTTTTTTTAATAATATTCATATTTATTTGATCACAAAAATATCATTAAACAACTTTATACAATAAAAAATGAAAAGCCCCGACATTGGTTAAAAGAATTTGTAATATTAAAGGTAATTAAGTTATTACCATCTGGTTTCAAGGCTCTTAAAACGACAAGACACCAAAACAACCCTTCACAAACCAATTCCAAAACCAGTTGGCGTCCGGTCTTATCAAATGACTCATCAAAAACCACGCCAACTGTTTCGTCGTATCTCTCCACCCCGCCCCCCTCCCCCCCGTCCCGCCCACAAAATATCCTCAGACACACACGACGTCGCTTATAGACACCCCCCCCCCCCCCCCTCTAAAAAACGCAAGCTTTGAAAAGCTAGTTCTTAGTATACTCTCCATTCTTTCTTCTACCGCTTCTTCTTCTAGCATCCATAAAAGAGATCAGAGATGGCTGGAGTTTCACAAATAAAAACAGTGACTGGTGAAGGTGGTTATGTGCTTGAAGATGTGCCTCACTTAACTGACTATATTCCGGATCTCCCTGTAATGCCATCCTTATTTTTTCTTTATCAATGTGCGAATATGTGCTTTTGATTGATTGCTTCTGTTCGCTGCACTCCAAAGCACTAAACCTTTCACTTCCTTTCCTTTTGTTTAACTTTCGTTTCTGCTTGCTTCATCAGTAAAATGAATTTGAGATTTACTATTTAGGATTTTGACAGTTGAGATTTTTTCTTTTGCATGATTTCGAAATTTCGCTGTTTGATAAATAATAACTCTTTTTTTTTGTGGCAGACTTATCGGAATCAGTTACCAGACAATCCAGCCTATTCAACAGTCAAGTGAGTATAAGCTCTGATATGCATATTTTTGACTTATAGTTGGCATGAATCATGATTCGGTTTTTGTCTTAAGGTTATTGTATTAGTTGCTGGTGATTTTTTTTCTGTTGAATTCAATAAATAAAATGGAATGATTGATTTCAGGGAGACTTTTGTTAACGTAGATGATGCTGTTGCTCAAAAGGTTAGTTACTCTGTCAATGTCGATTTCATTTTGTTAGATGTTGTAAAATTTGATAAGGATTATTGGCTGTTAATGATTTTGTTGTAATGAATGGTTTTTAGGTTGTTGTTCATAACAACAGTCCAAGAGGGACACACTTTCGACGTGCTGGACCTCGTCAAAAGGTATGGTTACCCTTTACAGATTGATGTCTGAACGTGTTGAAATGCTGATATTATCATGTGTTTATGGGGCTTATGCCTTCACTGATAGGAGCTTGTGGTTCTGTTAAGGTGTATTTTCAGTCAGATGAGGTGCACGCGTGCATTGTGACGTGCGGGGGTTTATGTCCTGGCCTCAACACAGTGATCAGAGAAATTGTATGTGGCCTTTACCATATATATGGTGTCAACAAGGTCCTTGGGATTGATGTGAGTGATTGTTTTTTATTATAAACATGGTTTTGACACAAACAGAGTTTGACAATCCAATTTTTGCATCTTTCCTGCACAGCATGCATTCAGGTGTTTTTCCTGTAGTTGTTAGATTTCTTTAGTTTACAAAGTAAGAATATGAATGTAATGGTAGCAATGTTGTCAAAGGAGAAAGACGCTAAAAGGTGCCAAGCCTGTGAAATGCTCAAGGCGCAAGGTGCACGCCTATGCGCTCCCGAATAAACATAGGCAACATGCTATAAATAAATAAATAAAAATTATATTATATAATCTAGAATATATATCTTCCCAATTAAAATTAGATCATTAGAAAATCAAAAGAAAATATAAAATACCATAACAGTCATACAAATTTATATTTCTCTCCCTTAAAACAAAATAAGATAATATGAAGTAGAGAGTGGCCAAATAGATTAAAAAGCAAAATTAAATATCATCATCATTATTCATTAATCTTCAAAAACACGTCTTCATCCATGCTTTCCTCTCCTTCACTTGAATCCTCCATTAATTGAAATTTGGTGATGTCATACACACAATGACATGAATCTGTTGTGTCGCATTGTAGGGAGGCTACAGGGGTTTCTATTCCAAGAACACCATTAAATTAACTCCTAAGGTTGTTGATGACATCCATAAACGTGGCGGTACATTCCTGGGGACATCAAGAGGTGGTCATGACAAATCAAAGATAGTTGACAGTATTCAGGATCGAGGGATAAATCAGGTTGGTATTGGGAAGGACTTTCTTTGTATATTGAAGTTGCCAAACAAAAAAAAAAGAATTTTTGAGTGCATTGTTAATTTAAATTTCATTTTTCATTGTAGTGTAGGCCTACACTTTCCATGCTAACTAAGGCTCTGATCGTCTCCTCTTGTGGTCCAGGTTTATATAATTGGAGGTGATGGAACTCAAAAAGGAGCAGCTTTGATTTATGAGGTAAGCTGTGTGTGTAATGGTGGATTTGTTCAATGGCTTCTTTGATCTACTGAGCATAACATACCACCAGCTGCAAATGATTTATTAGACTTATGGGGTACATAGTTTGAAGGATTATGGCTTCTTGAATAATAAGAAATTCTTGAATGTGTGCTGAACTGCACATTTCCATCGATTTTTTTTCTTCTCCCCTTGTAAACATATTCTCCAGCGATTTTGAGCTACTGGCAACATTTTTTTTTCTTCCTGATTTAGCTTGGATGGAATCACTTTATTATTTTACTAATTAATTCAGTGCTACCATCCTTAGCAGGTTGCTTTGTTTTTTTTTTTTTAGAATGTTGGCTGGTTCAAATTTTGACACACTATCATGTATTTCATTCCATGTTCAAACCAAAAAACTGCCGCTTCAGGATAAAAGGAAGTTCTGAATTCAGTATACATATAGTTCTGCTACCCCACGCCTACTGAAATGTTCTTAGGCTGGGTTGGCTGATCTTTTTAACATTCTTGCATACCATTTGTACATCTGCATAATTGCTTTTCATTTCACGATGTGATTGCCGTCTCTCAATGTCCTTGATTATCTGACTGTACATGTCATTAACTTAATGTGTTTGCTAAAATTTGAACAAAGTGCTTCTTGATGTTCAGGAAATTAGAAGACGAGGCCTCAAAGTTGCAGTTGTTGGGGTTCCCGAAACCATTGATAATGACATTCCTGTACTTTCATTGACACTTCTTTAGTTGTGATATCATTGAACTCTTTCCTGTCATGTTTCTGCTTAACCCACATTAAATATTGGAGAAATATGTTGCATTGAGTGTCCTTATTATGATTCAGGTCATCGACAGATCCTTTGGTTTTGATACTGCAGTCGAGGAGGCTCAACGTGCAATTAGCGCAGCACATGTTGAGGCTGGGAGTTTCGAGAATGGCATTGGTCTTGTGAAGCTGATGGGTCGCCACAGTGGTAAGTTGAGACATGGACAGATACAATCTCTGACAACCATGTCACACATTAAACCTCGCATGTATTGTTTTATCATTCAAGATTTCTATACCAGCCCTGGCCTCTCTCCAATCCATTGGGAATTATGGATGCAGGTTTCATTGCAATGCATGCAACTCTTGCTAGCCGGGATGTGGATTGCTGTTTGATTCCTGAGTCACCCTTCTATCTTGAAGGAAAAGGTGGACTATTTGAATTCATTAAACGTCGACTTAAAGAAAATGGACACATGGTTATCGTTGTTGCTGAAGGAGCAGGAGAGAATCTTCTCACAAAGTACTTGCAATCTATGGACCTGCAAGATGCTTCAGGAAACAATCTACATCGCGATGTTGGGTTATGGATATCTCAGAAAATTAATGTATAACTTGACAGAAGATTTAGAGATAATCTCATATTATTATCACTTTTGTACCCTGTTTTTGTGATTTCTTTGCGACTTTCAATTTCTTGGCCATATCAGAATCAATAGCTTAGCCTTTTTAAGCAATAATTTACTTTTCCTGTTTTCTTATTCAGCTGATGAAGAAATATATTTTTCTTTTTAGTCCTACCAAAGGTCTTTTAAATGATATGTTACTTTTATAAGAAAATCATTCCAAGTAATGCTCAGCATGGTGATCATTTGATTAAAATATTATACATACAAAAGATAGAAATTTGTCAATTAATAATTGCATTGTCTACTTTATGATTTGCTTCTATGCCTGAATGGCTTTATTAACATTTCACCTTTTTTTTTTGGGTGTACAAGAGCTCTTCTTTTATTGGATTTTAAATCTATATAAACCATGCTATGATGACCTCAAGCTCTTAGGATTTCAATGCCTCTTCATATATTTGATTAAAAGCATCATAATTGTGTTGATTTTTAAATACCATATACATTTTTGTACTCTCAGATGAGCAGTTCTGATGATGAACATTCCTTGCAAATTATATGATTTATAAGAACTTCTCCACTGGCTAATTTAGTACTTTTTTAACCTTCTGTGCAGGATCATTTTGCAAGAGAAGATAAGATGGCCATCACTCTCAAATATATAGGTATGCGACTTAGATTAATGTTCTTTGTTAATTGTTTTTTATGCTATAACTCAATTCAGGCGCAAATGCGTAACTTTGACCCAACTATTTTGCAGATCCTACATACATGATTCGTGCTGTTCCAGGCAATGCATCCGATAATGTCTACTGCACACTCCTTGCTCATAGTGCAGTTCATGGAGCAATGGCTGGATTTACAGGCTTTACGGCCGGACCTGTCAATGGTCAACATTGTTACATTCCTTTTGAGGTAAATTCCTTTATGTCCCAAAATAAGTATTATACTTGATATTATGGAAATAGTTGATAAAAAATCATCATCTGTTATAGATTTTTGTTATAGAAGCCCACTAACTCGACACTGACTCATCAAGAAGATAATTTCGCAGTTAACAACATCAACATGCTATCATTATTTGAAGGAATATTAACAGTCAACAATAATTAGAGAAATTCAGTAATGAATCCTGCCTATATAAAAACCTAGGAAGCGGAGGAAAAGGAAAGGATAGGCAAGATTGGTACAAAGTGGACCTTGCATTGCCAAGAAAAAAACATTTTTATAGCAAAGGGACAGCAAATAACCTTGCAACTGTCCAACTCAAGTAGCCCCTCTCATCTCCTCTTTCTTTTTTTCCTGCCTGTGCACTTACTAAAGCTGTACCTTTTGGCTCTAAGTATTATATGAAAAAAAAAAATCTTTTGGATCTTTTGAATACTTGACTCTTAACATAGCCACACGATTCCTGGATTTTAAATCACTCTCTATTTCTTTTACCGGTGTAAAGTCTGATGGGAATATTGCTGGAAGGCTCTCCTTGTGCTGGAGGTTTTATTTACTAGACTTGTCTGTGTTTGATTTGGAGGATTGAATATATTTGATTCAACAAATCACTTGTTCTCTTTATTTATGATTTAAACCTATTACATGAGCTGCTCTTATGGTCTTCTCTCCATCTTTTCTTGTTTTCTTTTCTGTTTATGTTAAAAGTGTTGTGAAGAAAAAGATTCCCCCCCCCCCCCCCCCCCCCCCTTTTATTTTTTGTTTTTAAATTGACTGCAAAGACTGGCACCACCATAATATCTTACAAAAATAGATGTAAAAACAACATATTCTCACTTGATTTCAAATTTGGAAAAATGTTCCAAGTTCTTCAATCTTGCCGATTTCAACTAATATTGCATTTGATTTGAAGTGATTGCTTAGTTTAAATTACTTGCATTTGTTTCCTTTGTACCAAAATAATAATAATTAAAATTGCCTGTCTTTGATATTTTTGGAGTTGTGGTTTGTTGTATCATGAATGGAGGTGGTGATTTTTCCTTGCCTGGTTCTGTTAGAGGTACCACGATATGTTTTTGGGAGACCCTTTGTGATAAAACATTGCAAGATGAAGCGCTTCCACTTGCATTACATAAGCATTATGCATCAAAAGGGCTGCACAAAACCTAAACTCATCAAATATGTTGGCAAACCGAAATCACTCACTAAGCACACAGTCACATTTAGCCTTGATATGGAAATTTAGGTATCAACATAGCTTTAGATGTTACCTAAAGCATTCAAAACAGATTTAAATGATTCCACCCTCTCTATTGTATATCATTTTAGTGATTTGTATCATTTACTTTGACCACCTTCTCTCTGTGATGGAATATCTTTTGGAAAAGATGGTTTTTGACACCAATGTGTACTTTTGGATTTTTTTTATTTTGTTTTCAGCGCATTAATGAGAGGCAGAACCAGGTCGTGATTACTGACAGGATGTGGGCAAGGCTCCTTTCTTCAACTGACCAGCCAAGCTTCATATGCCCCAAAGTTATCGCCCAGAGCAAGAAAAATCAGGGCAAACCTCCACCCAAGTCTTAGGATGGCAACAGTTGTGAGAGGACAGTAATCTTGAGAGATTCCTAGCATGATATCACCATCAGCCACTTCCGACCAACATCACATCATACAAGCTAAACCCCAGGTCATAGGAGTTGGTATCTTTGGATTTGCATCGTACTATTTTCAACGTTTATGTATATACATGTTGTCTGGGCAGATTCTTTCTTAAACATGTTTTTGGTGGAAATCTCTGGATACATGTCTGATCAAATTTTAAGATTTTTAAATCGAGTTATCCTTGCTGTCTATCTTTTTGCGATGTTATATTCTGCAGTGGCCCCAGGCCGGTGCAGAAACTTATTAACTTCTTAAAATAGTGAGAATTATTTTGCTCGAGGGGGAGAGGTTTCACATTCTGCTCTTTCTCAGTAGCAGCCTTTTTTGTTTTGATTGATTTATAATTTGGCATATCAGGTCCCATCATCCCCCCAACAGAAGCAAAAATAAACAAATCTCGTCGTTGCTATTGGCACATGTTAATGTAGAAAGCTGTGTTAACTGTTCGCAGAAAGAGCAATTGCCTCCGAAGTTACTGTTTCATGTTGTTTGGAACTTGAAGTCAGAAACAGGCATGGCTTTTTTAGTTTTTGTTTTTGCGTTCTCTTCCCAACAAAGTCCAAAAACATTGTGCCGTAGCATTAAAATAATAATCAAGGTGCTGTAATTTACTAGAAAGTGCAGTGTTCGAACTGAATGGAAGATTTAGAAAGAAAAGAAAGTGCCTCTATATTAACATAAAATTGAATTGAAATTAGCTTCAACAAACCATTAGTTATTTTTTTATTTCTACAGACAACATGGGTAATGGAACTCGTACAAGAAAAAGATGCAATGATCCATTTCTTCACAAACTCACACAGACCTCGCCATAAGGTTCTTTGCGTTCTCCTCCATAATCTTTCCCCGTTGGTCCTTGAAACAGCGAGCGAGGCAAGGCATCAATAGAAAGACAAATCAACCCCTAAAGATGCCGGAGGGATCAGCATTTTGAACAATCCAGGGATGATCAAGTAGCTTATGTAACGGTAAGCGCTCTGCAGAATCCTTGACGAGCATCTATTGTTCAAAGAGGAAAAAAACACAGGAGAAATTGAGTACAGATCCTTCCAAAAGTGCTAGCATGATTTATTTCATGCATTGTTGTTAAATCAATTCGGTAGCAAGGTCTGAACACAGTTTTCAATTCCATGTAAGTTCATAAATATCACAGCAATAATTGGTTTTTCACCTGACTAATAAGGTCCTTTGCGGCAGAAGAGACAATTGGTTTTGGAGGGAACTTTAGATCCACTTGCACGATCCTATCGATACAGCAACACAGTAAAACGAGGATTACAAGTTTGCACAAAATAATGCCACAGACAAAAAAGTGAAATAGAAATAAACTCAATAGCAAAGGTTTCAACAAATCGCTTGGTTCTTGATTCTTAATGAGAAGCAATATAAAATATGAGAAGCATTTAGGACCCTTTATTGCTTTTAAACTGGACAAATATTTATGTATTCTGAATGAAGGAATATTTGCGGTTTTCTTCATTTTCTTTCATTTCTCCTATCATGCTTACCTTCTGTATGTGTCTGAGTGTTCCTTGGCCTCAAATGGAGGAACACCGTATAAAAATTCATAGCACAAAACACCCAGGCTCCATATATCAACACTCGCATCATGCTCTACACTCTCCACTGCACCATCAACAGAATACCAATTAAAAAAAAAATCAGAATACCATAACAATTATTTTTCAATGGAATCAGATAAAGTGGAAGAGCTGTTTCAAGATTAGTTAAAACCATTTCCTTCACACAATCAAACAGTATTTGAATGGCTTCACTCAAATCAAATCATACATGAAACCACAATAAAAACCCAAGAATAAAAAAAGGAAGCTCCATTGGCCACCTTAAAAGGCCAATGGCTTACATACATACCCATCTCTGGTGGGAGGTAGTCCAATGTACCACACATTGTCCGCCTGCGGTTAAAAGTGTGCACTGACCAGCCAAAGTCTGCAATCTTGAGCTCACCCTGATAACAGAAATCAGCGTTAACTTTGTTTATGAGCACTGACAACTCACTCAATCATCTAACAGATATCGGAAATTCTATGAGGATAGCTGTCATATCACCTGTGCTCCAATTAACAGGTTCTCTGGTTTAATGTCTCTGTGTATTACATGCTTGCCGTGACAATAAATCAGTGCCCGGGCTAATGACGCAACATACTGCCACATTTACCAAATCCATACCCAATTGTAATCAGTACTCGCATGGTCAGATATGAAAGTGCAAAAATGTAATTTTCGTCTATAAAAAAAACCCTGATTAATAATCAAAAATAGGAAGTTGAAAGAAAAATCATGGCGTGAAGCAAATGAACTAAAAGTAAAACATGCTGGCACACGGGTATATACAGCAGAACTGCTTAAAAATAACTCACGGTAGCAGCACGCCTTTCGCTAAAGTATTTACACTTTTGCAATTCTTTGTAGAGTTCACCTTTGGCTGCATATTCTAATATCAAATAAACTCGTTTCTGCGCCAGTTTCAGGTAGAAAAAACACAAATCAGTCAAATTTACAAAGCTTTCAAAAACTCGAACGAGGATGGTAAGAAACACACCTGATCGTAAAAGTAACCATAAAGGCGCAATATGTTTGGATGCCTAAGATGACTTTGAATTTCAACTTCGCGACGGAGCTGATGTTCAACCTGTGACTGCTGCAACTGACTCTTGAACAGAACCTTCAAAGCCACAATATGATTGCTCTGAAACATCAACAAACATAAAAAGATCAATTGATTGCAAATGATCAGTTAAAACAAAATCCTTTTAATTTCCTCAAAAATTTTAAGGTAACCAAAAAACCTAAGAATTATATATTCATTTTAGCACAAGAGAGCCCATATAAATTCACATAAAAATCCGATTTATGAACAATAATATGCACAGATTTCAAATTTTATCATCAATGAAACTGAAAAACTCACCCTTTTTTCTCTGGCTAAGTAAACATGACCGAACTTTCCACGTCCGAGTGGCTTTCCTATATCAAAATCATTTAGCGTCCATCTCTTCTTCTCCTCTCCTGATACCTCCGTGCTGGCCTGCAAAAGAAATAAAAAAACCCCACAACTCAAAATCCGAAATTAAATCAAATACCAAAATATAAACTAACGAAAAGATTCAATTTCGATACATAAAATAGAAATTAAAGAAGAGAACTGACTCCTTTACAAGACGAGAAAACAAAAACCCTAGATTTTGAAATCAAGGTAAACTAACCACGATCTTTCAAAAGAAATTACCTTCTCTTGGGACTGGGTCTCTGCAGCAATCGCCATTTGAGAAATATTTGTAGAGAGATGAGGAAGGAGAAGAGTTTTTTTTTTTTTCAAGAGAGAGGGAGAGATTTTGCGAGATCGATGAGAGACGGAGAAGAAAATTGAGGGTTCCTAAGAACAAGTCTTTTTTGCAACGGTCGAATTCTCACGTGGGACCAATCCCTCTTATTTCCTCTTTCAAATTTTGTTGACTTTATTTTTAAAAACGTAGGGGAGCGTTGGAGAGAGAAGAGTCTAATACGACATGGCTGTGACACTCATGGTTACTGACATGTGAGCTGTACGTGTGACTGGGTTTTTCAAAAGGTTTAGTGGGGCTATTTAGGAGAATGAGACGTGAGTTAGCCCTTAAAATTCCTTGGACGGACCGACGGCACAATCTTTCATGGGTTCCACTGTAAACACCTGTGTTTTGGGGGCATTTTTTTTTCAATGTTAAACATGTATTCTCCTTATAATTTTTTTTATTAACATGAGTGTCCGAATCAGCTTAATCGCACGTCGACTAATATTACGCTTGCCAACTTTATTTTATATTTTATATTTTAGTTCTTTTGTTTTTAATTTAATCTTTTTTCACTACAATCTAAAATCTTGACTCGTGAGATTAAACCAAAAAAGGATTAAATAAAAATAAAAATTTTAAAAATAGGAAGCAGCTTCACTCTTTATAAACAGTGACGCGGACTTACAAACACCTCAATTCTTCTAGTTGTTTAATTAATACCTCTGTAAATGAAACTCATAACTCTCCATACATGATTAATTGTTTCGTGATTTAATTAAATCAAATTAATAAACTTAACAGAAGCAGCTGTAACAACATCTGTTTAGGAACGGGCCAGACTAATTAAACCAAAAATTAAATCACGAAAATACTGGACAGCATAAAGTCCATGGGCCTGCTAATTTGTCTAGGAACGGGCCAGACTAGACTCCTCCTAAAACTTAGCCCCTCACTATGACATGGAATGTGCATGAATTGTAATGATTATTATTTTTTTTTATAAAAATATAATTTTATTAAAAGGTTATTTTTGATATTATTTTAAAGTATTTTTTTTTAAATATACTTTTAAAACATCTGTAAACACAAACAATCTCCATGCAACCCAAACAAACGCCACGAGACTATCCACTCCACACGACCACGGACCACCTAGCATCCCTGCACCATCTTCGACGCACCGCCTTACCATTTAGTTCACTTCACGAGATGATAAACCCTGCGCGTTCCTTATCCCTCCCTCCCTATTTTTACCCGAAACTCACTCAATTTAAGACACAACTCCGCATCATCGTACGAAGGGGGAAAAAAACGTTTCTAATTTTCCTGATCATTGCTGCGTGCAACTCTAGAAAGGGAGTCGTTTCTGATCAATCAAGGCCCATGTCGAGGCACGAGCCATCTTCAGGACAATCAACTTCACGCAAGGCGGTGAAGTTTATGACTGCTGGGACAATAGGTGCAGCCCTGTTGGTGTGGTCCGGGTTAACCTTGACCGGGACGGTTATAGCCGTGGTCGTGGCCACAGCGGTTATAGTGATGTTTAGTCCGATATTAGTCCCGGCAGCGATAGCTGTTTTCTCGGTCATTTCTGGGATCGTTTTCTCAAGTGGGCGTTGCTTGGCTGCTGTAATGGTATTGCTGTGGATATATAACTATGTGAGTGGCAAGCATCCACCTGGTGCTGATAAATGGATCATGCTAGAGGGAGGAGGATAGCAGAAACGGCCAAGGATAGAGCTAAAGCGTACGGTCAGAATGCGCAGCCGAAGGTTCAAGAATATTGTCAAACTCAAACTTCTTGATTAATTGAAAGAGGTGGTGGGTTTTCTCAGGGTTAGTGGCTTCTGCTGTCTCGTCAGGTTTTGTAGGGTGTTTTTGATTGTCAATTTGGTTATCATGTAGTTTGTAATGTTCTCCTCTTTTAATTTGTAGCTGATGATCTTGGTGTGTAAATAAATAAATCTTACTTGTGTTTGTAATGGCAGGAAATAATCAAGTTTTATCTAAAAAAACAAGCTGCATTGTGTTATAGAATGACCGCTCTTTCCCCTTTCGTCAATGCTTTTCTGCAATATGGATATTGTCAATAAATAAAAAAGAAAATCAGGAGGAAGAGAGATGGAAAAGTGAATAGATATTCAGGGAAGGGGTTTCAGATATTAGGAGGACTAAATTCTTTTTATCCCCATCGTCAATCTGACAAAGGCGTGACAATGTTCAAATGCTTCACAATTTTCAGAAACATGTGAACTCATAAAAGAAAAGTTATCATCTAATGGAGGCCTAATGTTTCCTGAAAGAAAACCGTGTTCTGTCCACTGCAATTTGCAAAAGCAGTAGAAATTACCGACCAGCTTGCAGGAGAAAAAGTCTTGTGAATATGCTGTCGTAGTTGAGAGGAGGCATATACATTGTGGAATGTTCATGACATTCATCAAAATTTCCCCATGGAGAAAGAATCACAGATGCATCGGAACTCCACTGAAACGAATTGAAATATTCAATAGAACAGTACCAGAGATCATGTTAAATTCCCACAACAAATAGGATTTACGGGGGAGATAGTCTGCTCAAACTATTACTGGCTGAGTAATGAAAACATCGACCGAGTAAAACAACACAACAAGGTCATGCAAGACATGTTAATCTCCTATTCCTATTGACCAAAAACAAGCAAATGACAGACACTTTTACACACTAAAGGACATCCGTTACCTATTGCAAAATGCAACACAGTTGATGATTCTGAAAAATCAAGATTCTTTGGCAACACTCTGATTCAATGTCTCTCGCCTTCTATCCCTCAGCAGTAGATACGATGGAAGAAAATGAGGAAGGATGAATGCCACTCCCAAACAGAGCAATACAAAGACTACTACCCACCAAGCCTTGTGTGGGATTCCCAATAATAATTCATCACAAACTGTCATACAAAAGAAACGTTAAGAATATGGAAGGGATAGAAAAAAGAGTTATTGGTCAGTGTAATGTGTAACATTCTTTATACATGAAATTGTGAGAGCATATGCATTATGGATGAAACATAAGCTTCACAATATAGAGCGATGAAACATACTTTATTTCATGAAGGATACTTTGATTGTATGACAACATTAGGAATCAAGAAGCATTACACCAACAATATGTGGAATGAAAAAAGCAAAATCTCAGTTAACTAATGGGCAACACACCTGGATAGCGATGGAAATAGAGAACGAATCAAGGAAGCTGCTATTGTAAAAAGAGAAGCTTGTTGACATCTTGTGAAAAGACACAATAACGAGGTAAAGAAAGCCAATGAACCCCAAATTTCTTAATTTTTTTAATTAAATTCCTGGTCGTGCTAGGATTTCCAGGCCTGAACGACCATTCTCACATTTCTCTCTCCTCTCCCTCCCTCCCTCCCTTTCTTCTCACACAACTTCTCTTCCCCTCTCACCTTTTCTCACTGCATAGGCTGTCCAATACCAAACTCAGGCATGCACCTCAACATAATTTCAAGTTTTGAGATTTCATAACACGGCAACACAACACAATTTTCCATGCAGAGCTAATACATCCTCTTTCACCAATGGTTATTTACTGCTTACATGGCACTAACAATCACCAATCTCTCCACTAATAGCAAAGTTAGACACTACGGACCCGTTTGAGAGTGTCAAAGAGATTGTTTTTCAAAATAATTTCACTTAGAAATGCATCAAAATAATACACATATTTTTTTTTAAATTATTTTTTTATATCAGCATATTAAAACGATTAAAATAAATAAATAAATAAATTTGAAGCAAAAAAATAAAAAATAAAAGCGTGGTTGGACCACAACGCCAAACGGAGTCTAAATCTTATGGACAACCAATGGTGAGCTTTAATCACTCCACCAATCAATTGCAATGCAACTCCAAACCCCCCAAGGTAAAGGTAACACCAGTTTCCATGCTCACCTTATGAGTTAAGCTAATGTGATCAGAGTCTATAAATATCTCGGGTCACTAGGTAAATAGAAAAAAAAATCAACAATTCATTTTTGAACAATTTAAGAACAGATACATTAGCTTAAAAAAAAAACCATGTGAACTTAAAAATGGGTCACAATCATCAATTATGAATGAAGAAACTAACAAATGAGAAACCAGTTAGCTTAATGAAATTTCAAAACAACAACAAACAATAATTCCAAGAGTTGTATTTAGCAGACTTCTATTAAAGCACAGTGAGCATGTGGTGCCACCCATCTTCAAATTTCAAAGAGCAGAAACAAACACTCAAAATGGAGATCTTATCATCACACAGATTATATGAATCTATTTTTTTCTTACCTATATTGAAAGTGATGTCTTTCCTCTCCTCTACATTTGGTATTGCCACTACCCCCTCTGGCTCCACCCTCACCAAAATACACAGTTTACTCTGCATGAAAAAAAAAAGAAAAAAAAAAACATCCTTCTAATCAGATCATGACGTCAGACTCCAAATCAGATCATGATGTGTGAGTGAAAAAATGTATAAGAAAAACGAACCAACCTGATTGCTATCAAGAATAACATCACTCTTGAAAATCAGTTTCTCAGTATTTAACAATCTTCTTACAACCCGGTTCATTCCAGGGTCAGAATCATCTTTCTTCAATTGTATAGTAAAGCTAGCAGGTATCTATTATCCAACAAATGGGAAATCAAAGATTCACAATCACAATCATAATCATGAAAAAAAAATCAACCAAAAAGAAAAAGGGAAATATACATACAGAAGCTGGATAGGATATCTTCACTTCATACCAAGTATGTGATTTAAGCCCTTGCAGTTCGTAAACTCGAGAACCCAGTTGCAAGGGAATAGTTTCCTTCCACAATTCCTCCCCAACAATCAAATTCTTCCTGTCGTCTCCTCCATTTCTGAAACCTGGACTACTATTGATGCTGTGACTAAACCCAACAATGCAGAGCACAAGCAGCAGATGTGAAAGCATGGCATTAAGAAATTGAAGCCAGCATCGTCTATAGAAGATGGAGAGCAGAATCCATCAATTGGGTCTGCAATAAAGTGGAAAGGAACTAAACGGTGTATAATGAAGAATAAACCACAATTGTTTTCAGTGGTGGTCCTAGTAGCAAGACCACGATAGTAGAATCATTTCTTCCCAGGAACGGCAATGGCTAACAACTATGTTAGGAATTTAAAGCCGAACAACCGATCCGATTAGGTTTTTGGATATCCCTACCCGACCTCCAAAACTTTAATACAACATTAAGCACAAAAATTAAGGATATTGCAAAACCTAACAAAAACATAAAATCAGCATTGAGCAAATATTCGCCAATCGAGAGGAAACTATATTCTAGCCAGAACACATTTATACCGATAATAAACTAAATATCAAATCAAATTGTTTTTTTTTTAAAAGGCAGGCATGCAGTAACAACTACCAATTTTTTTCAGGAAGCAAACAAGCGTGTGCAAGAACTAATGTAAAACAAGCAGCCATATCAAGCACGGAATTTGTTCAATGGAACTCACAAGGATTTTAGCATCTGCGGGGAGACAAAATAATTCAGCTGCTGCCTAAAAGTGTTGCTGTCGACATCTGCTGCTGGCCGGAGAAGTGGAGATTGAAGAAGAGAGTGAGAGGAAGAGGAAGAGAGCGAGAGACGGGTGACTGGTGAAGGCTGGACCAGACGGGAAACCTAAGTTTTCAACATATATACCACTAGGTAAAAATGTAACTTTTTTAAACAATAAGGTTTTTTTATGTATTTCGGTTCGGTAGTATCCAGACCGAACTCGATTTTCTTACTTCGAGCATTACCCGAACCTATCTTAAACCTGAACAAGAAATTAAAAAAAAATCATACTCGTTCATGGCGGTTTGGATTAGGGTTCGGGTCACCATCCCTAGAGTTAAGGCGTAATAATATGATTCTGTTATTTTCAATATTACTCTGGGTTTTTGGTCCTGCCTCTTGCATAGCCATCATTCTTTCCATTGTTACATATCGTGCTTGAAGAACGGAAAAAATCATTCCCATTAGCAGCAGTGGCGATATTCAGGACTTTGTTGCTGGTAGTCATGTGCCATGTTGCAAATCACTTCCCAAAGAAATCTTCTGAACCAGTGATTACTGATGAGGAGCTTTATTGCTCGAACAGAACATCTAAAGTTGAGCCAATAACAAATAAATTGGGAGTGGAGATGGTTGCAGCTGAAATGGATGAAATAAGTGCCACTGCGAATGATGGTTTTGGAGGGAATTTCTTCCGAAGCTGTATCATACCCGGCAGGACTAGAGAAAGACAGAGCAATTGTAGAATGCAGAAGTGGTGATGATGGCAAGAACAGAGGAAACAAACCGATAGAATGTTGTCGATGAACTTAACGAAGGTGAAAGGGAGAAACTTGAGCTACTAATTGATAAAGCTTTGGATCAGTGTTTTTTCTGCTTATATGGTTTCAACATTCTATCTTATTCTTCTTATGATGATAATCTAGACACTCACAAAAATACTAGTCGTGGAGGTCATCAGACCAAGGAACAACGTGCTGATGTTTTTCAGTATATACTGCCACGTGCAAAAGGCTTCATCTGTATATGCATCTGTGAACTTTCTTTTTGCTTCAAACCCTCTTGCTCATCCTTCACTATAAATATGTGGGAGATAGATGGGATGGGATGGGATGGTTTCAAATGGAAGGTATTAGTTCCCATATTGTTCTACCTATTTTATAATTACTTGTGCGAAAATTCGGCACCACATGGACGTAAATTCCTGATTTTTTTTCTGGTGGTTTATCACTTAGCAAAGAATATGGTCTCACTGTTATCCCAAGGTTCATACTCCAGGCTTTCTTGATTTACCAGAAATAATAGCATAGAAAATATGTGAAAACCATTCGTCTTGGAAGAAGTACTTCATTTGTAAAATTGATTTGGAAATGTGAAAAGATGTTATCTTTTAAATCTTAAACTTATCTCATTGAAATTTCCCTTATGCATTTCACAAAAACATCAGGTCATTTCATCACTTTGTGGTGTCAAAGTAACGTGTTCAAGCTGTTGCACGCCTTGCTGTTGAAGTTATCTAGTGCGCATTACATTTGTTTATTGCTCTTTGGATGTCAGGCGCAAAACACCAGGTTTTTCGGGGAACAAAAGGGCCCTTGAAGTTAACTTACCAGAAACTTTCTGGAAATTTATTACCTGCATTCGGAATTTTTTTGTTGTTCTATCTGAAATTGTTGGAAGTGACGGGAGACATCTGTACACTTGATCAAGCATTTTTATCTCTACGGGAAGATAAGAGAGTAAAAGCTCAACCCTTTTAAACTTTGTTTTCTTTAACATTGCCCTGCAAGAGCCATAACTGCTTCCATTTTAGTCAGCACATCATATTTAGGAAACAACTTCACTAATTCTTGATTGTTGTAATTGAGATTGTATATCAGAAAAAGTTTATGCTTTTGTTAACAGACTAGGCTATGCTTCTAAATGTTACTGTCGAAGCGTTTTCCACCTTTTTTTATTTATTCACTTTTCATGTGCTAAGAGTATGGGAGATGGAATTCTAAGATCAGTTAGGACTTGTTTAATTATTGTCAAGGGGTCTGCACGCAACTGCAGTGCTTGTTTATGGCTTCTCGTGCCCACCCAGTAGTATTTTCCGGACATAATCAACCATAGAAATTCCAATGCTCGTCTAAATTTCTGATTTCATTCCTTGTTACGTTATATTTATTCGAGTCTATTCATTCTGAAAATAACTTCAATTTAAATCCAGTTTTCACTAAGCATTGAAGATCATGTACCAGTAGCTCTAGGGAGATATTATCGTGGGGTGAAGCTGAGACTGCTGGTTCTGGTGTCCCTGGCAGCTCTGGCCAGCAACTGGAAAAGATGTTCTCATTGTTTCTGGAACAGGGGAATTCATGGCCTCAGATATTAAGTTTGCGTGAGATCAGAAGCCCGGAAATTTCAGAGAGCAGCTTATATGGGTACCTGGAATTTTCCTTAGATATCATACTCGTCTTTATGGGTAAATTTCTTCTTGCTTCTTCCATTGTAATTAGGTTAATGACTCATCTTGAAATGGATTATCCGATTTAGGCATTTACTTGTCAAAATATCTTATAGCAGCCTTTTGTGATTCCTCTTTTGTCATAATTTCGAATTGCCATCCTCTCACTGAAAAATCTCAGACTGGCTTACTTACTTTCTAGAACTTCTGTTGAAAATTCTGTGCATGATGGATTACCTATTAATCATAATTCTTCCATCAGTTCTTATTCTTTAATTATTCAGCATTATAAAAATTTAGTCCGAGACGTCAGTCACTATTCTGATTCATATCAAGATAATTTTTGGGTGTTTTTGACATTTGATATTGTATTCCTTACTCTGACTGGGCCTACTTTTCTTTCCTGTAACTGTCTAAGAATTTATCACCATGTCTCATATATCTTCATGGATTTATTGCATCACTGGAGGGGAATGGAAATCTTGAGGCACTTGAAGCAGTGGATGAAAAGATGAGAAAACGCTTCAAAAATCCCAAGTTGTCCAGTAGCAGCTGTGCAAAAGTACAATCTGGACTCCAAAATGAGGCCCTTGGCTCATCAGATAGCGGTTTGGAAAATAGCCACTTGCTTTGTATTGATGATCTTCAAACAAACGAGTTATGGAGTCAATCATTTGAGGACTCGACCCAGTTGGAAAATCTTGAAACAAAATAGAGCCCAGTGTTGAGTAGAATCGAGAATATAGTGATCGAGAAAGTTTCAGATGAAAACTTTCAGACTGCCACCTCTCTGTTGAGAAGCTCTTGTAATTTTTGTCGTGACAGTTCCTGCGTGCCATTATCTGGTGTCAAACCTTTATTTAGCCTGGACAGAGATGAAATTCTTGGCCTGAGCATTCGAAGGAAGCTTCTTTTGTGGGCTTATACACTATTGCAAGGCCGTGATGCAAATATCTCACTTGTCGTGAATCATTGTGAAGAAAAGGGATGGAAGCTAACTAGGTCTTCTATGATGTTTTGTTTGGCAGGCGAAAGACTATTTATTCAATACATTTGTGGCATTGTGGTAATACATGTGGAAGCTAACAAGCATGACAGAGCAGGCACACAGCTTTCGTCCACTGTTTGGGTTCCTCGGCCATTGAAGGTTGTAGCATCATCTCATCATCTGAGGGTGATAGCATACAGTGAATAAACTCACCACCACCTCCTGCTAGGGCGAACAGATTCTATTCGCTGACGAAAGGAATTCAGCGGTCAACCCATGACGAGATCCGGAAAGTGGTTGACTTTTCTTTTATAAACTGTTTGGCGTAGGAAATATTCCATGCATGTCAGAATTGCTTCGTAACGTAACACACCTTTTATAGAAGGGAAAATAGAAGAAAGGAAAGGAAAATGTACGAGCTAATTCCGCATGTAACTCAATTTTGAGGCCCTTTCCAAAAATACTAGTGTTACTTTTTTTTTAATAAAAAAAGTGTTTTTTTTATTATTATTTTAATGTTATGAAGTATGATCTGCATTCTTTAAACAAGATTATTGATTGGCGATCTCTCTACAGCCCACAGAGATTATGGCGCACTTAACAGAAAAGGGGAGCAGGAAACACCCAAAACCAAAGACAGAATCCAATACGACCAAAATATAAACCCAAGTACTCAAATTTCTCTGAAATGCTCATTCCCACCTCAATCATGAAACTTTTTCCCCGTCATTTGTTTTCTTACTTTAGCTGACCTTTATCATCCCATATTTAATGGCTAAAATTACAGCAAAATCATACACTAAAGATGCCCTATCCTCACCTATGCTCCTCGGGTATGCGGAATCCAGACATGACTAGTTTGTCAGCAAACATCTTGCCAGTCTTAGGCATGACATGCCAGTGCAATGTTAGATTGAAATCTTTACCGCGAAGATTGCTTCCCTGCACAAGGAAAAATAATGTATAGTTCTGAAGCATAGCAGTAGCAGGCACATGAGGGGGCTAGCGGGTGTGAATGCACAATAAATGAAAAGCAATCACTTCATGTGGATGGTACCTGATCGACAAAACGATACTTGTTCTTGGTCTGAATCCAAAACTTTGCATGCTCTTTGGCAAGTATAATGGCGTCCCAAAGAGACACCTATCACAAGACATTTAGAAAGATTTAAGTAGTGGACTTAGTTTTATGCAGTAGACCCTGACATTTTGGGACACGAAATACAGATGCCTCAAGAGGCTTGTCTAGTGACTGTACATAAAGGGAGAATGGAAACGCAAACTGATTCAGATCCAAGCACGCCTCACAAATTTTTTAAAATTAAAGTTCAACATGTGAAAGATGAGAACCAAAGACATTCAACATTCTTCTAATTTCAAGCACCTAGGTTACCTGGTTCAATGAATTCTGAGGGGTTTCATATTCAGCTGCTACAAATATGAAAAGCTGCAATAAATGACAAGTTCATTATTATTAAATGTTCAAATTGGCTATTATGTGATCATTATATACTTGAATAACAATTGCACAATAAATGGCAAGAAAATGTAAATAAGCAATACATTTAGGTGCCCCATAAATTCAAAATCCATCGCGTACATGATCAAGGCATAAAAAAGATTTGTTTATTAATTATAAAATGTCAGTTCAAAATTCAAGTCATCCATCCCAGCAATGTCCCAACTATGTAACATAAGAACTTTTACAATGGATTCCAAATTGTCATAGGGCATCCAAAACCCAATTTGTCAGAACATAGAAACTATAATAGAGAGCGATTGGTTCAGTAAATGAAACGTACTCACTACTCGGATTACACTCATGAAACAGCCAGATGGTTTGTCTCTCCGTGAGAGTCAAATATTTACAGCTCTGAAATGAAAAGACTACAGCACCTATCACCGAGGATAAACAAATATACTCCTATTTAAAATTTCGTACCTGCTTTGTGTTCCATGTAAACAGTGACTGTAAATCAGCTGTTATATTCATGGTCAGGCTGACCTGCATAAAATTATGGGCAGTTCAATCAGTGTTGACTTGTTGCTAGCTTATCAAATAGTCCAGAATAACGTGTCCGCATCTACACTAATGCATAAAAAATGGAAGATGGTTTGACATCATGCATTATCTTAAAATAGTTAAGATGAACGGTAAGAAAGAAATATCAACATTATCAAGCAGGGCAGTCTTCTGGAAGAAGAAATTCCACCACGTTGCAAACTTCCATGCATCACTCAATAAGTTATTCCACATTCCTTCTATCTTAAAAACATGCATTAGCCATATTAACTCGATGGTTAACAGGTACAAACAAGGTCACCACATCCCCTAGTGTATGTTTTTGGCACTTATTCAACCAATGAATAAAACTCTAGAATAATGAAAGAAGTGATCAACTTTTGATATGAGTTCCTTGAAGTAGAAAAAAGACGGTATAGTAATAGGCCAAATCCAATATATCTTTTGACATATTGGAATTTCTGAAATCTCTACCTAAGTGAATCTTTTGACATTAGGGTTTTCAAATAGTGAAAACCAAGACAATATATCTTTAGCTATTGGAATCGGTCAGGCACACTATACCTGAGCACACTGACAAACAGAAGATCAAACCAATAAGGAGAATGCAAACCTCTAAGAAGTAAGAACAATTCTTATAATATTAATAAATAAATACACTTGAGCTACATATCAATAGAAATACTAAAAACTAAATTCAACAACCAAATATGAACACAAAGTTGGCTACTTTAATAGAAACAAAAATTCATTCAACCCAGAATTTGAAACCTGCTCATAAAAGAAATTATCCACCTATTAAAAATCCACGTAGCTTTTGATATTTAGCAACAGTAAATCTTTTTTAAAAAAAAGATGATGATAATAATAATAATAATAATAATAATAATAATAATAATAAGCACAAATTATTGTTAATCCCATCAATTTATACAGTTCAAACACTTGAAAAAAAGGTCAAGAAAGAATCAATTACCTCATCGTTTCCGTGTGGCTTCTTTTTAAACCCATTGAATCCCACTATCTACAAATCCCCAAATAGAAAGAAAAAAATGATTTCAGAGTTGGAATTAGATCCACCAATCAACAATAAATCAGCAGAACAAGAAAGAAACCTGGATTTCGGCAGAAGGAGAAGGAAAATTGAAGTTGTCGGAGAAAGAAGCGATGGCACACATTAACGCCAGTATAGTGAGGGCAAACGTTAGCACCGCGTTCGCTCTGTATCCGAACGAATGCATTGTTCTGATGTCGTTTTAACAAGAAGAATCTTATTATTTTAAAACTAGTAGGAGTGCTATAGCTATATTTCCTTCTTCCTCTTCTCTTCTCTTCTATTGAATTGAACTGATTTCTCTGTGTTTTTGCGGTTTTTGGTCTGAAATTAAGGAAGCGTTTTGTTTTATTTTGAAGAAGAAGAAGAAACAAGGTGAGTTGGATGTTTTGGTGCTTTTGATTGGCTAGTGCACGTACTAGCCAATTAAGCATGATTTATCTGGGCTAATTACATTGTCATCCCTGCAGTATACTACTTTGATTGCTTGAGTCTATATATTGTTTATTTGGTGTATTGAGTCCCTTTACTATCTATTATATCTAGAATGGCCCCTCCATTTATATACATTTGATGTAAGAGCTAATGTAATGTGGAAGGTCAATTTCGATTTCTAGTTAAGAGAGATTTAACTCTTTTAAACTTTTTGTTTATGTGATGCAATTGATGTTTTGACTAGATTAAATATTAGAATTTAAAAATATTTAGTTAGTTAATATAAATTTAAAATATTAATAAACTATGAATTTAATTAAATGTTTCTTTTTATTTTTTATGTAAATTAAATAATACCATATAATTTTCTTTATTTTATAAAACCTCTTAGGAACCAAGTGCTTCTTCATCTTCATGTACTTAGATATAGGGTCTGTTTGAGAGAGCGGTTGCGGTAGCTTTTCAAAGTGCTTTTCGTGTTGAAATACATCAAAATAATATTTTTTTATTTTTAAAAAATTATTTTGACATCAGCACATCAAAATGATCTAAAAACACCAAAACATATTCATTTAAAATGAAAAAAAATTGATTTTTTTGGAAACGGTGTTTGAAACGTCGTCCCAAACGGCCACATAATATCGAACCTAACACACTTTTCTCATGCATTGTTTTTATTTTTAATATATAGTTTTTCTCCTTTCAATGACATTTATTATTTTGTTTAGTTCATTTCTATCATTTTATATGATGGAATGAAAAAAGTAAAATATGTAATATACTTACACTTATAAAAATTATTTCAAAAACAAAAGAATATTTGGAAGGAAAAAAAAAGAGAGATTTAGGTTTGAAATGAAGTCCTCGGCTGGACTACAGCCCAACAAGAAATGGGTGGATGATGAGCACCTTTTTATTGGACAAGCTGGGCAGGTCACATGATGAAAAACATCCCCCTCGATCATCTAAATACAAATCTAATTATTTAACGGCCTATCTACATTATTTCTCTCCCTAACATATTGATGGAACTATTAATTTTTATATCTATTAATTTCTTATTATAGGAGCTTTCATTTGGTGGCACTGTTGACCCAGATTATCTCTCTACTACCTGCTCTTTTTAATATATTTTTCTAATGTATTTTTTAAAGGAATAAAAAACCAGTATTAATCGTTCGGATCTCATGAAAAGCACAAATACTAGAAAACATATATATATATATATATAAATATATATAAAACGAGATTCTAACACTGGTCCTCTCCTACGAAAGACGAGAGAAAAAACGCACACTGGCTGCTTAAAAAGCAAAGAGGATATGGTGAAAACGGAATTTTATCGGACTAGTTAATTTTTGTCAATCTCCTTTTAACAATTTAATTATGGTATTAAAGATCAGCACATTTACAAACTGAATACATTAACACCCCTTCATATTTACATTGAACTCTATACGGCAAAAGGACGAGAGAAAGCAGCTACATTCCAAAATAAATTACGAGTGTTCACACTGTTTATATTCCAAAATACATATATTTATTGATTTTTCTTTCGATTTTCTATTTTCTATTCCTACATCTGTGTCAACCATTTGCCTAGTGCTCTCAAAAAGCATACAAAAAGAGGAGAAGAAAAGGGACCTTCATTGTCAACGTGGAATATGTCTTTGACATATCATCATGACTGCCAGAATAGCTCAATGTCGTTACTATACAGTGAGCGGTCTTGAATCTCCAGGTTTGCAACGTGCCAATTAATAAGTTGAGACTGTAAGATTTTACACACAACTAGTCCAGCTGGAAAAATCCACCATTCACTTTCATCCCTGCAACACATCCGCCACGGAAAAACAGGTGTGGAACCGTGATATTAGTCCTCTCTGACTCCAACTTGCCAATCAACTTAACTTTCTGGAAGTTATAGGATCAACTTACATGCTAATACTCCATGTCTGAAAGGGGAGCTTCATACTCGAGGATGATAGGCTGTTGTAGTGAATATATCCACAAATGAAAGCAACCACCTGGCATAAAATCAAAGAAAAGGTCAAGGGATTTATCCAGTTCAGAGAAGATGAAAAACAAAGCACATTTTCACCAACTGAATAACTAGTAGCAGCAAACATTATGTCGGGTTGCTCATATGATGAAAGAATAAAGTCTGACCAAGTGGATAGATATGGCAACTTACAACATTAATGAAGGATATAACAATCCACAAAGCATAGATCCGTGCAAGGCCTGCAGATCGCCTAGGTCCATGACTGAATAAAGCATTGATTCCCACAGGAAAAGGCATAAGAATGCCAAGAGGTAAAATAAACAAAACCAGAAAGACACCCACCAATGAAATTGAATACAGCTGGAGTAAAGTAAGCAACACTAAGCTAAAATCTCCTAAAAGAAGCATAGAGATGACCAAACCAACAAGATCCTGCAAGATGACAAGAACAAGCATAGATGAAGTTGAAGTGCTGGTAAAATTGACAAGATAATGAATATGTACAGAGCTCATCGATACAAAAGCTACCTGATGGCCAACAGGTTTAGTGTTATGAACTATGAAAGAGATGAGGTAAAATAAATCCCTCCTCTCTTCCAGCATTCTTAAGCTGTTAGTATCTATAATCCCCCCATAAATCCTTTTTCGCCACATGTAGCTGTCCCTGCTTCTGTGGGCTTGGGATACAAGCATCTCTTCTCTCCAATGATCAGATGGATTTACTTGGTTTGTGCTCTTCACATCACTAACCAAGAGGATGGGAAAAGCCAAGTCAATTGACATTCAAAATTAAATACATGGATATAACCATATAAAAATAACTGTAAATATGTGCACATTACAACTATTTTCTCTACAATCTGCTGAAAGTTCACAATAAAGGTCAATACATTATTTAATTAACATGTACCAGCATAGAAAGCCACAAAGGTATATGTCATACAACCTCATATTCCATGCATGTTCATTACTGCCCCTGCAATGAGTGCATGTTTAAATTTTCTACGACCGCATACTCTAATCTGCTCGTCATAACACACGAATTAGTTTGTTGTTTTTTTATGACACTTGAAAAATTGCCACAAAGTCACCACTTCCACACTTGCAGTGATTCAGAATAAGGACAGCCTGAATTATACGCCCTGATTGACACAAACTTCCATAGTGAACACAAACTAGTTGGCTCCTAATATCGACAGGTTGTCAGGCTAAAAATTCAGGAGGCTAATCAGATAAATGGAAATTATACCCCGGTAAAACATAATAAACAATTACCGTGAGTCTTCTTCAGTTTTTATTGCACCATCAGTGCCTTCAACAGATGTATGTTCACTTTCTTCTTCAGCAGCATAAACCAAAAGTCCATACTGGCAATGACCAGAAGTAGTAGCCTGAAACCATGCAAGATCAACATGTACTCCATGGTTTCTCAAAGCTGGATTGGCATGAGTTTCAAGCCATCTAAGGACAGGTCGAAAAGTTACTATTAGCCGCCCACGACAAACTAAGCGCAGTTGTGCATTCAAACCAGCAACCATTCGATACCAAGTGGTAGGAGGGACTATCTGCAAGCCATAAGGTAAATCAGATTTGAGCTACAAACTGCAACCTGTTGGTTAAGCTCCCTAGCCTTAAGAAAGTAAATGACAGACTTGCTAGCTTTGAGTTCTTGGAAGCAGATGTCAAACCTGGCTCATGAGGCTGGTAAGAATATTGTCACTTTGAATTGAAAAAGGAGCCATGTAACTTCCATCACCTCCAAAAAGTATAGACATTGGAAATCTTTGATGTAAGCGAGCAGGAATATCAGTTCTCTTCTCATCCCCACCGAGGTAGAAATCCAAGTATGCGAGCATTAAATCAGAAGTTGCTGCTACCTAGAGAGCAAAGACCATATTTGAGCCAAATATTTATGATCCATTTACACGAGGTCTTAGGCTTTTGAAGGAACGTAAAACATGTTTTAAATCCTTTAAAGAAAAAATCAAATTGATACACAAAAAATACATATCACCTTCTCCATTCACTTGAAATAATATTCAAACCAAAATGTACATTAGCAATAAATGGCTAAATTTTTAATGTATGTGCAACAAAATTTGAAACCAATAGAACCAAAAGTAAGCCACATGACATGCACATTTTGAAGGGAAAAGGAATAGAAAAAATGTGTGGTGTGAACGGGCAAAGAAAATCACCACACAAACAAACCTTAAGCCCTTCATAGAGAGCCCGTGAACGGCAAGAGCGCAAGCAAGCATGGTCGTACTCTGATCGAACAAATTCTCGCAGTCTTTGCAATTTAATTCTCCGTCTCCATTGCTGCCATGACCATGCAAGGGGGTATGCAAGAATAGAAACTATACTGTAAATTGCACCTTCCCACCATTGATAAGCAGCTATACCATTAATCTCATCCACAAATGTATTGAATGCACCCTCATATCTGACAGACCAGCATAAATAAGGTGAAAACATAGCTTTACAATGATAATTGGCATCAAAACCCCAAAGTTAGGCAGAAGAATTTGAGTCATTCCTGTAAAAAACAGTATGAGAATTTACTTACACAATCTCTTTTATTTGCTCAGGAGGGGTATGGGGAAGATGCCAAGGCTCACTGAAAGTATTACGGCCCATAAAATACATTCTGTGCACATGACTCTGAGACTCCTCAGCTCTATTTGTTTCCAAAACCTGAAAAGTGATAAGCAACTTGTCAATCTATACATAAACTAGTGCAGCCCTCCCTTCAAATTATTCTATATATATAAAGATCAAGAGAAGGGTGTATCCAAGTCCTAAGCTGGGTTCTAAATACAACTTTTAAATAAACAGAAATCAACATGCTGAGACATGGAGAAACCTCATTTAATGACTCTAGGAAGGGAAAGGAATGATCTATCTGAGAGCCATGTTGAGTGGGAGCTGGACCAGGTAATTCATCCACCCCAACAAATTTCATCCGAGCAACGCTGAGCACCAGCGCTAAGAGGATGAGGACCCCCAAAAGAAGAAGACAGAACAGCCATGGCCCACCAAACGTGTAAATCAACTCTTCAAGGGCTGTATAGCAACGTGGCATGTGAAATCTCTCCGAAACACATTTGTAAGGACATGGAGTTTCAGCAATACCACCTGGTAAAGTGGACAGTAAGAATTTGCACTGTTTAGGATTACAAACATGTATAATGCATGTGCCTGCAAATGCATGGTGTCTTCCAGCATCGTGTGTGTGAGAGCATGCATCCCCATACATCTGCAAGCCCCTCCCTTTGTCCATCTCAAGATAATTCAACTTTAGCAGACGTTGTTCATTACTTTGACATAGAATAAAAAAGTTTGTGTGATCTAGTATCTCCTTTGCATATAAAGATGAATTTTCGAGGTGGTAAAATTTCAGAGATTAAATTTTACAAGTTTCAGGCAGCCAGCTACCCCAGTATGTGGTTTTAGATCAGGCAACATGCTTAAGAACTTCCAACTTTAAAATACCTCGAACCGCAATATAAGCAGCACGACGTGGAAGATCATCAGCAGGGCATGATTGGCAAAGCACTCTATTAGATCCAGTTACATTCTTATATGTGCCCACTGGACATTCCTGAAGTACAGAAAAATGGAGAAAATGAAGACTGGAGAAAAGATGATGTTGTGACTAAAGCTTTAATGTAGTTTAATAAGCAGGGCACAATTGGCAAAGCACTCTATTAGATCCAGTTACATTCTTATATGTGCCCACTGGACATTCCTGAAGTACAGAAAAATGGAGAAAATGAAGACTGAAGAGAAGATGATGTTGTGAATAAAGCTTTAATGTAGTTTAATAAGCAGGGCACGATTGGCAAAGCACTCTATTAGATCCAGTTACATTCTTATATGTGCCCACTGGACATTCCTGAAGTACAGAAAAATGGAGAAAATGAAGACTGAAGAAAAGATGATGTTGTGACTAAAGCTTTAATGTAGTTTAATAATTATTTTAAGCAAGATGTCTGAAACTATCACCAAAAGGATTATCATATCAGAACTCCCTAAAAACCTAATACTACTTTTCATGAAACCGGTACCTTATTTCTGATTAGATGATTGCATTTCACATTTATATGGCCTAAAAGGATTCACAATTCACAAAGTTACAAAATAGTTTTAGTTTAGCACAAACTGAATGAAAAGAAAGAAAATTCAACCATTTCCACACTTGTCCTTCATATGGTTTTAGCATACATAGATTGAAGGGAGAAGGGGGTGGAAAGGAACATTCTCAATCTCAATCTTTTTCTCCCTATTGCCAGTCAAGATGTACTGTTTAACTTGATAACACTTGGAACATCCTTAAGACATTAGTTTTACCCCCTAAACAATTGCTGTTGTAAATATTATGCTGCTAGCAATTCACCTTCAATTCTTTACCTTGCTACAAATCAAATGACATTGAGCATCACATTATATTCTCAAATACAATCATATTCAATGATATATACTCTCAACATAAGACATGCCACCTGGAATAATTAACTCAAGAAAAACATGCGCAGATGAAATCACAAAATCAAGAAATCATGACACTACCTCACAAAATATTCCATACAGTCCCTTTGGGCAAGCTTTCCCTGTCACTGTTCCATTTTCCCCAGCATGACCATCATCTCTTCCCAGACCTCCCCTGCAATGAAGAGTGCAACCCGATCAGATCAAGACCAGTTAAAATTAACATCCGTAGTACAAGGTAGACTATACATTCACAAATGCTCAAGGTGCAGAGGGCAGACTGCATTTAGTAAGGGATTCAGTCCCTCCACTCAATCCAAATGACAACAATATGTGTGTGATGGGCTGATGGAAAGGTGAATATGTTTGGTATTTGTGATCTTTGGGAAGAGTCAAGAAAAAGTACATGGAAAAGATAATCTAATACTTTCTCACACAGCAATTTATAGCTTCCATTTGATCAATGCCTGAAATATAATATTAACAGAAGCATTAATGAGCAATGTTTTGGGGAGATCATTACAGCTTTCTCAGTAATGAGTTCAGTATATGACATAAAAGATCTATTTGTCAGCCTTGCCTAATTTATGCCAGTGCATGCAGAGTCCCCACTATATCTTCCTATAAAGATCCCCCACTATATGTTCATATAATCAGTGAACAATATAGTCCCTTGCCATCTTGGCTGGTGTTTTAGCTATGATGAGACAGCAGGTGGGCATCATCCATACAATTATACAGACAATCACTCAACAGCTCATATGAAATATCTTAAATTCATAATTATAGTTTATTTGACAATTCAATAACCAAACTATTCAACATCATTGTTAGTCTTTAAATTCCTGTGGTTTCAGACACTGAATCCTTGTCTTTAACATTTGTCTTTCCTTCAAAATGGCTTCTACACTTCGCTAAAACTCGTGATAAATAGCTTCTGAGACTAAACTATACCATATTTTCAAACTATTTTTTTCCAACAGCTTCTTGAAAACTTAATATTAAGAACAAATTAATTTCAGACATCAGGCAAATCTAATGATCAAAATATAGAATGAATTCGATAATCAATATATATTATCACTGGGTTTTCCAATATTTCTTGGAAAAATAAAACCTTGTGGATAAGAATTATCTGGCACCACCAGAAAATGCAGTGTTTAAATAGATCAGATAGAATACAAACCAAGTGTGAATGCTTCCGTTTACACGAGCAATGGGCTGGTACATGTCCCCAGTTGGAACGTCTGACCAATGGAAGTGAACTCTTCCACCACCACCTCCTCCACCACCCTTTGGACTACCATATCCCCCAACACTTGAAAGTACAGCATACTCACCAACATCTAGAGTATGCAAGAACATAAGAATAGTTCCTCCAGAGCCGCCACCAGGACCTCCAGCAGTACCATTCATGAAAACGATTCCTTTAAAACTTTCACCATCAGCTCTGACTGAACCTTCAATAGACAAACTTGACAAGGGATGCTCCAATGAACCCATCACTGACCAGACAGGTAGACCAAATGAATATAAGTGAGCCGGTTTGAAGGTAAAATAGCAAAGGAACACAAACACAACCACCTTCCTTAAAATGCAAATGGGTAACTCAAATATGTTAAAAGTAGCCAATGTGAATGCACAAATATTATTGCTTTTAATATATCCAGGATAGAGGTAATCCAAATATCACTCTTTTGAGAAAGATCCCTTACCATATATCATGCAGAAGGTGACCATTTTTGAATGACAAGGATGAAAGATAATACAACATCATATGGATGTCAAAACAAAGCTTAAAGTTGTTAGCTGATAAACTGATCCAAAGCACAAACTTACCTATAATGCCGCCACCTGCAGTAGAACTAGAAGAGTTTTCCTCTCCACTTCCACTACCAAGTTCACAAGGTAGCTCTGCATCACCATATGAAACACCACCCTCAACACAGCTACCACTGTAACATGCAGACCCACCTTTGCCACCATGGCCACCACCACTGCTACTCCCATTGCTTAGACTATTACCTCTACCCACACCACCAGTGCAACCTGCAAGTATGATTCTTCAATGTGAACACAAACTTCTCCTATCTTTATTCAAACACGACAACTGAGCTCAAAAGTCTTCTTGCCAGTCAAAAATTCAGCTTAAAAAATTTGGGCATACATGTTTGTGAAAGGGTATTCAATTAATCTATTGTGTGTGCAGGGAAAGGCGGAACAAGGAAGGGGAGGGAGGGAGGAGATTCTCTGTAAACTGAAATAGGTAGGCAAATGTCCATTAAAGAATCTTGTACAAAGAAAAAGAGAGTATTACCCATGCCAGATGCACTTATTGTTCCAGAAGATGGAACAGATATTGTTCTTGCCTGATTAAAATGGACAACAGATCCTTCTATATGTCCCTCCACTGTAATATCCTCCACTCGGCATATCTGATATATATGGGAGGGTGAAGTTAGATATGCTGGAATGAGTAAATTTCAAACCTTACAACATGCAACTTCTATTCAAGGATCACCTGAAGGGTAAAAGAAAGAGATGAGTTCACATTGCAATCTTCAGGAGGATGAAATAGTTCTGCAGGGCACTCCTCAAGTTGGCAATGGAGCCTTGGAGTACTACAGAAGTAAGACCACAAAACTCTGTAAGTTCAAACATAAAGCAGAGAGGGGAAAAGATCCAACAAAATATGGACTTACATTGCATCACTTGTTGCATTCTCCACAGGACCACGCAACATAGATCCAGGTGCAATCTTGAGAAAATTAAAAATGCATAATAAGTCATCAATAATAAGAACACAAACTGGTCATGTGTGTCTCAACAAGGCTGGTAGACAAACATTGTACAACAAAGGTTTCCAGGATTAAAACCAGGCTACAATAACATTATTATCAGAAGAAGAAAGAGAGAAAGAAAGAAAGAAAGAAAGAAAGAAAGAAAGAAAGAAACAGACTTGATTGTTTGCCACGATAGCTCTCACAAAAGATATACGCCATCCCACAGTCCCTCAGAAAAATACTTCGCGAGAGCAGAATGTTTTAGGAAGATTGCAATAAATACATTGATACAAACTTTCCAAAGTTCACCCTGGTTCACTTGAATATTCAAATCGAAAGTTCATTTTAAAATACAATAAAGGCCATGGGATATTATTGGAAAACAAAACAATTTTGTTGACTTTTAAAAATTGACAAAAATATTGAACATCCAAAAGGGCATGTGCTATTGAGTAAGAATTAATGAAGTACACATTAACTGCACCTAATAAAAATATATCTCATCCCAGCAGCCATGACTGCTTAGGACAGATGAAACAGTGGAAACACTTTTCAAGCACTGCAAACCAATTCAGCGGGCAAAAAAAAATACAATAAAACTGAGAAAAGATAACTTCTTCAACGTGCTAGAATCAGAGTTTTCTTCAAAAAAAAAAAAAAAGATACTGGACCATTAGGTAACCAGCAAGCAGAGTGAGCTTATAAGCCATCAATACAACTAATTATTACTGTTATCATAAAACACGGCTTACATGAATACTATAAAAAAGTGATAGAACCAAACGTTGAGCTTCAATCCAATTGCCTGATCCAGACAAGTTCAAAAGACCTTGACCATGAACCCCCAGATTGGCATTAGAATGTATGACAGATGATTCCTGTTTTACAAAAAGGATTCGTATATCATTTGCAAACACAGCACAAGTAATATGTCATAGTCACAATGAGAAAGTACCTTAAGAACAACTAGATTACTAGCCTCAAGAAAAGAAGTCGCAACAGTTACATCTTCACCACCATCTATAATCATTTTGGAATTCCACATTAAGAACATTTTTACACTCATTCGTAGAGCCCCATATACCTGATGTGTGAAAACAAATGATCATGCACATTAATATCATATTACATACAAGCACAAAAAAAAAATGGTATACATGGATATAAGCAGAAACATACAATTCTCGTTGACACATGAAAGAGAAAAATTATGTCAGACTAGGAGTGGTGATTTTAAACACCATAATTTCACTAGAAATGAAGAAAAAGGTATATTAAAGAGGTTAGAATAATACTAGAGATGATTTTCAAGTTATAGTTTTTATAGAAGATTACCAATGTGTTCAAATCCTAAAAGGTTACAGAAAATGTAGATGTTTCCATGCATAGACTTAGTAAAATGTCATACAAAGGCATAATTATGCAAGGCAAGGGCCTGTAAAAGAGGAATAGAATGATGGGTCAATTTCACAATAACATTGACAAGCTGAGAAGACTGATGCAGTGTTGGAGAAGCAATTGCAGCACTCAAACAAATTCAACAGAATTTGAAAGCTATTCTTGCCGAGGCATGGACAAACTGAGAAGTGACAAAATCTTCAAGATTGATGCAGAAGCAATTTCAGCTCTCAAAAAATTTGACAGAAATCTGAAAGCAATTTTTTTTGAGGCTACAATATGTTTCTTACTTAGAAAAACTAGTTACTTCAGGTTATGATGAATTTAGGGTAGCTTGGGAGCTTTATGAATTAGAAATTATTTTATTTCCAGTTTAGATCTGGTATACTAGGGTTCCTGGAGGTCCAATAGACACCATAGCATGTTCTGTACACATTTAATAATGCAATTGACGATGAGAAGAATAAAACAAGTTGGGATCGAGGATGTAACTTCAAGCTATTGGCAGAAGAATGGAAGCTTTTGTACTGCTTGAACATTTCAAAACTTGATCAAGTTTTGAAAAACAAAGAGAGAATGATGCAAGGGCAATTGAAGATTTCAAACAAACTACCTTTTAATGAAAGCTATAGAATTTATTTTTCTCAAGATCTTATTCTATGTTTTTTTTTTATTTTTCCCCAAGACATCTAGTTTTCTTAAATCATTTTGTATTTAGTATTAATTACAAGTTCCATTGTCGGGAATTCACTCCCTAATTGTGATGGTCCAACAGAGATTTTGGGGGAGCTTCTGTATGAGGAACCATATTTTGTGTTGTTGACTGATAATTGAGAATTGATGGCAGTTCATTTTTTACTTATTCTTTCTACGTTACCCTATATGCTCTCCTTGTTTCTTATCTCTTTTCCATTCCTTTTTTCCTGTAAGAGAAACCAAAGAAACGCACATACACAATCAATGTATAGTTGTGGGTTTTCAATGCTGGCACAGCAGTAAGTGTGGGTTTTTGCTTCATTCATTAAGTCATTGATGCATATACTCAATCTATGTATAGTTGTGACTTACCTTGATTACAGAGTCACTCATCAATAGCTCTTCCGCAAATAATTCAAACTCTGACAAAGCATAATGAGCTAGCCCAAAGCTTAGGACTCCACTGCATAACAGTCTTATTTGTCCCTGAACCTACATATTCACCAGGATTAGCTTAAAATGCAATTATATCAACAAAAAAATACCTGACATCTTATAAAAAATCCATATGCAAATGATTGTGTCAAGAAAAGATATGGACAACCAAGATAACAGAAGAGTTCAACAAAAGATATATCCTCCCCTTTGAGAGCTGATGCCATAAATCCACTGTCTCAAAATTCTAAGGTAGGCCAAAGAGAAAATATCAAAAGCCTCACATAGAGCTCCAACAGATCCAAGAGCCAGTACAAACTATCTTATACAGACACAACGAATGAAATATAAAAAAGCTTCACCTAGAGCTCCAACGATCCTACAGTGAGTGCAAGCTGTCTTATATAGACAGGTGTACAAGAATACAATAGACATATACACCATGGAAACAAGCCTCTCAATGTGGGAATTCCTGTAACTGTCCAGAAACACCATTGTTCTATGCTTTTCAGCATTCTCATCAAGTAAATTTTAAGAATTTTCAGAATAGTTGTGCCTGAATGATGTTGCAAAGCTGAAAACTGACAAACAATGGGACAAATGGACCAAAAAAGTTTGCTGAAGTATATGATATATGCATGTTTGTATCTTATGCAGGAATTGGTTAATGTCTGGACCTGCATGCATGCTTGTGTAGTTTTTAGTAAGAATTCATCTTTCCTGCCTAGTGCATGGGACACAAAGTATTGCACCTTCTAAAACCAGAACTTCAGATACTTCCTATATCTGCCCTCTATTCTTTTCCTTTAAATGTGATCACCAACACCCTCAAAAATAAAGTTTCTTAAACTTTGCAATTTCAGATCATTCATGTTTCTGCACTTAATATTGTTCCCATTTCTGCACTCAATTCATTTCCATTAAATGAGACAAACAACCCCTTAAAAAAAAATCTTCATCTTTTCCCAAGGCTAACATATTTTCATACACATAAAGAAGCTAAAAAGTAACTCGAATTTCAACAACCTGGACACGACTCCAGAGCAATGGAACAGTAGCCCTGGCATAATTTTGAACATAAACATTTGTCCAGAGAGGCTGATAAGGAAACTCCAAAAGAAGTGTATCTGTATCTGTTGACATATTGTGATTGCTCACAGTAAGGCTCCGGGCAACAGCATCATATAAAGTTCCAGCACCACCTGCATTTTTTGGACAACCAAGACTATTCCCTCCTACAAACATAACAACAAAGCATACAGTTACAGTATTTGCAAATTGAGAAGTACAATTGAATCCTTAATAGGATAAATTCTCCTAACAATTCACATTGTCATAATTTTTAAAGTCATCTGGTACAAAGCTAGTAATCACACCCTAATAATTATATCCCAGCAAAAATGAGCTCAAAATAAAGATTTTGGAAAATATTTGGAGCAACAAAAGTACAAGGCCAGGAGAGAAACAAATAATAAACCTAGTACAATGCTCCATCCTCTAAAGAAGAATAATTTCTAAAACCAAAAAGCTCCATCCTCTAGTAAGCAGTCAGGTCGTGAATGGAAAAATACAAGTGTTGCTTAGAATATACACATTGAAAAGCAGATGATAAGAGGTGACCAAGATGAGGAGACAATGAGCAATGTAACTGAAAGTAACAAAGACATACAATGACAAAGAGAGCAGCATGTTCTGTGCTTCAGATTAATGTGTGCAACACAGAACAATCAACATAATTGTCCAACATCTACAAAAGTGATGTGGAATGTTTTGTCCAGGAAGTACTATTTTTCCTTTTCTAATTATGCCAGAATACTCAAGTCCATTGTTGTTTCAAGGCATCACTTTCGTTGATTGATAATATATATAAATGAAAAGAAACAAAACCCCAAATGCAGATTCCTACCTCCAAGACCACTTTAAAGGAACTTTTGACATAATTCCCGTAATAGAAAAGGAAAAAAATGCAAATGCTATGAGCATGAATGAATGTTCAAACTTCCTTTTAGTTAAACTTACAGATTCCAGTCTCTAATAGGAAAGCACCCACTCAAGACATGAATAGGTAATGGCAACTAAAACCAAGAACAACTATTCAGACAAGTTTGTTCACAAGATTTCACAATAAAAATCTATACATGACAAGGGAGTATGAGGGATCTCACCATGCACAAAAATTTGAGGGTCGTCATGCCTACTGTAAATGTCAACTGAAACTCTTCCACCACCGCCACCAGCAAAACCATTACCTCCACAAGCGCTTATGCTGCCACCTCCAGTCCTGCTCTTCAAATAGAGATAAATCATAGAGACATTAAAACCCAATGGTGATACCATGAATGCAGAAAATGCAAGTGGAGAAAGACATGGTCACCATTGTAACTGCAGCTGAGTCTACCACGATACATGGATAATACGGTATTAAATAAGTCAATCTCTCAAACTTAGTCCCCATGCATGCATGCATGCTCACACACATGCAGATATTCTTGTAAGTTACACAACATTCATGAATAAACAGACACATAAAGATAAAAAGTATATATGTACATCTGATGGTCTTGGTTATCAAACTCTTGTATAGTTAGCTCCCCTCTCAACCAGCACATAAATTGTAAATGCATTTAACAAGCAGGAATTTTGAGTCTCATTCTCCATACAAGCATCATAGCTAAGGGCAGGTATGGATAAGTAAACTAACTGACTATCCATGCCATCCCAAGTCACGAATATACTGGCAGTTGATTGAGAAAGCACAAAACAGCATCCACTATTTTGCTAAAATCACTTCAGAATCAATTAAGCAGTGCCACAAAATAGCTAAACACTGAAAGTCAGTAGACCAAGCAAGGCCACTATATGTCAAACATTCACTGAATTCTTTCAAGTAATTGATAAAGAAAGGACATCTATGAAAGGAAATCAGCAGGTTTTCCCTTCATTTAACACAAAATGTTTAATTAAAGCAATAAGTTAGGTCTCATTTTAAGGTAAAAATGGTCTTCCACAGCCATTGATTCACATTTACCCATCAGAGCTGATGCTACATATTATATTGCATAAATGAGTAGGATAACTAAAACATTAAAAAACTCTTGATATTTCCATGAAAAGGCTCATGTTAAACTCCATTATCTTCATTACAACTTACTTTCCCAAAACCCTTTCACCAGCCGTCCATCTGCTGTCCATGAACTGATCTCCATTAATTATTTCCAAATTCTTAAACCATTAAACCCTAATCTCCTCGGCAACCAAAACTAAATAATTTCAAATTAAGAAATCTACATTACTGCACAAGGCTTTTCTAACAAGCTTTTCATTGATCAATCTTTTCATTTATTGTTTTCCAAAATTTAAATCCATAAAACTCCAATTCCTCCACCCACCAAAGTTTTCCTATTACCCAATTTAAAACCCTATATCATCCCAAAATAAAACAGAATCATAACAATAAATCTAACACAAAACAAAGCAATGGATGTAGTTGGTAAGCAAGTAAATTACATTTTATAAGCCTTCAAAAGTATGCTCCCACCCGAACCACCACCTCCCTTGACACCCCCACAGCCACCATCAGCCAATATAGCTCCATCCACAACCAAATACTCCTTCACTTTCATTTTCACTCTCCCGCCTCCTGCCCCTCCATAATCCACTTCCTTACTCGTACTTCCTCCTTTACTCCCATAACTCCACGGGTCCTGCAGACTTGACCACGAGTACGCATCCCCTCCCCAAATATCCTCCGGCAACTTCTCTTTATCCAACAAACAACATGCCCCTCTCCCTCCATGCCCTCCGCCAGCCCCTTCTAAGCCTTGTGGTGTTCCACTCGTTTGTGGGGGAGGATCTCCAGCTAATCCCGTCGTATTCACAACCGAACCGTTAAAAAAACTAGCGTTATTCGCCACAAGCTCAAAAGTTCCGGTCACAATAGACGAATTAACTGATATATTGAAATTCCCTGAGATATTTATCGTTATTGAACATCCAAAATTAGGGCAATGAAACCTCACACCAGGATGGATATTAAAATCTCCTTTCCCTTCTATGTACACGTCACGAGTGAGGTTCACATCAGCAACTATTTGGCATACGGTATCAATCGAGCCGATGCCTCCGAGATCGTCAGTGCAAGATGCCGACGGTGGATGCGGAGGCGGTGGAGGTGGTGCTGGTGGCGAGTAGTCTTGGTGGAATATGAGATTGGAATCGTAATCAATTATCGAAAAGGAATCCGGTTCCGAATCCAAACAGAGAACTCTAGGGTTTGTGGTTAGGGTTATTATTGTAATTAAAATGGGTATAAAGGTGAAAATGAACTGAAATCGAGCCATTCACTGGTCGTGAAAGACATTAGAGTTAGAAATTAGGATTTGTGGATTTCGGAATTGAATATAAATGGAAAAATAGGATTGTGGAATTCAATTTCATCATGACAAAGAAAGCGATGCAATTTCTTCCTTTTTTTAGACGATTGAAAACCCTAAAAATAGATTCTATGCAAATTGGAAAGGTTTTCGGGGAGAGAGAGGAAATGACAGTACACAACGAACAGGATGCGGGGGGGGGGGGGGGGGGGGGGGGATAGAGAAGAGGGGCGCTTTATTGGGTGTGGTTAGATGTACGATAAAACCAACCTCATCTTGGATTTGTGTCGGGGGGGTTTTAATTGAAATTGTGCTGGTTTTTCGTCGGGGTTGCCTGATCGGTGATTTGACCAATGGAACATACTATTTTGATGAGATTAAGTGTGTGCGATTTTTTGGTTTGTTGGATTCCACGCGTATGGAAGAGCGTCTGAAGTGCTTGACACATTGATCTGGCATAGAAAATGTAGTGCGTGTAAGGGTTTAAGGCCCTTTGCGATCAAATTCGTTGCTTTGGGATTTGATATTTGTTTTCACGCGCTGTTACTAAACAAAAGAGCGTAAAATGTAGTGCCCAATGCCCATGACCATTAATTGCATGATGGATAATATTGGTTTTTAAAGTGTTATTTTTATTTATAAATATATTAAAATAATATTAAAAAAATGTATTAGGATATGAAAAATATTTAGAAATAAAAAATAGTTTATATTTTTTTTAAAGATATCATATTATAATGTCAAATTATTATCTTATAAGCTAAATGAGGACATGATTCTTAATAATAAATGAACAGTAATCTCATTATTCATCTGGATTCAGAGTTATTGTGGGTTGGAATAGTGAAATTGTTATTTTGCCCCTTGGTTTACTGCATTTTTAACCCTGGATCCGAGGTATTTTCGATTTTTTACCTTCCTGTACACAGTGAAATAACCATAATACTGATGAATGCATAGTTATCGTTGGGGGCATTAAGGTTATTGCAGATATTTTTTAAAATGGCTAAATACAAAAATATCTCCTAATAAGACAAAACTGAACAGTGAACCATGGGGTCAGTAAGGTAACTGCATGTTTTTTTTAAATATTCAAATATGTATATACCCACATATAGAGCAAAATCCAAGAGTTGGTTGCAGAGGTGTGCCGGTAATTTACCATTTTTTAATATATATTCTAACATGATACTGTTTGCGCGTCGCCAGACATGCCGTCCGTTTTCGCGCCCATGCAGATTTCAGACGGTGCGTGCGATGGTTTTCGGCATTAAAAATACCATACCGATATCTAGAATTATTCTCTGTCATGATTTCTTTCTCCTGGCGTGACACATGGGGGTCTAAGATGGTCAAAGACGTGTTGATGGTCGGTTGAAATTCCCCCCCTTTTATCTCTCCTGAGTGTGAAAATACCTATCAGTCCCCGTTGTTTATTGACTTTTCATTATAATCCCTCATCTTTCGATTGTTGTTTATGGTTCTTGTTTTTATTATATAGGTTTTGATTTGTTTCAGTTTGGTCATTCAATTACAATTGATTACATATTGTAGTCTCATTTTGGTCCTTGGTCTTTTAATTTCCTGATTGGTTTGAAATTCTTAATATTTTTGTTATTAGAGTTTTGATTTGTTTCAATTGTATCCTTCAATTCAAATTGATTATATATTTTAGTTTCATTTCAGTCCCTAGTCATTTAATTCTCAGTTTTGTGTTAAATTCTTTAATTTTTTCGGTATCAAAGTTTTTATTTGTTTCAATTTTGTCCTTTAAATGAAATTTATTATATTTGTGTTTTCCATTTAAGCCCTTATACTTTTAATCTTAGATTTTATTTTAATTTCTTTATTTTATATATATATTTCTTAAATGGTTCCTATTTTTGTCTATGTTTATATGTACACACTCTTAATTTTTGTTTCTAATTTTTATTATTTTCACTATTATTAAGTTTTTTTATGTGATGTTTAAGTCTTAATTTGTGCTGGTGATCATTTGAAAATTTATATTTATTATTTTTTTCTCTTTGTTTTGTTATTTTTATTTTTTTCTTTATTCTTCAAGTCAAATAATTTTTCAAAATCTAATAATATTTATTTTTGTTTTGTCACTTATTTTTTTTAATTGTTTTTTTGTTAATATTGTTAGGTGTTGAAATTTATAATTATTATAGATAAGACATTCAAAATAACGATAATGATTATTTGTAAGTTTTTTTGTTATAAATATGTGAGACTAATTATATATTTTTATATTCATTTAATATTAGCCCCTTAATATATATATGACCTAGGTTTTTATAAGAAAAACAATTAATATCAGTGTTCTGAAATATTTTTAATATAATAATTCTAGGAATAAATATTATAAAACAAAAAAATAGTTTAATTTCTTTTTCTAGCAATAATTATGGTGGCATTGATAGTATGAACAATAATAATTAAAATATGAATTATTTATAATAATATTTATAATGACAACTACAATAATTGTGACAATTTAACAATCATGATAATAACAATGACAATAATAATCGAAATAATTCATCATTTGATATTATTTTTCTTAGAGGTTGAGTTTTACAACTTTTTAATTTATGATATTTCATATCTAATATCACATTAACAAAAAAATATACGAAGTCATATATAGACAAAACAAGTGAAAAAATTGGGGCAAATTATCTACAATGAGAAAATATACTAGCCAATTGCCCTCTACTCCGTCATAGCCATAAACAATTTTTTTAAATGGAAAAAAATGTTAATGGTCTTAAATTTATTATAATGTCATATATATGAGCAAAATAATCAGCCTACGAAACTTTTGGTTCTTACTATAGCAAAAATATTTATAATAATAATAATTATTATTATTATGAAGATTTGTTAATAAAAATCAAGTAATGTAGTTAGGCTAATAGAAATTAAGAGTTCCTAGTGGTTATATGTAGATTTGTTACCACTAGGTGGAAATCTTCCATCAATAAATTTTATGGATAACCCACTAAATATTTTTCATGGATCAATGAAATAGAGATAAACTTGTAAGGAGTTTTAGTCACATCAAATCAACATAATAAATAAAAAATACCATAATTTTTTATTTGACTGCTAAATCAATTATATGAAGAGGACCTCCTTTACCTATTCATCTATCACATGAATTTTCTCAAATTAGACTCTAAATATTCTATTGGTCTCTACTTTTATTATTTTTTCCTAATCATTCTAGATTTTATGATTTTAAGCTATCTTTTCCTTTTGTTTTAGGATTTTGATATTTTTTCTACCTTGTTAATGCTGATTTCAGACCTACATAAAACCTTGTAACCCTCTTATTGAGATAAGCTTTATGATATTAATATTTTAGAAATATAATAAGATTTTGGTGTTCTTCATGTTTGACCATATTCAGCCAATTATCTACCATTTGGTGCTTGTTGTCTTTATCATAATTCCGTCAGCGTCACTAGATTAACAATGACCGTGAAAACAATTTGAAGCTATGCCCGGCAAGCCATAGCAATTCAACAATGGGTTGAAAAATCAATTGAAAACTTTGCTCGAAAAAGAATAGAATTACTATAAAACAAATTCAAAATTCTACCTGAAAATAAATTGGAAGAATTCAACAATAAAATATAAAAAAAATAACTTGAAAACTCTGCTAAAAAACAAATGAAACCACATCAGCAATAACCATGAAAACAAGTGACGTGAAGGTGATGTTGAATTTCTGGATATGGTGGCCGTCCAGGTGACGCTGAGTTTGTCATGCACTTCATAGAAAATGCTGCAGTTCTTGACCACATTACGACTACGCAAGCCGTTTTTACCATGATTATCAAAATCGTGATTTTAACACGATACGGAAAGGGTTTTAAAAAATCGAATCATAATATTAGATCCTAAAATCATAAAATCATACCTGAATTTTTTCGTACAAAAATCGTAAAATCATAGCTAAAATCGTGTAGGTAGAAAAATCGTAAAATCATAAGTGAAATATTTCCGAATACAATACAATATAATTATGGCCATAAAACTTCATTGGTTAAGGTTTATATATGATTCAAAATAACTTAAAAATACATTACAAAACAATCATGTCCATAGAATTTCATTAGGTAAAAACTAACAAATTTAAAATATTTTTTTGTTGATGTGCTATATAAATTAAAATCAGTCTCATGATGTCATTTTCCTCGTTATTTTTAATACATTCATCAAAAGGATTATTATTGAAACTTGAAAGGATTATCAGTATTAATACTGGTATCAACACCGATATTGTCAGTAGTAGCTCCAACTCCAATAAATTATTTCGACATGAGGATATGAAAATGATTTAAAAACATTAAAAAATTTAATTTAAAGTAAAAAAAAAATTCAAAAATTTTAAGTATAAATTTTAAAGTAAATATTACTAATTTTCAATAGTAATTCCATAATATATACAAGAGAGATAGAGAGAAAGATAATTATATATATATATATATATAAGTGCAAAGAGCAGAGGGGCGCGCGAATTGGGAGGGGGGCGCGCGAATTTGATCCATTTTTAGCAAAATCGTAAAATCGAACCGATCCGGTCCAATTTTACGATTATGACCGAGTTTGACCAAAATCGATTTTTCTACCCGAGTTAACACGATTTGATAAGTTGACTCGCAAAATCGTAAGATTACGATTTTGCGAGTCAACTCTTATGATTTTGCGAGTCAACTCGCGATTTTAACAACAATGGTTCGAACCATGAAAGCTTTTATCAAGCACGAAGAATATGTGGCGGGCTACACAAATCAGCTGCTTGAAGGAATGGTGCCGCCTCCACAAATCAATCTGGTTATTCTTCGACTGATCTCAGCTAGCATCATTTTATGTAACTGCAGAATATATAACACGTCGAATCTCATTCAAAAAGATTCAACTATGTGCAGTTTACTGCCATTGCCTTCATCATCCTGGCACTAGCTACTTAAGCACAGTAAATTGATAGCTCTCCTGCACTGCCCCAACCAGACAACGATCCCAACATTTCACAGAACATGGTACTAACGAAAATTCAGAGCTCAGGTACATCTCTGAGAGGACATGTATTAACTGTTTGTTTCTTTGAGGAGGACTATAAATATACATGTATGATGTATCATCAATCACTGTCCTCCTCCCAGAAATTGAGCGTAAAAGAATGAAATATGGAACATGTATAATCTGGTTCTTCCTGACAGGTAGGAGTAAAAGATTTACTGCAAGGTAGGGTCGATGTGGCTGGTGAGTTAATTAGAAGACTCGAAACGGAAAACGGTGGAGTCTCAGGAGATTTAAACTCAGTCAGGCAGCTTTCCATGTATCTTCGACTGGCCTATTTTGCATGGAGCAGTAAAGACGAGACTACAAACTCATATAATGACTTAAATTTCTTCGGATTCCTTCATCCCTTAGTCTTGTCATGATTTTTTTCTCAATCTTCCTCACACGCTCTTTGCTCACATGGAATAGCCTCCCAATCTCTGCAAGTGATTTTGGTTGATGGTCCTTGAACCCATATCTCAGAGCCATCACTTGCCTCTCTCTTGAATCCAACCCTCTCAAGAGATCATAGATTTCTTCTCTCATGTGCTGCCTCATGACAGCCTCTTCAGGATTCTGAATTGACATGTCAGGGATAAATTCCTGCGTCGCGAAACAAACAACATATTGGAGTCAAAGAAGAAGTCTCGACAGATTGAAATATAGTATTGACAAATCAACTTGCAGGGACGCCTCAAATGAATAGGAATACTCCTTTCGCACCAGCTTAAACTGTTATCAAGAGCTCCTATCATTACAGCGTTCCCCGATGCAAGATATCAGTATGAACAGGATACAAACAACCACGCAGAGCAAGATATCCTTACTGAATATTTAGCATGGTGACCTTCTCCTATTTTCTGATCAAGTGAAGCCACGACTCTGAGACATTTATTTGCTGATTCAATTTTAGCCAAAGATAGACCTGTGAATTTAGCAACCTCCCAGTCATCCGGGTATTTGCCATGGCTGTTGCTGAGGGATTTTCGAGCTTTTTGTATCTTGTTTATTGACCTGCTTAATGCATACTAGAAAAACAATGAACAAGAGAACCAGTTATCAGATGAAACTCCTGATTTTACGAGTATGATTCCATTTCTCAGAGACATAAAATAAATAACATACAGGAATTTGGATCCCTCTAGCATGCCGCTCGACAATCTTTAACATAGACTTCCTTATCCAATACTGGACATAGGTTGAGAATCTGTACCCCCTTGTGGGATCAAACCTTTCTGCACCTTGTAGGACACCCAGATTTCCAGCCTGAAAATTGGAACTTGAAATTATTTAGTAGAGGAAACTTAAGGCAAGAGAATGTTTACAGGGACATCTTCAAGTATTTATTTTCTTCTTCTTCTTCTTATTCTTACTATATCTATTTATTTGATAAAATGAGACGCGATGTATTAATAGAAAAATGAGCCAATTGCTGTTGTAGAAGCCAGGTAACAAAAGCGCCAAAAGGCCACTCAAAAATAATGAACAGAAATTAAGAGCCAACGTAGTCATATATGGTCAGCCAAAAATAGGCCTAAGAGATCAAGAATAAATCAGCATAGAACAATCAGCAGAAAATCATAGATCCAAGCAGCAGCATTCCAATCTCAGAACTTGAGTAAGAGATGTCAACAAGAAGCCTTGTATAAAATAAATCTTTTCGAATAATATTTTTTTTATCACCAAGGCCAGTTGACTATCCGAAGGGCTCAATCCAGTCTTTGATTGGATTGGGTGTTGAATTAGCAAGCTTCAACCATCAAAGAAAAATGCAAGCCGAAATGAAATAAGCATAGAGAAGCGACCCAGAATCCTCAGCAGCATAGGGAGAGACCACCAGAAATATTAGAGCAGCAGCACAAACAACACAGATCATCGGAAATCTTCAGCAATGTCATAGCACCCCTTCCTATCTCAGCAATTAAATTCATAACCTCACTGAAGCACACTACAAGCAAAATACCTAGAAAATAGTAATAATCACATTTCTCAGAAACAGAGATATATCAGACTGAGAGTACCAACAACAGACACTCAAGATAGTAGCAAACCATATTGCAGGTGCATGTGATCTTCTGAATTCAGCAAGAGTCTTACAGGGACAGCAATATGGGATGCTCAGGATTTGTGGGATAAAACTAACAGCAATATCATCCTTCCTAGAAGAATCTGATTTCGCACACTGACATGGAAAGCAGAACTCTGCCACGTGAGGATTAAACCACCAAAATTACCAAATGCATACGTATTTTCTAGCAAAGGAAGATCAATTCCATAACACAAGCTTTTGATGTAGAATCATCAACACAGTCAAATTTGGTTTCGCGCAGACAAAAACCTGAGACTGCAAATCTTTAATCCAAGAAGAAACCTCCCTAATTTTTCAAGAATATCTTAAACCTCTTACTTTCCAAATAAGGAAAGTAGCTTCTAGATTTTCAAAAAAAAACACAAATCAAGCCTTCCTGATCCTCTGCTCCAACTTTCTCCGTAGAATAAATTCTTGAACCTTCTACATTATTGATCAGGATCATCAGGCATTGACAAATCACACGAGATCCCAGGCCTTAAGCAAATCGCTTTCAAGATTCTAAGAAGGATCACCATCAAGCGTGTTAAATTCCAAGATCAGAAAAAAAACCCGTCTGATTAATCTTGTAGTAGCATCACGAATGGCAAAATCCATTATTATAATTCGTATTTCGAAGAAACTCCAGTGAAGCAGCAGGCTGCACCTTGAGATTTTTGCACTGGAAGTGATGGTTGGGATTAAGTTTGTTCTACATATAGTAACCTACTTGTCAATTGAACCGACAATGAAATGAAAATAATCAAAAATATATGTGACCACACATTTTGGCAACCCATACTAACATGTGAGGTTCAATAGTGGTTATCCTTATTAGAACTTCCGGAAAGGGCAGATAGAAGATAAAGATAGTAGGTATCAAAATACTGTTATCACCATCGTTTACTTTTTCAATGGAAACAAGCAAAGAACCTAGCTTAAACTAACATGTCATCTCTTCGGCTAGATCTTGAAACTATTACATAGTCAAAAGTTCGGTCATTCTGTACGAGAAGGAGCTGATTTCCTTGTCAAAAATCGAAGTCTTCAGTTTCTCTCGCACATAAAGCCATTGTATCTCTTATGTTTCATGATCTAAAGAAAACTAAAGTTTTATCAGGATAAAAGCATTGATTTTTTTTACTCAAATTAACTAGAAAATGTTTTAGTTCAGAACCCAGAATCTAGAAGCTGCTATTCTTTTTAATGCTCAGCGCTACACGATTCAAAAAGAAAGATCTGTTAAGTAACCATCTCACCTAAAAGCTTAAGCTTGTAGGTGATAAAGTTGACAAACCTGAAGTAAATCTTCCATGGCTATTCCCATTCCCCTGTAGTTTCTTGCAATGTAAAAAACTAAGGAGCGAGTGTTCTTTATGAGCTCATCTCGACAGTACCAACCAAATTGCAATTGCTGCTGCAGCACCTTTTTGTCAAGTCCAGCTGCTTTAGCCCAGCAACTTAAACTGACTACTTGTTCGGTTTCTTCCTCTAAAGTTGTTCTAATTCTCTCCAAGTCCAAAGCCACCTGAAACGCTATAACATGAAATGGAAATGCTAATCTTCAAAAAAGGCAAGAGAAAACTGAGCATGTGTTATGGAAGTTCGTACAACCTTGACTCCCCTTGACATTTTTGCCTCATTTCTTGCAATCGAGGATCGTCTACTGCTAGAGCTTGATGTTCTTTTCACAAAGCTAGGCTTTTGAAGATTATTTTGGACAGTCTTTGAAGGCAGAGACAAGGAAGCAGCTTTTTTTCCATTGTCGGAGGCAGCTCTTTCTCTTCTAAATTTTCTTTCTTTCTTTTTCCCAGTGCGAACAACAGTTTTACCTATGTAATCATCAAACATGCCATCTGTTTTACTCTCTCCTGTATTCTCAGTATGAACAGCAGACAAGTCCAAAACATTGGAAGTTTGAAGGGTGCTTGACAGACAGGCATTGAAAAACTCTAGAGCTCCAAGTCTTCCCAATTGCAGCAAAATGTCCCTTTCCAACCTCACTGCATCCAAGTCAGCAACCAGCTTCTCTAAAGTATCAAGATTGTCCAATAAAAAGCTAAACCGCGATGTCAATCGCTCTCTCGAGCGTGTATTCACGGTAGAAATTTCCTCCTCGGCAGACACTTCACCATTACCCATCATGTTATATATGCCAACATGAGACGTCTTGTCGATATTCATCTGTGATATTGAAGAACATGCTAATCAGAAATCAGGTAGCTAAGAACGCGATGGGAATAATATGAAGAAAAAAAATCTGAAAAATGAAGTAATCCAAAATTTGAAGAATGTCTAAAACACAAACCTTCAGTCTTTCCATTTGCAAGCAATCATTTTCCACGTTTTGTGCTGCAGATGAGAAAGAAAAAGACTTGAAACAATGTTTGTTGAGAATATCACCCTCTTCGGAAACAACAGCCAAAAAGGACAACCTTGCCTGGTTGACAGAAGCCTCCCTCCCTCTAGCTGCACCATGTTAAAAATAAAAACTAAGTAGTTATTGCTGGTGGACATAGGTAGCCAGCAATCAATAAATGAAAAGGCAAAATAAATTAGACATTTTTCACTAAATTGAAAGCCTAACATCAAATAGTAATCTCAGCAGCCCCAAATCAATATCCTACATCTGCATAAGACTAACATTACTCTCTAGTGAAGCCACGGCAACCAAGTAGACCAAAAAACTGTTGAAGTTCAAATGATAACATTGAAACAACATTTTCAATAAGAAATATTAGCATGGTACAAAAAGCAAATCTCACATGAAGATTCACATCATTACCAGGGCTATTTAACTGGCTATATGATCACATGGAATTGAGTTCTATACCGAATCGGCTTTCAAACACAGTGAAAGAGGACTCTGAGGCTAATGAACTCACCAGAAAAGGATGAGAACATGGACGTGGAACTGGTGACAGAGTGAGACTGCATAGGAGAACCCCACTTAGGAGTTAGCCTGAAACCCACACCCATTTTGGTAGAGAAATACCAGAGTCCATCAATCCTTGTAAGCTTATCAGAACTTAAGGGTGGTAGCAGGAAGGAAAGAAGAGAATTCGTGTACAGAATTGGACACAAGTCATGCTGTCATTTCTCCACCACCGGTTCTTGATCTCCAAGATGTGCTCAAAGTGCAAAACGGGTCTATAAATATGTTAGACGTTGCAGTTATTGAATATTCTGTCCGCCACCTAGACATATCTGTAGTTTGGATTTGGGTTCGATTTATGTGGGCCGAAACTTGTAAGCATAGGTTTTGATATAAAGCCCAAGACTGAACCCATAGTACTTTACAATATGACAATCATGTGTTCGGCCCATAAAGGTGCTTTTCACTTTGCCGTGGAAGGAGAAAAGGTCTTTCCAGAATATGTATTTTCCAAATTTGCAAGTATAAACAAAATTCAGTAATGCTAAAATATGATTTTTTTTTCCTCTAAATAAAACACGATATATAGGGTGTTTCAAATGACTTATGAAAAATAGTTTTTGCATTTGAGTTGTAATTTCATTTTAAAAAATATATATATAATAAAAATGAGTCAAGATGTTTTTGAATTAGAAGTATGTTTAGTAAAAAAGACTCATTTTTTTTTAAGAAATGATAAGCTATGGGTTTGAATCCATAAGTTCAAAGTTTTTTACTTTGACTGAATCAAAATTTTGATTTAATTTTGTAACAATTTTTTATTTAAATCAAAAGTTATTTATATTCAAACATACTCAAACTTTATTTGAATTAAAAATTAATTAAATTACTAAAAAAACATACCAAATATAACCTATGAAATTAACACATTTAATCATCAAGACAACATTTTATTGTTAACTGATCATGCAATAAGTTGTCCATCTGAGCAGTGGAAGTGTATCTAAATATATCAAGAACATCAGATTAAATTTATTTTTCTATGCATGTAAGAAATATATGTATCTATCCCGAAGTAGTCCAACCAATCCATCAAGCTGTTTTTATTTTTTCCTTTAATGAAAACTATTAGTTCGGTTAATTCTTTTTACTACAAAAAAAAAAATAAAGCTTGGTCGATACAAGTACCTGACTAAAATGAATACAACGTCAACAAATAAAATAGAAGAGAATAAAGAGAAATAAAAAACAAGTAACACGGAGAATTAAGCGGTGTGTAATCGATAAATATGTTAAGGATGGTAATAAGGTTATTTTTTATTTTATTTATAAAAATATTATAATGATATTTTTTATATAAAAAAAACTATATCAGCACATTAAAAAAACAATAAATAAATAATAACTATTTTTTTTTATAAGAAAACATGTTGAATTTCAATTAATATGGAAAATGAAAATGCGTAGCTACCAGAAAAAGAAGAGGAAAAAACACGTCACAGCATGCTAAGAATTTTCTGGAAATAAAGTGGAAGAAAGCAAGTAAAGAAACGACAGGTATCCAAAAACAATACAACAGCGAATGCCATTATTACAACGTACGCTATTTTAATTTTTAACAGTGAATGAACAGAAAAAATAGGTCAAGATCGATGAACTGAGATTACCCATGTCGTTTCAGTTTTTAGTTTTTAAAAAGAAACGATTGTTAACGTCGCATGATGCATAGCAGATAAGCTAGAGCATTCGCAGAGAGGTTTTTTTTTAGCCCAGAAACTTAGACAACGGAAATCCTTAAAAAATGTTGAAGGGTGTTTACGAGCTGAGCTGTCATGGAAGAATCGGGTCCGGATGAGATCAGGGCATGAGTTTTTAATTTTATAAAAACAATGGAAAGTGGAGCTTGATTTTTGAGTATTTCGAAGAAAAGATATGGATTTTAAGGGCATCGGGGACTTGGAAATGTCATTTTAACGTGTGTTTGTCATTGTATTTTAAAAGTATTTTTTAAAAAAAAATAAAATAATATTTTTATATAATGATATCAAAAATAAATTTATAAAAATAAAAAAATATATATTATTTTAAAAAACAACTATAAGTACAATTTCAATCCATCATTTAGTCGGACAAAGATAATAGTAAGTGTTATTGCGGATAATGACTGGATGAAGATAATTGGCTCCAATAAGACGTTGATAATGACGTGCCTGGCAAGTGGTTAGCTGCTTCTTGTAGTCACTATTGCGTGATAAAGATTTTTGATGATACGTGTTTTTTTAATATTTTTTATATTAATTTAATATTTTTCAGATTAAAATATATTTTTAAAATACCTAAAAAGAGACTACTATATTGTCAACTTGGATATTGCTTCGTTGTTTTCTTATCCGCGTGTTTTGAGATATTATTTTCGATTTTGCTTCCTTTTATATATATATATATATAAAGCTGTTTGGGAGGGTAGCTGTATTGTTGTTTTTTTTAAAAATGATTTTTTTATATTTTTAAATTATTTTGATGTGCAGATATCAAAAATAATTTTTAAAAAATTAAAAAAATATCATTTTGATGTATTTCTAAATAAAAAATAATTTCAAAAACAACCACAAACAGACCATAATATAATTGTCAATCCTGAGCTTAGGTTGATATGGTTACCGAAAAAAAGTAATAATTCAAACAGTTTTATTTAAATATAAATAAAAAATAATCAATGCGTTGATAGTGGAGTTTTGACATGATCAAACCCAAGTTCATCAAGTTGGACTCAGGTCAATCGGGTCAATAAATCAATCCATATTTTTTTTCCATGTATTTTTTCTCCAGTATAAACCAGATTTTATTGTTAATTATTTTTAAAAATATATATTATTTTGATATATTTTTAAATAAAAATATTTTTATAAAAAACACCATATATCATATTACCAAACACGCACTTATTTTTGTATAGATATGAAACTCGTCATGAAAAGTCTGATTTTATATATAAAAAATAACACACTGTTGATATTAATAAAAAAATTGCCTCTGGTGAAAATGTCTTTTTCATGGAGTCCAATTGTCATTCTAAGACTGTTAAATTGCATCTCGGTATTTTAATAATATTTGCATAATTAAATTAATTTGTTATCAGGGGAAAAAAAGAATTTTGGTTTAAATGTACTTTTACATTTTATTTTCTTAAACACGGGTGGTAATTAAGGGTCTATTAGTAATCTTCATTATGTTTTTTTTTTTTTTGCAGTGATCATTTAATCTTATGGTCAGTGTAAAATTTTAACAAATAAAAGGGATAAGAGGTTGGTGATGCATGCAATGCAATGTCTAACCGTTTTGCCGTCTTCAAATGGTGGCAATGGCGCGTGCAACCACCCTTGCAGTGTAATTGTTGTTTGAGAGTTTAGGTAAGATAAATTTTTAAAGTATTCTTTTTTAGAAATATAAAAAAATATTTTTTATATTAATATATTAAATGATTTAAAAATATTAATTTTTTTTATTTAAAACAAAAAATAAAAAAATACTCATCATTTTCCTCTTTAGATGACATGCATTATGATTTTGTATGGCTGGGTGCTCATTTATTTATTTATCTTTCCCCTTCACTTTAATATACATGTTATTCCTTAAAAAATCACAACAGCTGTTAATTTTTTTTTTCTATTTAATGTGTGTTTGACATTGTACTTCTAATTATTTTTTAAAGTGTTTTTTGTTATAGAAATACATTAAAATATTTTTTTTTATTTTGTAAAAAGAATTTTTCATATCAACACATGAAAATAATCTAAAAACACCAAAAATATTTAATTTAAAATAAATAAAAATAAAAATATATTTTTTAAAAAATTTATTACAAAAACACATTTGAAACGCAGTGTCAAATAGATCTTAGATCGGTTATTACAACTCTTTATTTGAAAAAATCATAACAAATTTCAAATTATTTTTCAGTTTTATATTTTTTTAATTATCTAATCTCTCATATGTGGTCATCTTGATGTTTTTTTATCTAATATAATTTTTAAAAAATATGATAATTTCATGCCCGTTTGTTTTTTTGCTGTTAAGTTTGTTTCTCGACATTTTTATTGCAATTTTCATGATTGGACGGGGGGTTTTAGATTGTTTTTACTTGTATTTATATATTATGTTTTAATGGTAAATTGACTGAGAATTGAGTTTTTTTATAAACACGTGGAGGAGATTTCATGGATTATAATTTTTGAATATTAACAAAAATTTATAAATTTTACCTTGATTTATTTTCGTTTTCATATAATTAAATTAAAGCTGTCTTAAATCAACTAAACTTATTTTTTGTTTATTTTAAATCCAGTATAACCTTTACTTTTTTTTATTCAACGCACGGTGTACATTTTAAAAAATAGTATTGACTTATTCTTTGTGGACACGCATGCTAACTAGAATAGGCCACGTAAGAGAGCCCATCACCGTTCAATACGGCAAAATATATTCCAGGTAAACACAAGTTGCTCTGTATTTTACTCGGATGCTAGCAATAATTTGGTTCGATGTAGCTATCCGAGGAGACATTCGCGAGACACAAAGATCATAAAACATGGGCGGATGAATTTGTAATTAAGGTTATTAAACAAAAAGCATTATCTCGGTAACTGTTTTGATGACGTGGACAACCTAACACACCACCTTAGATAAAAATCGTTTTCCACTCAGCGATGGCAGATTTCAAGTTGATTAATTCCAGAATCATTAGATTATAATAATAATAATATAAAATGTATTATTTTAAAAGGTTCGTGTCCTTTTTATCCTCATCTCTGTTCCAAAACCACCATTAACCAAGGTTTATCACACCTGTTTAGTCCTCCCACGTCAATTTCATAGCTCCCGGCCTGGTATCTTTACCCTAAAATAAGTTTAAAAATAAAATAAACTGGGTAAAGATATTTTAATCAAATTTCTTTTTTTAATATACATGTGATTTAAAAATAGAGGCAATGACCGGATTATAAGATGTTTACGTGGGTGGAATGTGCCTAAGCACTCTACACTCCCTAAATAATAAAAAAAAAATGCCAGGAATTGCGGGGTAAAAGTTTCCATTGCGTGATGGGTTGCGGGTGAAGATTTTTCTAGCCCGACCTGAAAATCACTATTTACTATTTTATAAAAGGAAATCATTGGCATGGCTTGAATTTTATTATATGTAGAAAATATGAATAAGAAATAAATTTAAATTGCCTCGTACAGGCTTCTCAAAGCAAGAAAAAATAAAAATAAGAATTATTTTTTCACAATTATTGACTTTCTTATAGGAAAACGTTGTCAAGCTTATTATTTAGTTTTGAGGAGACCGATAAGGCTAACAGGTGGAGCTCTCAATTTCAAAGACATTAACAAAGTATTTTGACTTTCCTGGCAAAAAATATAATCCTGTTCCCTAGTGATATTTTATTTTTCAAAAATATATTGTCTTTGATTCTCGATGCGTTGATGAACCCTCTTTTATAAAAAAATCTATCGCGCTCAGTATGCACGAATAAATAAATAAATGGTAGAGAAATCAAAAGAAGTAATTGACAGGGGGTGCAGGATTTAATTAAAAATTACAGTTTCATAAAATATAAAATATTCATTGAAGTATGCGATAACACTTACCGCTACCACAGAAAAAAAAAAAAAACTGTTGCATGTCGAAGCACTTTTGCCGAGCGTTTCCTACACCACAAAACTCTAGTAAAGGTTTGTATTGGATTGTGTTTGAAAATATTATTTATTTATAAATATATTAAAATAATATTTTTTTATATATTAATATCAATTTAATTTTTTTAATATTTTTATAAATAAAAAAATATTTTTGAAATTTATATCAATTATAATCTCAAACAGACACTAAATGATATCATGCGAATGGCAAGGTAATTCCTTTCGGTGATTATTCAAAAAAGAGTTCAAACTATTTGATCATCATGTTAATTCATTAGTTTTTCTTTTGCCAGCTGTTTATCTTAAATAAAAACAGAGTTATTTTGTTTTTTTATGCTCGACCTGGTATATTTATTTAAGCTAATAAAAATCTATTCAAGATAATTAAGTTTTATTGAATCACTATTTTATTTAATTTCGTGAAGAAATACTCGGATTACGATTTGAATCTTATAAGTTGAGCAAATTTAACAGTTATTCATCATTATTTCAAGATCATTTCTTTAAAATCCGAGTTGTCATGTCATGATAGCTAGATCAAGTGGCTATTAATTTAGTGATTTTTTAAAATATAATTAAAATAATATTATTATATTTGTGTTTTATCAACCGGATAAATTTGAATCGAACCATCTGGCTTGGAAGACAGGTCATGTCATTAAAGGACATCCGAAGTACACTATTCATAAGGATAATCTCAAGTTTTATTTCTTTCAAAACAACAAACAGTAAAGGCAAAGAAAAAAGCAATGTCAGCATCGTGAAGATGCTGGGGTTGTTTGGAATTTTACAGGGTGTGGTGATTTAGTTATTTTTTAAAATATTTTCTATTTTAATGAAATGTTAATAATATTTTTTTAAAAATATTTTTTACATCAGATATCAAATAATAACACACCAAAATAATTAAAGAAATGATTTAAAACAAAAAACATTGTTTTCAACAATTAGTGTTGGAGTGATTCCCAAATACAGCATTAGAAAAAATCAAGTTGTCGTCGTCGTCTTGATCTTGATCCAAGGAGAGGGAAAAAAAACAGGGAACAAACGGTGCCCATTGCCACGTGTAACGTTTTCCGTCACCTTTGATGGAGTGTCAGTGAGGAAACAGCAATCTTAACTATGATACCAACCACGTGTATCCTTTGACTGAAAATGGGGTCGGTGTCACGTGACCGGTCACGTTTTTCAATTTATTTTTCATTTTTAGTTTGTGTCCGTGCAGGAATTCAATATTCTTGTACGGTAGGCTCATTCTGTCTGGCTGTCTCACAACTTCCCACGTTATCTAGCAGACGGCTGTAATGCCACAGCATCGTTCATTTCCACGGATCATGAAGTTGCGTAGCCAGGGATTTTATTCCTTGCAGACAGCCTTCCCCTGACAGAGTAAAAAAAAACATGGCGATGACGATGAAAAGTGTGTGTGTGTGTGTCTATATGAAGCTGAGAAAAGGGGAGAGAAACTAATTGTAAAGAAAAAAAAAATTATGTTTTGAAGTTAATATAAAGCTATTATTCTATTAATTTTATTCTATTTTCTACCTGAACGGGAGAGATATGGTTTGTTGTCGTTACGTGGGACAGTGAAGAATTTCTCTCTCTGTATTTTACTTTTCCCCGACTTCTAATTCATGTTCACGAACAAAGAGACGGCGTCCGTCTTGATAATGGCGTTTTACTCTCTCATGCCTCTCTCCTCTCCATTTTCCATCTTTTAGTTTTGCGACCGCTGGATATGAACGAGGATGATCTTCGGAACACGATCTAGAAAGTTACACCTACTCCTTCATCTTCCCGTGAAAGGTTTTCTGCGAGGTATGTCGACGGATGTTTTTTTTTAAATTAATAAATGACCAAGTTAATCCACTTGATCCGACGGCGTATTAAAATATTTTTAAAAACAATTTAAACTACACTCTCTCGATGAGTAACGTAAAAAAAGCGATCAGTATTTCAATCTTTCAATTGCTTATACGTTTCAGCCTTAATTTCATTAAATTTGCTGCTTCTGCAAGATATGTAATTATGCTTGGAAATAAAATAAGGCAAAACTCCTACTTTTAAAAAGAAGATTCACATCAATCCCAAGAATGATATCTTCAAGTGATATTTTCTAGATAAATTAAAATAAAATAAAGCAAAACTTTAAGTTCATTGAATTTTAATTACTTGACGAAACAGTTGAAACTTTATTCCATATCCTCGTAAAAAAAAAGAAAAAAAGAAGAAGAAAGATGAACCATCTCTTAGTTGCACTAATGGTCGAATTAAGCCTGACGATCTCTTAATAACATGGTTTTAATTCTCCCTTTTCTTTCTTGATCTATTATTACGACGTCGTATCATCATATATAATATCTGGAGCTGGAGCGCAAGTTAGAGAAGGCAAGGAAGGGATGGCTACAATGCTCGAGGGTGCCTCGCTTTACTGTGTCGCCATCTTGGCGGGCCCGTAACTGCCAAGTCGCTCATGGGTTCATAAAAACAGCAGAGAAATCGTGACAAGTGGCCGTAGTGCACCCACCCAACTCAATGCACCCATTTCCGCATCGCTGCCACTTCCTGCAAACCGTCCACGTGTTCCCTCACTGCGTTACTCTAAGGTCTCCGAAACCCTGCAGGAACATACTCGATACTTCTCAAAATTATCAAATCTTGAAGAATGATCTGGATTTATCGCGATATTTCGTGACTTTGTCGACTACGTTTTCATCTCCGTTCAATTTGTTTTATCTATAATAACTATATACACGATCTGGACTTATATATCGTGACTTTGTCGTCTTGTGGATTACTTTTTAGTACATGTTTGAGATTTGAGATTGAATTTGATTTTGTTTGAAAAAATATTTTTAAAAAAAGATATCAAAATAATATTTTTAAAATATTAAAAAAATTAATTTAAAATAAAAAAATTATTTATTTAAATATTTTCAAACGCATTTACAAATACCCCTTAATCTCCATTCAATTTGTTTTATCTATAATAAGTATATACAAAAACATGATTTTTAAAAAAATTGTTGATTAACTATTATATCATCAATGCTATTATATAATTGATACAGTACGAATAATATAATATTTTTTAAATATTAATATATAAAATCTTACATTACCTCTAATTAAGAAGATATAAACACAATACTGGAAAAATTCATCAGAAAAAATTAAGCCTAAAAAGTATTTTAATTTGTTTTTACATTTTTTTTTTCTAATTACTAGCCCTTTAAAACCCCAGTCGACATACAATAAATCCATATATCACCAATGATCTATATTGTAAATTATTGTTTTTTCAGCTTTATTTTTCTTGAAAGTTATTTTTTTTTGGATAAAGGATTTTTTTATTGAAGATATCTCTACTTACGCTGATTTCTTTTACTTTTCAATGTAATGATACGTTTGAAACAGCATACCAGATACGTATTTTTTAATTATTCAATCAAATTATACCTGTGAAATGATAAATCAATCAGGATGCAATGGCATAGCTTTTATGACAAGTGCAACAATTAATTTCCTTGATATTCATTTTGTTTTAACAATAATATATTAATTAAACATAAGTGACTTATTATATGAATCACGTATTGATCAATAAAAAATAATTCGACTCTTTTAAGGAGCACATTGGTTCGCAAAAGCAATATAAAACGGCGTCTCCTTTATATATATATATATATATATATATATATATATATATATATATATATATATATATATATATATATATATATATATACCTGTGCACAAGCTTTCAGGAAGCATAATAGTATTGAGAAAAAATAAATAAAAGGTACCTTCTTGATCTTGTGTTGACATAAAGATGTAATTAAATATTTGAAAAACAATTGTGATTAATTAATATAAAACAGTAGAATTGGTTTTAGGAGCATTATAGTTCAAAGAAATATAAAAAATACCTCCTTGATTCAATAATTTTGTGTCGATTCTGTATTAAAAAATGTTATATTATTTTCTAATAATTGTGGTAGAAGAGGTCCACAGCAAAATATTTGATTATTTAAAGAAGTCACTCTCTAAAACAATGGACAGAACACATGTTTGACAAAGGTTGTCTTTAATTTACTATAAAATAATAGTTTAACTATAAAAAAATTACTTTATCCATTCATTTTCATTTCAAGGATAAACAGATGTGATTAAAAATAAAGAATTAGAGGGGGTTTAGAAGCGCGGTAACGTTGTTTATTTATTTTTTATTATTAACATATAAAAAAATAAAAAATGACAAAATTTATTTTTTAGAAAAAACAATAGATTGTGTTTCTAGGCTATTTTAGTGCTGGTTTAAAAGTGTGATTGATATTTGCTTTAAAAATAATTTATGTTTATAAATATATCAAATAGATGGTTTTTAAAATTATTTTTGACAATAACACATCAAATAATCTAAAAATTAAAATAAAAAATAAAAATAAAAAAAATCATTTTAATACACAAATGCACGCACACTTTAAAGATTTTTCAATTCTCAGCTGTAATTATATACTGACATTTCTTGTATATCCTTTTGCCTTTTGTAAAAAACAAAAACAGCACTCCTTAAAACAATCTATTTTTTTTAGATCAATTTTAGAAACTTGACAAAATTCTAAAATCCCAGAAAATAGAAAACATAAGAAACTGGGAAAAATAAAAACGTGGAAAATTAATAAAATGATAGCTTTGAAACATTTTATAGCAACAGCATTGACTCGACAGAGGATAGAATGGCATGCCAAAACGCATCGTATCACGAGAGGATGAGTCAAGCCATTTCCCTTGCTTTTTATACCATACATTGCCTGGTGTAGGTTGTCAAGTTAACCCAACCACTCAATTAGGATTAAATAAAATTATCATCACTTTTAAAGACAGATTTTGGCTTTAAATGGGACGTTTCCTCCCCTAATTTCATGGATTTATATTTTGGCTTTAAAGCTTATTATTTTTTTAAAAAATATACCAGGCTGATATAAATATGCAATTAATACATGAAAAAATATCTAGAATGTCTCCTGTATCACTAAGGTTTGTTTGAGAATATATAGAGAATTGATCTTTAAAATATTATTTATTTATAAATATATCAAAATAATATATATATTTTTAATTTTTTAAAGATTATTCCTAAAATAGATATTAAAAAAGTTGAAAACATAAAAAAATAAAATATTTTTTTTCAAAAACGTTTTGAAAAATTAAAATCCAATGCTAAAAAATTAAAATAATTATTCAATTTGTAAATAGAATGATTTATATATAAATGATATTATTATTAAAGGTTGAAAAGACCTCCCAATTTCCATGCTCGATCAGATTTGTTCCAAGTGCTCTAAACCTTGGGAAATAAATTCAACAATTTTTATATGTTCCATTTCTACAAGCACGCAGAGTGACAATTAACATTTTCAATATTTTTTTGTTGATTTAAGAGCAACCTGGTCCCACAGTCACGAGATGCACACCGATTAACCTCAGATACGTGACGACTACTATGCGATCCAACCTGTTTTTGGTTGAAATTTGATTTTTTTTTTTTACATTTTAAATAAATATATTTTGATATTTTTAGATAATTTTGATGTGCTAATATCAAAAATAATTTTTAAAAAATAAAAAAATATCATTTTAATACATTTCAGCATGAAAAACACTTTCAAAAACCACCGCAACTGCATTCCAAACAGCACCTCAAAATATCCAATGGTTCGAAAGTAGACAGCAACCAGTTTCGTTTCGATTAACAACGAGCAGGGATAGAATCACAAGGCTGTAACATCTCTCCACGACAGTCACTATCCACCAGATCACTGCTAAAGGAACCCATCAATTATAGATAAGATCAACGGCGGAAACATCGCTGTGAACAAAAGCACTCACATCAAATATTTTCAAAGTATTCAAATATAGTTCCTTTATTGTAACCACCGTTAAAAAATTGCAGGACGGTAGATATTTTCATTTATCAATACCTAACCCCAGTTATTTCAACCTAACCATAGTCAACCTAGCAGTTTATAACCCTCGGTAACCATGCTATCAGCTCCTCATTCCCACACTTCCATCGCCGCAAATTATGCTCAAACCATGATGATGATCGGAGAAATTTCTCATCACCGAAATCCCACCGTTCAAATACCTCAGTGGGACCCGTATGAAGATCAAACAACGACGTCTCCCTCGCTGTCCCCAATCCCGACTTCTCCATTCTCCAACTTCAACGCCCTCGACTCCTTGACGTCGCTCCACCGTTACCTTCCGTCAAACGAGCCAGACCCTTCTTTTGAAGACGAACTAGACTTACCAGTGGACGCGTTCTCATGCGATCACTTCCGTATGTACGAGTTCAAAGTGAAGAGGTGTGCACGTGGCAGGTCACATGACTGGACCGAGTGCCCGTATGCACATCCTGGAGAGAAAGCGCGGCGCAGGGACCCAAGAAGGTATCATTACTCTGGAACGGCCTGCCCGGAGTTTCGGAAAGGTGGTTGCAAAAAAGGAGATTCCTGTGAGTTCGCTCACGGTGTCTTTGAGTGCTGGCTCCATCCGGCCCGTTACCGCACTCAGCCGTGTAAGGACGGGCCTGCTTGTCGCCGCAGGGTTTGCTTTTTTGCTCACACTCCGGAACAGCTGAGGCTCCTTCCTCAGCACAGTCCTAAGGAAAATGGATCCGGGTCTGGACTCGGGTCGGGTGAATATGATTTTGGGTCCCCGGTTATACATCCTTTTGACTCCTACATGACTAAAGCTGGGATTTTTGTTTCATCTCCGACTTCAATTTTGACTTCGCCGCCAGTTTCTCCTCCATCTGACTCGCCACCAATGTCTCCAGTTAGCCCACAGGTGATTGGCGGGTCTGGATCCGGATCCTTCACCTCCATGAGTGCGCTTCTCGCTTCGATGCGAGGACTGCAGGTTGGGAAGACGAAAATGGGATCTCCAGTGGGTTCTTGGAGTGTCCAATCCGGTTCTAGATTCGGATCTCCGCGCGGGTCTTCTCTGCGACCCGGTTTCTGCAGCCTGCCTTCAACTCCTACTAGAACAATGCCAAGTCGGTCTGGACTTGGTCAGTTGGATATCTGGGGAGACGGGGTTACTTGCGAGGAAGAGCCTGCAATGGAGAGGGTGGAGTCTGGGAGAAATTTAAGGGCGAAGATATATGCTAAGCTAAGTAAAGAGAACTCGGTGGACCGTGACCGAGTTGAGTCAAGTGTTTCAGGTCCCGATGTTGGGTGGGTTTCTGAGCTGGTGAAGTGAGATGAATGGAAGATGAAGCTTCCGATTTTTTGATTACTGACTTTTTGTGAATATGAAGTCGATTTGCTGTAAATATGAAGCAGCTTTAGAGGGGCAGAGAGAGATGTCAATGGTCTCTCCGTTTTGTGGCATTTGAGAAGTGAAAAAAAGATGCTACCCTTTTCTTGTAAAGCAATAAATGAAGTATTTCTAAGGCGGTTCTGCCGGAGAACGGGTGGCGGTTTGTTCCTCAAAACTTCTTAATGATTTGTACGTTGAATGATCATTTTGTCTAATTTTATCGGATATAATCGCATCCTTGTAAGCTTCCTTGTGTTTATTATTCTAATCAATGTAATGTTATAATCAGTTAAATTTCAATTTTGCTCTCGGGTTAAAGCTGTCAGTGTCATGATCCGAATGCTACCCAGATTTTCTCAGCCGTGCCGTAAGTAAAACTGGAGTGATGGTCAGTTTTCCATTTCGCGGGAGAGATTCTTTCCGTGTTCGCCTGAAACAAAACCAGAGGAGCTTAATCTTGCAACTAAAAAGCTTGTGTTTTTCTATGAAAGTGATGATTTGTCTCCATGCCCGGATCCTTGCAATCTTTGTTTTGAAGTATCGTGCATGGAATTGAGACGACGATACAAGAGGCGGATTCAGTTTCAAATTCTATGCTCTCCCAGTCCTGTTCCCGCCCTCTGACTGATCAAAGGGGGTTTCTGTGACCTGGTCTGATCGTCTCCCATCTGCTTCTGATCTTCCACGTCATTAATCTCTTTTTTCCCACCCCTTTAGCTATAATACCAAGTTAATGATGGGTTTCCAGCATTATTATTATTATCGATAAATTAAAAGCAACATCAATCAACTTGATGGATCAACTAGCCCGCTGCATTATCTTCTACATAGGGGGTCGGTCATGTCCGGTAGGATTAAGATAGCTGACGTGGATGTTAATGAACCGATAGGAACCGTCCTTATCTGCAGAAAATCTTTGAAGTTATCTCCTCAAAGCCACTTGTAATTGACCAAGTTGCTAAACTTTTATAATTTCCTGCCCAGTTTATATAAGGAGTCCAATTAACTGACGTGAGAGTTATGGAGAGACAGGTTACGGTCAAGGCAGGCACCACTAGCCACGGTCCAAGTGGGGGCCACACAATAATAATAATAATAATAAAATAAAGGGGGCATTGTATCTGGTTTCTACTTTAGACCAGGAGAGAGGGTGGGTTCATTTAAGGTGGCACGCTGGAATTAATTAAAAGAATGAAAAAGGCCGACAAAGTGGACGGTAGTTTCAAGATTTGCTCTCAACTACTAATGTTACTTGGGGGAGAGGGTAGAAATAGATCGATTCTCTAGCCTGGCGTGCCCTTCAAAACTGTCGTCGTTTCATGAGCCATTATTATTTCCCTACTTTCCTCTTTTTCGCTTTTTTTTTTTTTTTTTTCAATCTTTGATATCTTACACGAATTTTCTTGGTGAATGTGCTCCTTAGAGTTTTCTGGATTCCGGCATAGCAAATAATAATAATATTAATAAAACAATACAAAATATTTAGGAAAATGATAGAAGATGACTGTTGAGGAGGGTCTTAGATTTTGCTTTCTCCAACTCTTCTCTCTTTGTTAAATCTTAGAACCAATAATTTTGCAATTTGATAAAGTTGATTGTGCTGTTTTACATAAAAAAAAAAATAGATTCAATATGTTAAAATTTAAAAAATAAATAAAGTGTTTTGATTAGATAAAATTAAAATCACTAGGTCAATACAAGCTTTTAGCCGAGGTATTCAATTTAAAAAAAAAAATGAATTAGTCTATACACCGGCTAAATCATGGGTTAACATATTAGACATGTCATTGTTTATAAAAATAATGGAGAGTTCTTGTAAGCTAATTGCTAAGCGAATCAAATATTCAAATTATTCTTATAATTAAAAATTTGTGGGTTTTTAATTATTATTATGATCATAGTTATGATTAATTTTTTTTATTGGAATAAATATCATTAATTGTTACTAGTCAGAACATATACAGTTCTCACGTAATAATTTAAATCAACTTGAAAATGCCATCAAATCACCAACGTTTGTCAATCATTCAACATCAATCAACCGAAGAATTGCATTATACTATACTCCAAACTCCAAATGTTTTCAGGGAAATCAAATCTTCACACCTGTAATACAACTATCGTAAGTTTATGACATAAAATGAAATGAAAAATTTTAATCCCAAGAAAATCAAACTTAGCACATTACAAATCTATACCATGATCATAACAAATGAACATATTTTTCTCTTGATGTGAGATGACATGACAAAGCTATGATTTGAAAGATTTGATATTTTATTTTGAAAATATATTTGAATTAGTATGACAATAGAGAATAAACTAGAAGGAATGACATTTTACAAGCACAACTAGAGAGTAAAGGTGCTAGAAGGATTGAAATTATAAACAAACATGTCTATTTTTCCTTTTTCATTATAAAATTTCATTGCCTTCTAATCATAACAATCTATTTATTAATCACATGTACACATATATGATATATTTTTTATTTTATTTTTTAATTTAAGATAATTTTGATGTGTTGCTATCAAAAATAAAATTTTAAAAAATTATTTAGATATATTTTCAATTTAAAAATATCTTGAAAAACAACATTATTAATATTATTAAAAACTATAACATGAATTACAGTATCCTTGGAGAACTCGCACTCTTTTGAACTCCAAGAATTTTTAGTTTTTTCAGGATTGATATTGCCGGGCAAGATTTGTCTCGGTAAAGCCTACCATGTGGCTACTTTCCCAGATCACCCCAATCCAAGACTATGGAACTAATGCGTATTTACTCGTGCTTGTTAGCCGGCGATACCGAAGAAAATAAAATTTATATTACTTTTTAATATTAATGCATTTGATTATATGAGTAATAATACATGGATCCCATTACAACTTTGAAGTTAAACTTGGTTAGTTTAATTTTTTAGATGAGATGATTCTTTGACATATTATCAGAAGCTTGTTGACCTAACAGTTACGAGTTCGAATCGCACTATCTCATTCCTATCTAATAAAAATTAAGTATAAGGTATTGTAGATTTTTGTAAGTTTCAAGCCTAGATGACTTTCACATCAGACTGTATTTTAAAAAATAATATAAATAATTTTCTAAAATCTCATATAACAACTTAAATTTTTAGATAAAATAATCACATAATACTTACTCATATCACCTCAATCCAAGACTATGGAAATAATGCGTATTTATTCGTGCCTGGTAGCCGGCGACACCGCAGAAAAGGGACCTGTGAGTCCCCTCATGAAGGACTAACACGTGCTGGTGCCACCATGTGCTGGTTGTTAAATCGAACCCACCTCTGGCTCCACTTCATCCTGATCGTGCTATCTATTTGTACCAATCTTTAGCTTCACTCCATCCTCATGTTGTCTAATTTTGAGTGTAGGTTCGACGTTACATCTTGGCTCGTCTGCCGGGATAAATTTTTTTACACTAAAAACCAGAGTGTGGTTAAGATTGTTTTTTAAAATATTTTTATTTTATTTTTTAAAAACTATTTTTTACATCCGTATATTAAAATAATTTAAAAACACCAAAATAATTTAATTTAAAATAAAAAATAAAAATATATATATATTTTTAAAAATCACTTTTAAAAAACAAAGTTGGCACCAAGCCCTTAATTCAGATTCTTGCCATCTTGCTCGTCCCATTTCCTTACATTTACATGCTCTTCTATCTTGTAATCTTGATTATTATTTTTTTAATGTGATTATCGGGCTTCACATAGTAGTAATCACCATCCACTTCTCTTTTGTTTTGGGCTTGAGTTTAGAGTGGCTTTTCATCTATCCTCTCTCTCCCTCCCTTGAACAGAAAGTAGAGCATGGAATGACTTGTCGGCTAAGCTAAATTAGGAGCGAGTGCAAATCCTCCACGTGTGCGGCTGAGAAGGCTCATAAACTGAGGCCCACGCTATCTAAACGTGGGCTTTCGTGGGAATGTGGGGTGGCATTGGATGAAGTTGCCACTCAGGAAACAGGCATCCCTTGTGGGAACCTGAACTCCCTTTTACCGGATTAAACATCGCTGCCGTCACATGGCCTGCCACCTATTTATTCCATAATTCGGCTCCTAGACGGAGTAGCTTTCGGGTATTTTATTCCATCGGATAATTTTCTGGGTTTTGATAATTGCTGACTGTCCATTAATATGGCAAAACTTTATGTTTTCCTTTTGATTTTAACATCTAAATATGTAGCATCCTTTGTCCGTACAAAGTAAAAACCCAAAGAGGCTGCTGATCTATGCTATCCACAACAAACAGGTTTGTGAACGAGAGACCGGGGGGACGTTTGGCTGAAAAAAAAATGAATCGGATAAAAATAGAAAAATAATTTTCTTTTCTTGTTAATTTATTTTATTTCATGTTAAATGGACACTTGTCGGGACTCGGCCAGTTAGAGCATGTACCAGGCTGTATTAAAAAAAACACAGAAAAAACTGATCCGATCTAACCGGGTTAAAAACCTAGGCCAACCTATAACATAGTCAATATACTATATGAGATAAAACATGGATAAAAAATTAATTGATTTAAAAAAAAACAATTATCAATCGAAATATTTTCATGGAACCATCACCTAACCTGTATCCAGTTTGGCTGGACAGAGGAAAGGAGCTTCTTTACCTGACCTGATTTTTTTCGTATTAAAAAAAACTTTCCTCGTTAATTATTACTGTATCCTTTCAAAATCATATCCTGAAAAATTTATGCAAACAATCTCACGCACTCAATGAATTTATTTTCTACTTTATATTTAAAATATTAATATTAGACTTGATTCTGAAATATAGAACTATGACGCCAAACATTTTCAAAAATATTTTTGAAAATATTTGATTTTTTATTTATTTTAAATTAATTTTTTTTGATGTTTTTAAATCATTTTATATGATGATGTCAAATATTTTTTTTTTAAAATATCAATTTAATACATTTAAAAAAAACACTTTAAGAAAAATCATAACCACATTACCAAACAATAACTCTGAAAAATTGGCCCAAGCACTGGGTCCCATGGCCTGTCAATTTACGGGAGATGGAGATTTGAGATTTTCCACGAGACACAAAAATCGTCGTCTTCCAATTGTTTTGCCGATTTCGTGATTTGTACAATCACTGAACATGATCCATAACAGTTGCTCCGACGACTGTCGCTCCATCCATTGAACGCTATCGTGGGAGTTGGCCCCGAGTGGGCTACACATCATCCAGAACACTGCCAAAACACGCTGGGCTCGAGAAAATCTGTAGGAAAAAAAAAGTCGCCTTGCTGGTCCTAACAAGTAATTTTCATCTTGTAGACAGTGACCGTCAAAAATAACCCCCCCCCCCCCCCCCGTCCCCGTCATGGATTTCCTTTTTCTAGCATATGTTAGTCAAATTGACTTGTTCAAAAATAATGCAGTCAACAACGAGTAAAACAGTTTTAAGGATAAAATTAAGATAAAACATCTTCTCAACCCGATTTCATATCCAGCCTAGGTTCAAAATTAAAATGTACAGGAGTTGTTTTAATATAATCTAGTCAATTTGATTGGTCTAAAAACAACTCAGATGATTGTTAAGAAAATCTAAAGATGATATTGAAAAGTAAGGAAAAAAGATGAATTAAAAAAAAGGAGTGTGCCAAATCTTTTAGTAGAGAAAGATAATGAACTTCTGGTTAACTATCTATTTTCTCCAAGTTTTGTTTTTTACTCATCTAGCATTTTATTTTTTATTTTCACTATATTCCCGAGTCTAATTTAATCTAGTTAGGCTAGGCTATGGAAAGATGCAATTGAAATGGCAAAATAATAAATAAAAAAAAAACATAATTTCAATGGTATAACTGAGTGGGAAAAAAGTTATAAAATAGTGTGAAATACAGTAAAATTATAAAATATAAGCATGCACATACTCAAATAGTGTGAGAATTACCTGATGCATCAAGGTATTCCTCCATTTGAAGAGGTATTTGCAGAGTGAATGATGAGCACAATTACATACCCGATCACATGAACGGTCAAGCTAGCAAAAAGTACCCATTTCTCGCTCGGGAAGAGATGCAGTTCACAGGGGCTTCTTGTAAGTAATCCTATACGAGATTTCCACACCTTCTGACAAAGCCATAACAGGAATTTTCACCACATAATCAATCCCATTGAGCCACTGGTTCTTCTCAAGATAATGAGATGAACTTTCGTAAGATTCAGATGGCTTCCTCTGAAGGAGAGCTTCTGCACCAGTAGTCAGGGGAGGGCTATAACATAACCAGAGAGATGAACGGGACAGAATCCAATTCATGCTTGATGTAGAATAGCTGGCTTGAAATGCAAAAACCAATTGCAGATGAAAGAGTCAAAATCCTGAGGCCCCCCTCGACCCCACTGCGAGATAGAATGTTTCGATACATAAATAGGAAGAGTTCGGAGCTTAACCGTGCTAAAATAGAGGGGATCATCTTCATTCCGATGGCCGGAGATGGAAATCCTAGCGGCAGGATTGGCTAACCACAGGGCTGTAATGGGTGGATAAGACACGACTGCTCCAGTTAAACAATCCAAACCTGCCTCTAGATCCATGCTTTCAGATAAGATATTCCACGAGGCCCGGACATCCCTGCAACCAACTATATACATTTTCCCAGCACGAGGATCATAAAGGGCTTCCAGAAAAAGCTCAGTGAATTTCTATAAGATTCTCCGTCGAGTGTGATTTGAACCGATACATTAATAAGAAGTTGCTTTTCAGTATATTGAGCTTCATCAGGGTTTAAACAGTTTTCTCATATGAATATGAAAATCAGCTGCTGTTCTTGGCGGCGAGCGAGGGAGTGGATTAGGAAAGGCAGAGCTATGAAGGGTCAGATCGATGAGAAAGGCCGGTCTTCGATCTCTCCGTGTCCCCTAATCCAGGGAACCACATCAATGATTTTTTCACAAGTCTGAAAGCTGAAGGGATCGTTTATTTCCAATATAACACCAGCCTTTTCTATTTTTGAGTAGCTGAAATATGGATGGGAATTCCTGAAATAATTCCACGACTCCGACGGGAAGTATGAGTCATTAATTCTACCGGCGCCGGAGAAACTCCCAAAAATAATCCTGTGTTGCTTTATGGAAAATGACAAAGGAATGTACAAACAGATTCGTGAATTGCAGGTGTTGCCTTCTGAGTCAACTATTCCAAGGCAGCCAGCCATGTAAAGCTGCCCGGTGGAAGATTTCCGGATTCCGTCGGCCACGACAACCATGTTGCTAAACCTAGATCGCATTGCCACAGCATACTGATTCTCTAGCGGTGAAACAGCTCGAAAGACAACAGCAACTCCTGCAGAATTACATTTCCTTGGGGCAGGTTTTTGCTCACATTTAACATTCTGCGTATACAGCTTGACGCCTTCAAAGCTCTCATCTGTTGCCTTTGTGTTTTCATCTGAAACAAATGGACTCGATTTACGACAAAAAATCATCTGTACCATTGCATCTCCAATTTGGAACAATGACGAAAGACCCAGCTCCTGCTCCAGTAATCATCCCCAGAATTTCACAAAATCCAGTTCCTTCATAGAAATCAATGCCCCACCATTCACCAAGCTATCATTATATGGGTATGGAGCACACGATTCGGAAATAAGTCTTTCAGAGCGATCTTTCGCTGACTGCTCCAGCTGGGATAACATGTGAACTTCATCAAAGTACTTAAGATTTGGCTTGGAGTTTAAACTCTTCATCCCCCCCTGGATCACTCTACTTCTAAATGTAAAACTCATTGGATATCAGCCCTTTTTCGTGATGCATTTTAAAAGTGATTTTTATTTTATTTCTTACATCAAATTAATATTTTTTGATTTTTTAGATAATTTTTTATATTAAAAATAATTTAAAAAAAAAATACTTAAAAAAAACAACCTAACTACAGTATCAAACATTCACAATGAAGAACCAGCAGAAGCAGAATTCGATCATCTTGCAGAAGAGATGGCTGGTTATAATTGGAACCAGCAGAAGCAGAATTCGATCATCTTGCAGAAGAGATGGCTGGTTACAATTGGAACCAGCTTTTGCCATTCCCATGGAGTGCTCGAATCTGACTCTCGAGAAGGCAACACTGTGCTCCCCAACAAACAAATCACTCTTTCACCCCATTCTTCTTTGACTCTATAATATCCTTTGAATGAAATGGAAAGCTGCGTATCATCAAAGGCCACATCTGAATATGATGCCTATCCTATTTTAAAATTCAATATCAATTAGGATTTAAATTAACAAAATTTAAAATTATAAGAATTTTAATAATATTAAAACTCTAATATTAAGATGATAAAATTTTAGTTAAAGTAGGAATCCTTGATAGAGAAGAATTTATAACAAACTAGTTTATTAGAATTTTTATTTAATTAAAATGCTAGATTCCTAGTTTGATTATAATTTTATTGAGTAGTTTAATCTATCGATTATTTAGGACTTGAAACCTATAAATATGCTTGTAATTAGAAGCATAATACATAAACATAGAGAGATATAAAGAAGGGAAGAAGGGTTATCTTTCTCTTCCAAGAAAAGGAGTCATAAAATATGAAATTTCTTTAAATACAAGGTATCATGAAAAAATCATAAGCTCTTGAAAACAGAGTCATGAATTAGTGAAACCACATAGCAGCACCAACCAACAGAAACTCCAAACAACAAATGCGGTATTCTTCATGCTCACAGCAACTCTTATAAAACCAACAACACACTTGGTTCCAAAGCACAGAACTTGGATATCTTTGATGCTAAAAACACAAAATAGTGGATGCGGCAAATAAAAAATAGCAGTTGTGGCACACCAACCCACAAAGCAAAGCTACAACATTATACTACGACATAGCCCAGAAAACAAATAAGTAAAATTAGAACACATCAAAGAAATATGGGTGATGCAAGTTTATGATTATATACGTAGCACTCGTACATGATCAGAATCCAAGATGATTTTTTGGTGAAAAAAATAATCTGTCTGGATCATTGAAATCTGGTTGTTGAAGGAAATTATTGGTCTGAATACAAGGATCGTGCCTTGTTTTTGCAGCCTCCTTGTAAGAATAAGAGACGAGTGAAGCTGAAGTCAAGCATTACTCACTTCACCAAACCTCACCAAAATACTCAACAACGCATTTCCAAGTTCCAAGCCTAACACTCAACAGGGTCACCACTGAACTCAACACAGCTTTCCACACATACTCACCCTCACTGTGTCCTCTATTATTCTCACATAACCTTATCAAAGCAACAAAGTTGTTCTCTTTACGAGAACTTTAACCTTTTGCATTGAAGCAAGGTGTTCATAGCCTGTTCAAGGATCCCACTTAGTGATTGAAGTAGTGGCTGTGGAGTTGAGTGAGTTTTGAGGGGGTTTAAGCGTAGAAGAGAAAAAAAGGGTTTGGCTTTCGGGGTTTGAAAGAGAGGGTAAAAGTTTTGTTGGGGTCGTGGGTTCTGGGGAAGTGGGAGTTAAGGTTTTGAAGGTCTTGGTGGAGAGGAAATTATGGAGATTTAGCAGAGAGCCTTTTTTCTCTCTTCAAAAGAGCATTGTTTGCAAGAAAGAAAGAGGGGTTTGGGCCGAGGGTTAGCAGCTTCACGATAAACTGTAAGAGCCCATGTGATTTTACAGTTAAGTTGGTTAGCTCCTACTTAATATGTATTTCGATTTATTTATTGTTGAATTTGATAGTATATTTTGTTTGGATTATTCTCCATTCCATTGAAGAAAGTACTGGTTTCAATTATAATTTTTGAAGTTAGTATAATCATTTTAAAGTTTATGGCTGCCTCCATTGAAATTTCCTGAAGATTCTTTGTTTTTCATTATATATATATATATGGCTTTTATGCTGGTAGCGTCTATAAATATTTTTATAGTATTCAAATATATGGAAAATAAACTCATTTACTTATCAAGCAAAAGTATCTCTAATTAAGGCTAACAATAATTTTTTATACCAAACCTACCTTTGTTTATAGGAGCTTTCTAGCATCTTGAATTAAGATCAAGGTCGGTATTGCATGTGAAAATACAAGAGATATCTTATTTCATACATACTTTATTCCCCGAGTTATTATTATTGTAACAACGTACATATATAAGCATGCCTGAAAAGCAAAATATGTTGCTGATAATTGACTGGATTTAGACTCGGCTTAACCTAAATTTGAGCAAACTGGTCGATGATCATATCCCTTCACATTCAAGATATTGATTTTCTCCATCTGGGATTTTTCTTTTTGCCTCTCACCAGCTTTGTCTTCAAATCCACAGGAGTTTGTATCCCACAACCTACCTCTCCTTCTCCCTCGTTACTCTTTTCAATCTTATCAACAAAGCTAAGATTATTACTTTTCAATCTTGAAGAAGGCATGACATTCTCAAACTTCCACCTGAAAAACCCTTTTTTTTTCTCCGACAATCTTTCCATCTGCATTTGCATGGCATAGCACTGGCTTTGTAGCCTGTGCACATCTTCTCTTAGCTTCATTACCTCTGTTTGCTGCCCGCACATTTCACGTTTTGAGAGGCACCTAGTCGAGGCCTCAAACCCTAAGTAGGGGCTTCGGGTTCCACTAAACGACCCGCTCCAATCCATTTGTCGGTTATGTTTGGTTTGCTCAAAGAAGAGAACTTGGACCACTGCACGAACGGGCAATCGTTCATTCTGAGCAGCATGGAGTGATGCTTCATGGGAGAGTTTTCGGCTATCAATTAATCTAAAAAGAACCTTTCTTTCTTGCTTTGTCACTCCAGGATGTGCCTAAGATCAGAAGAGAGCATTGATTTATTATCAAATCCAATTCATAAATATTTCAGTCACATAATATTGAAAAATGATAGAGAAAACTATACTAGAAACTAAATTGTATTTGTATGTGTGATAATATCCATCTTTTATGAGGATAGGCAGGGCTAAAGCTTGTAGCAAGTACCAAGTCCCACTTCATTAACGAGGGAAATTTCAGATTCAGGCTAGTCAAAAAACATAATGGTGAATTGAATGCTTAAATACTCTGATTGATGTTGTTAATATTGATCTCATGATGTGCATATAAAAAGATGTCAGTACAAAACAAATCCCAGGTAATGCCAATATAATTCAGAACTGGCACCACTTTTCATGTCAAGTTGCTCCTGCCCTGCAAACACCCCCATCCCACCACAGAATTGTTCTCAGATGAAGAATATCCTGCTGGTGACAGAAACTCCAACCAGCAGCAGACATTTATTCCTCTAGATTGGTCCCAATATGAACCTTTCGTTTCCTAATTGTCCTGTTGTATAGTGTGTTATTTTCAAGCATTTTTTTATCATTCACTCAATTCCATTTGATAACTACACATTTTCATCATTTGAATTAATGTTTCCTATGTTGCGTACATTCACATCACAATTAATCATTCTAAATACCTTTACCATGAGATTTGAACTACAAGCATCATTAAAAAAAAATTAGTTCCTGTACCTTAATTGAACCAAGAAACTCTGCATAGACAACAACCTGCTTACCACCTGAGATTAACCATGTACTAATTGGCTCGTGTGAAACAGACTGGTCTTTTTTGGGCCAGGGACACTGATTTAGCTAAAGGTAGAAGCATGGTGTATGTTTGGACTAATTAATTGGAGAGAAAAAAAGAAAATTAAACACAAAATAAATAATTAATCAATACGACTGACTACTTACTTTAAGATAAGTATCAATGGCACGGTATAAACCATCATCTGTGGCGCGGGCATGACTTGGGAGAGCACCAGCAAGAGCAACAAACTCGGATAAATTCAAATTAGAATCCACAGAAGCTTCTGCTAAGTAAGAATCAACTAGCTTAGCTACCTTAATTAAGGCTGCGCCACTTTTAGCAACCTCATCTAAATTAACAAACATCCCCACTAGACGAATTATTAGCTCCACATCTAGCAATGTCCCACAAGTGTGACTAAACGATGGTATCATTAGCTCTTCCAGTGAAGCTTGGTCAAGTTGCCATGAAATCCTCTTTTCAAGCTCAGCTCTATATGTAGGCTCCACACCGACCATGTTTGCAATCCGGAGAAGGCGTAAGAGGAAGTTACAGGGGACGGAATCCTTCTCCGGAGGCAGGATTCCCACCAGGGTTTCGACGAAAAATCTCTTTTTCATCCACAAAGTTGTGACACTCTCCGGGGATTCTGCAAAGATTGTAAGTCCCCTGTCTGCACCAGGATTGTGATCACCAGACAGGTCTGGTAGCCACTTTGATGCATAATGAGCTATGATTGAACCAATAAGGTCTGGACGGACACCCTTAGCCTTAATTCCGGCTAGGGTCTTAACAAAATAGTCCATATCAAGGATGCATGCATCGTCGAACCAGCATTCGGCGGCCAAATGGGATGTAATTGATTCTGAGAAAAGGATAGATTCTGGGAAAGAGGCCTTCTTCATTTTGGTGGAAGAGCAGTCGAGCAGTTTTGAGAAGGAATAATATTATATATATATACTATTGGTAGCTCTTAATTTCTACAAGAGGTTTTCATGGTAAAGTATAATTTCTTGTAATACTACTACAAGTGGAAAAAATATTCGATACAATAATTGATGTTACCCTCGTACAAAAATGAGCAGCTGCAGGACGGAAAGGCCCTTGATCTTTGGTTTGAATGGGGACAGATGTGTAAATCAAAGGTCTAGACTTGAAGATGAAGATGTTTGTCTTTCTATGGGGGTTACGAGCTTGAGTCTGGATGGGCGAAGGGGAAGACGGACAAGTAGAGAGTAGAGAGAGAGAGAGAGAGAGAGGAGAAGACAAATTCTCTTCAATGCTAATATTCCTTCCTATGACGCGTCCTGGCTTGTTCTCTTCCACGGCAAACAAAATTAATTACAGTAACACCATATGTCTGTGCCAGGCTGAAAGATACTTGAAACTGACTCTCTCTCTCTCTCTCTTCAATGCTAATGTTTGTATATATGTATATATATGTTTATATATGTGTCTGTGTATATATATATAATGAGGACACAAAGTACGTAGAGAGTCAGAAATAAGCTACACAAAGCTTGTCAAGTATATTTTCTGATAGAATTATAAATCCATCAGCCTTAATTTCATTCAAAGCATATCATCACTTCAAGTTAAGATGAAAGCAAATGAAGTAAAATAGAACTCCCCTGCTGTGTGCTGTCATCTTCAATTTCTTACACACAACTAAGTAATCAGAGCGAGTAAATGAAGTAAAATAGAACTCCCCTGTTGTGTGCTGTCATCTACAAAAAGACTTCAATTTCCCACACCCAACCAAGTAATCAGAGCGAGTACTGCCGAGCGGGTGAGAAACTCGAAGCTTCATACACCAGGAAAAATCCAAATGAGGGGCTGAATCTTGTAGGGATCACGAGAAAGCATAAAAAGGAGCTCTAATTACAATCATTGAAATGTTCACTAATTACTAACTACAATCATTGAAATGTTCAACTTTAAACAGTTGATCCTTTGTTGCTTAGCTATAACTTAATCCCTGTAGTTTACTGAAATTAATTGATTAACCCCTCTGGTATAAAAATAATTAAACAGTCCCTTGATTAACGTTCATCATCCTCCATTCATTGTTTTTTTTCCTTAAAAAAAACTATTTCTTAATTAAATTAATTTCTTGGTCTTATTTGTTTCTCTTTCTTTCTTTTATTTAAAGAAAGAAAGAAAGAAAAACGCATAGAATTTATAGAAGAATGAAGTTATAAATATATTTTAAATAATAGAGATTAAATATGAAACGGCAAAGAATGATTAGTTAAAATTCTTAAAATACAGGGAGTAGGTTGTAATTTACAAACTATTACTTTTCACACGTATATGTACAGTCCATGCATACGATTGTATAAGGGAGATATGGGAAGGAAGCTGCCAAAAAAGCTGGGATGGTCACAGTTACCACTTACCACCACCACGTGAACTTGTGGTTGTTTTTGTAGATTATGACGGGAGCTCGGGGGTCCACAATAGCACCCTCTAGCTGTTATATTGTACTGGAAAAAATTATCATGATATTTTATATATCTAAATAGTTTTTTTAATTACATTTTATATTATATTATTTATTTAGATAATAACAATTTTCATTTTAAGTTCGGAATGCACTAAATTAGTGAACCAAGAAACTCTAAAATTAAAGGATTGCTATTATAATTAATTTAATATTCAAGGTGCTTTTATAATGTTTTTCTTCTGTCTCTGACCACTATTTCTACACCTTCTTCTTCCCTAATCCTGATTTTTCTAATACTTGGGTAGTCTCTCTCTCTCTCTTTTTTTTTTTTTTGTCAAATCCATGATTCAAACATAAATAAATTAAATTAAAATCTTCTTCACCTTCTTCTTTGCTTCCAAATACCATATAAAAAATGAGATTTCTGCCCTAAAAACATATTCCAAGCAGTTTAGGGTGTTCAAATTACACTTATTTTCTATGAACTTTAAAGAAGTCAATATGCCTATCACTTCCTTAATTGGCAAAACATAATTGGACGTTGTTGCAAGTGAATATTGAAAATATTTAGCTATGTTTTTGTTTGTTCCATGATATAAAATAACACATAGACATATGTTGATCCATTTCATCTGCTTTGTTAAATAAAGAAATTCAATAAATCTCAATTGCTTTTTTATAATACCTAAAAATACCACACGCATATAAATTAATATCGAGTCAAAATCAAACATATATGACAAGCACACAATTAAATATAAAACTAAGATATTTCAAATACAAAGCTGATATAAATATTTTAAACAAGTAAATTAAACACGTCATAAGGTAAATCTAAGTTTACACACCAAGCATATAATTAAACAAAAATCTAAAATATTCGATACAAACTTAATATAATCACTCCAAACAAACAACTTGAACACCAATAATTAATAAGCTTATTCTAAGCTTTTAAATGTTATTTTCAAACTTACTTTCTTCTTGACACATTTGTATCCAGGAAGAAAGTCATTTTTATGATGTATTTCTTTAGAGCTCATAGAACAAGTCTTTTCTTCTTTGATAAAAGACATCTACTTAATAAATTCTTCTTCGACTAAAAAGCAAGGCTGTCAATTTTGTTTTGTTTTTTCTAGAATGGTAGGTATGTTTTATGTTCCAGTTCATAAAACAAAACTAATCAAAACTAATATCATCTTGCTTAGGATCCCGGCCTATTCTTAAGTCAAATTCCAATCTAAATGTTTTAATCTCATTCTATGAACTTTTTCCCTTTTTATCTATGTTTTTTTCCCCTAATTTCGTCACACAACACTTTATTTAATGGAGTTTAGACTTTATAATTTGTTATGGCTTGTTTTCTTTAGAGTTATTTTATCACTCATGTCACGAGCTTGACGAATTGACCTGATAGCCTCCTTATACACACACACACATAATAACCACACACTGAGTGAACAATGATTTTCTATCTTCTTCTGATATAATCCCAAACAGCTTGTGAAGGTGGAAAATACAGTAACCATTTATAATAGCCTAAAATATATAATTAAATTCAATATATTAGTTAATTTGTCATCAACCAATACCCACTGAGTGAACATTGACCATGAATGTGTTTGAAAGTGATTGAAAGTATCTTACAGTTGTAAATTTTTGTTTTCTTCATCGGGCTTTTGCCGCCGTTACTTGATGCACATGCACATGATATTCTCCATCATGAATGGAGTTTGTGTGTGTGTACGTATAACGATAGAATGGTTTTGCGATGCCAACCGTTTTACTCGTTCGTGATAGTCTTCATCATAGTTTCTTACGAGAACTTTTCCATGGCAATATTTTTATGAAACGTACTAAAACTAAAATTCACATAAAATTTAAAAAGATGACAGTCTAGTACTTTGTTCAAAATAATCAAACTAAATGAAACAAATCAACCCATGCTGGCTCACATAAAGCATTTCTAAGCCCAAACAAAAATATTCAGACCCCAAACAAGACTGAAATCCAAACCCCAAAAATGGTTTCGGCCCATTTACGCGATATGGCCTAAAACCGAAATACAAGCCAGAGCTGACAAACAAATTGGCTCAACAAGATCAGCCCAGGTTCCCTTTAAAATATAGCCTTATAAAGCCCGGCCCAATAAACAATATATAGGGAGATATTTTTATATTTGGGAGATCAAACCAAGCAATTCATGTGAACTTGTCTAGCACCCATTGATATTTCCAAGCATCGAAGGTACACAAAGCTCAACCAAAAGAATCACCCCAAACAGACCGAACGGGTCACAGCCACCCGGAAAAACTTACAAGAGTTGAAACCTGATCCATGAACACTTATAAAAGCAAAATCATGAATTTTACTGTTCATCATGCCAATTTTCATGTTTTTTTACGTGTTTCCTTTTTTTTTCTTTTCTTTTCTTGAACAGAAACCAAACAGATACCCAGAATGATTTCCAACGCAGACATTACAGTGGCAGTCCTCCCCATTTCACACATTCATTATGCTTAAGTATTTATTAAATCGTTCATCCATGTCTTTATGTGTTGGAGGTTTGGGATAACTTGTAAGACAGGAATTTACGTAATAGCTTAAGCTAACAGAGGACGATTTTACAAATTTCAGAAACCGAGAATGCAGCAAGTAAACGAGAACCCAGATTTCATATCACATCCTAAGCACTATCATGTCCTGTAAATTACAGGAACAAACATTATATGATCGGATCTCATGGCAGGTAATGATATAGCGTTTAAACCTTTGGGCATCACAAACATGGGGGGACAAATAATATTTTCTGTACATCTGTGCTCATATATCAACCACTCATGGAGGATAAAGATTCAACTACGATTTATATGCTGAATTAATATGCTTATCGTAGCACAAGAGAAGTGAGGTGTGAATCGTACCTGTCTGGGATAAAATCACCAAGTCAGTTTTCCTGGTGATGCAGCAAGAACTTGGCAACAATCACAAATTCAAAATATCAAGGCTATCAACTTCCCCTCGCACAGACCGAAAGTTTCAATCAACTTGTAATGCAAAATCTTAATATTATTGTATTTTATTTAAAATATCATGAAATTTTTTACTTTGAAAAGTAAAAAACTCAACACCATCTCCAATGTCAACATCACCGGTCATCCTCCACTTCCACTCCTCTCCCAACTGCCGCACTAGAATCAACCACCGGCCAGACCAGGCTGTTTTATTCTCCCCCAAATACCACAAACACAAACCACCTCTCCGTTGTCACCGCCAACAACTCCCTCGTCCTCTTTTCTTCATACCCATACTAGCCACTCTCGGCCGCAACTCTAAACCCGAAACCAATAGCCCTTTGTCCTTCTTTCGCCTTCGTCGACGATAAACACAACTCCACCTCCCAACAAAACAAGCTCCAATAGGTCCACGTTGCTTTGGATTCAACCATGCGTCGGATCCAAGCACTCTGGGTATACCAAAATTCCAAATCCACGTAGCATTGGGCTCAACCAGTCTGCATTGATTTTGATAACTTATGAGCCCATGTTATCTTAGGTTTAGAACTTGTTATAGTCCAAGAATATTAAACGTGTTTAAAATTTTGGGTGATATTATTTTTTTAAATATTTTTTGTTTATAATAAAAGTATTATATATTTTTTTAAAATTATTTTTGATATTAGCATGAAAATATCTAAAAACACCATTTTTTTAATTTAAATTAAAAAATCAATTTTTAAAAAAAAACTATTTTTAAAAAACAATGTCAACCTGCTTAAACTTACTTTGCATTAGACTTATCACATAACTAAACCTAAGTATATTAAATTGATAATTTACGAAACTCACTTAACTTGGTTTTCAGCTTACTGGGAGTATAAATATATGAAGTGTAACAAATTTTGGTAGATCTATATACGTTTGAGTTATTACTGATTTTAGATCTTGTATCAAAACCTTGAAAATACCAAGTAAGAAAACAGTAACTCATCATTATATAATTATTGGCTATACTTATATCCGGTTATTGAAATTGCTTATCCAGCTTATAGCATTCTCTCTTCATGGGATATATGTTTGATTAGGCACTGCTACTAGGAGATTGGGCACCCTCAGGTGTTATATTTCAGTTATGTATTTATTTTTTGCTAATTTGATATATCTAATGTGTTTATTATTGCTAGTTATAAAAGGTATTTTAAATTTTGTGAGTTTCAAATCATAAGATTTCGCGTGTTTATCATAGTTTATGATTAAGCTTGTGCTTTAAGTATTTTTAAGAGAAAAAAATAACTTGAAAAAACATTAAATTAGTATTTTTTTTAATATTTAAAAATATTGATATAAAAAGAAAATTATGTATTTTAAAATAAAAAAATATTTTTAAAAATACCCTACACTGCAATTTTAAACTACAAGTATGCATGCATGCACCTATCCAACCAAAACACAAAAAAATATTATATAATGAAAGATAAATAAATATTTTTCTAAAGATAAACTTAGCATAATCATCATATGAGTAACTAACACCCATTCGAATCTGACCCTTTTATAATAACTTCAACTAGCTACATTTACAATAACTTAATATAGATAATTAATTTGGTTATGCTATGTGTAATTGGAAAATAAAGATAGAAAAGAAAATTGTGTTTACCCAAATAACCAATATATTAATAACTTTTAGCCCTAAGGCATGTCAACTAAGCTTCATAAACTATATTAATGAATTATTTTTAGTCAATAAACTTTTAAATTGAAGCAAGTTGCTTTGCTACGCGCGCGCAACTAAGCTTCATAAACTATATATACATTTTGATTTTGAAAGTTTTCTATTTATAATTACCAAATGAAAATGATCAAAACATGTTAATAATATATATTTTTAGAATTTAATAAATTCACAATATATATTTGCAACATATATGTATAATAATTAATACTTTCAAGAACACAACATAAAAGATAGGTTTGGTCATCAAAAGATGCCTCATGTGTTGCCCAAAAAGCTCAAACGCCTCCCACATGATGTCAAATGATAAGCTTGTGCCAATAATCTTGTTGAGTAAAAAAATAATTATTCAACTTGGAAATATCAAAATGACCTTTATGAGCATGGTTTACATAAATAAAAAAGGTAAAAGAATGAGAATGCCCTCATGCACATGCCATATATTTTGTTTGTTTCTAAATGAAAAAATATATATTTTTACTGTTTATTTAAGATATAAAAAGATATGAAATTTTTTTGTCGACAATTCTAATTTTAGTGACTTTAGAGGTAAATAAGTCACTTTGTTGTTTTTTGTTTTTTTGAAAAAAAAAATATATACCCATCAACAATAGTTTAATTGTATAGAAAATTTAGAATGAGGGGAACAAAATTGACAAAGATGATTTTCTCTTTTATGCTTCTATTATGAAATTAAAAAAAGCATGTGCCCACGTGTCTGACATTTGTTTTTCTCTTTTGATTTTTTTCAAAATTTCATCCTTTAATATTTTTTTTTAATTTTTGTTTTAATATTATGGTGACTTTGAACATATTCATAATTTTCTTTGATTATGTTTATGATTTGACTTTGAATAGGATTTATAAACTCTCATGTTATAAAATAACAAAGTTATTAAACTCAATGAATTAAATTGAGTTGATTAATAATTAAGTTTTATAATTTGTTTTTTTTTATGATATTATAGTGGTCTCAAACAAATAACTTAACATTGAGTTGATGTTTAATTTTATAAATGTTTAATTTTATTATCTTATAATTATATAAATAAAGTTATTATACTAGTGAAGTCCGTCGTCGGTGTCTTGGATTTAGCGAATAAAACCATCAACCGGAATTACTCTATTATGTTAGTGTTTTAATAATGTAAAAAATATGTTATTTTGAAAAGAAAAAAAAGATAAAAGTAGGAACATATATTTTCCAACCATCTAAATTACTATATTACTTATCAAATCAACTGAATTATATATAGATAATTTAATTTAAATCCTAATCTAAACAAGAATTTGACCAGAATATTTAAAAATTAACATGTCATGACAAATTTAATATCACTATCAAGAAATATCCCGGAAACTGGGTGTGTTCCTTTTTTAGCTTAAAGAAGTTCTGAACTTCTGATGCACAGGGTAGCATGAGCTGGCTGTGCCGCTGTGTAGTGTTTTCAGGGGATGAAAATGAACGAATTCGTCCTTAATTAAACAGCTACGATGGCAGATACACCATCGTCACGGCTAGATTTTGATATCATTGTCCATTGTCTAAGCTCAATACATCATTTGATATTATTTTTGTTTTTTGTCTTTATTTCATAAGCTTTGAGAAATAAAAACAAAAATGTGGTTCATTTTTTCAAACCTGGCAACTGTTGTTATTATTTTTTTTTAAGAAACTGGATAAAATTATCTTAAAAAATCATGATGGTGGTAGATGGATTTGTTTTTTTCCTAAGAGCACAAAAAATATTTAGTTTTTATTTTATTTCCAAGTCAAACAATATCAAAAGATTAAAAAAAATCAACTTTGGATTTATTCACCTTAGTCCACGTTGTTGTTGTTGGTTATTATCATTATCATTATTATTATTATTTCTGTACTTATAATAATTCAAGAGGCGAGGTTTTAATTTGTGTGACATTTTCCTGGGATTGAAGTGGTAAAGAGATGAGGAAATGGGAGAAGATATATTCAACTTATTTATTTATTTATTTTCTATCCTGAATAAATGAATTAGAATACAAACGTCATTATTTTCAGAGGATTTGAAAGCACTTATGATCATTGATGGGAATAAGTGTTATGGTCCTGGCGTGAGTGGTGAGGGCGTTCTCGTCCCTTAAGAGAGGTCAAGGGTTCAATCCCTATTCTTGTATGAAGCTGACTATTTTGGGAGCACTTTCATCCCTTCAGGGTTCACCCGGTGTGAACGTGGATTAGTTTGGATCAGTGTCTAGGACACCGCGTGGTTTATAAAAAAAAAAAAAAAAGTGTTATGGACCTATTCAAGATAGAGATCTAGATATTATCTCACCTCTGACCTCACCACCTCTTGGATGCCGGAAAGAGTTTGAACTTTGAATGGTTCTTGTCTGAGAGGAACGGTTTCTTTTCTATATTTTGTACAGGGGCCGTCACTTGGGCCCGATTACTCCCTAACCTCTCGAATACATATAAATTATATTTGTTATTTAAATATAAATCAATTGATGATTGAAACGATGATAAATTAATTTATTTATGATGTGATTACTAATGAAGTGTGACTTGATTGTAAATAAGCTATAAAAATTGAGGATTAAAGTGTAATTTATATTGAGAATTACAGTTCTAGGCCTAAAGAAATCAAACAAAGATTTGGTTGAATAAATTTCTAAAATTCCTCAGGAATAATATATGTGATATTATTCGGGGAATGCATTAATATTTTACTATTTTTAAGGTTTTTAAGTGTTTATGTGAATAAAAAGCTATGTTTTTTATTTTTCAAAATCAAGTACAATACAAATGATTGATATTGCATTTCAAAAATATTTCTGAAAAAAATATTGATTTGCACAGTGTTTGCATTGTCCAGTCCACATTATTTACACTCACATGCTACAGGGAATATCTGATCTCTTTTAGTGTTTGTTATAATAAGAAGCAGGATAGTTAGACCACATATGATTTGCAACACTCTAATCTCAGAGCTATTATTCAAAGCATAAAAAAAAAACACCAATGATCTTCATGTGATTTTTTTTATAAACCCTAAAAAACTCCTAGATTTGTCTGACGATATTCTTGTAACTCTAAAAAAAAATTAAATTTACAGTTTCCGCTATTTTTGGAAAACCCAACACAAGCAACATCAATATTTTTAAAAGAGGTAAGAAAAATCTAAAACCTGTGTTACTAACTTGATTGTATTTGATAAATATCAAATGAAGTACAATATGTTGTCTAATAGCATCAATACAATCGTTAGATGGCATGCACCTCAAAAGGACTTGCATGCTCATATTATAAAAGTAAAGGTATAATACTGAAAGAATATTGCTTTGAAATGTTTCTTTTAACACATTCTAACTACATTTTTGTGCCAAACGACACATTCTTATGATTTAAAATATTGTCTAGGATAACCTCTTATGTGGCTCCACTGGTCAGATCCTAGGTTTGTTCTCTAGAGATTACCAGTTTGAGCCTCGCAAATTTCAAAACCAATAAATATTTACATGATTGTTAATTTCAGGATCTATAAAATTAATCTAGACAAACGTAGGTATAAATTGTTAGAAAAGCTTGGAAGAGGAAGAGTACCCGGAAGACAATATCAACACAGGACTGAGCACTTGAGATTTTTTATGTAATTAAAGCAGAGACATACATAAATTAAAGAGCGTAGTCATGTAAATTCTTAAACTACGAATTCATCAAACCATTACCACGAAGTCACAGATATATATTCAATAAGAGGCTAAGCAGGATTCTGTCGCGTCATCGAGTAATCACCATGTGACATCAAACACCATGTAATTGCGTTTGTTGAGAAGCTTCTCCTCTTTACCAATCCATCATATCATTTCGAAAACAAAGAGCTGCTACAGCCTTTTTACCAGAGACCAATTCAGGCTTCATCTCTTTGAATGGTAGAAAGCTGTTCAAATCCCGCTTTGAAAAGTTCATTCATGTGACTTGTATGGGCAGTACACAAGGGCTCGGGGGACAAGGATGACCCATATTTTGATCTTTCGCCACCGATTTATAGGGTATATAGTTTACAGAATAATATAAATTATATCTTCAGATTTTATTTGACAGTTTAATTTTTGTTAAGTAAAATAGTTTTTTGATATAGTATTAGAGTCTTGTTGATCTACCAGTCACGAGTTCAAATCTCACCACTCTCATTCTATTCGATAAAAATCTAGCATAAAATATTATGTACTTGTATGCAAGTTTGAAGCCTAAAGAATTTTTATTTAAGGAGTGTGTTAGAGAATAATATAAATCATATCCTAAAATATCATCTAATAATTGAAGTTTTCAGATGAGATATTTATTCCCCGTATCATACCAGCATTATGCAGCCATATGGGATCTGAATCAGTCCATTTTGGCTCGTCATCTCTTCAGACCCGGCCTCGTGTTACCAGAAGCTATCATCACACCACGCAGTGCATGTTTGCATGGGATGATTCTTTTACCATAAACAAATAATCATGTGACCAAGCAAATACACACACACACACACACACGTCACATAGCTAGTTAGTCCCCCCCCACCCCCCCTTTATTTAATGATATATTGCTGATTAATCTTTTTTGATCAACCCATCTGTCACATAGCTAAGCACTCGGCAGTCAAGGCACCCAGCCCCATCCATGCACATAGCGTGAGGTCCCGCCAAGAATGGAGTGGTGGTCTCAGCTTAATTAATGAGGGGTGTTAATTTCAATAAAGGAAGTTAATATTTTCCAATACCCTCATCCGTGTGGAGTCGTATAAGACAGCTAAATTCAACCATGATTTTACGGTTGAAAATGAAAGAAGGAGAAAACATAAAATTGATTTTTGTCAGAGACCAGAGAAGTTTCAAAACCAGGAAAAAATGTGGTTGAGAGGCGATCAAAGCCTGGGGCTTGCCAAGCCACCTCTTAAAATTGATTTGACTCCAGATCATGACAGAGAGGTTGCTCGAAAAGAAGTAGAAAATGTATAAGCTGGTTTTCTCAAGAAGAATTATATAAAAAGCTTCTTGATTTTCCTACGGGGACGGGATTTAGAAAACTGGACTGTTGTGTATTTTATTCTCCTGGACAAAATTGAATTAAATACTTTATCCTTGAGATATATTTTACAATTTTCTTTTATCTTCCTATATTTTAAGATTATTTAAATGTCATAACTTTCTTTTTGCATGGTAGATAGAATCTTGATTTACAACCCAAAGGGTCATAGCGTGAGTAGTGAGGGCGCTCTCGTCTCTTAAGAGAGGTCAGGGGTTCAAACCCTCTTCTTGTATGGAGCCGGCTATTTGGGGAGCACTTTCACCCCTTCGGGGCCCACCCGGTGCAAACGTGGATTAGTCTGGGCTAGCATCTGGGACACCGCGTGGTTTATACAAAAAAAAAATCTTGATTTACAGTTTAAAATCGTATACCCATACACATAAATTTCTCCATCATGAATGATTAAAAAAAATGCATTGATTTATCATTAGAGTAACCTAGTAGAAGAATCGATTTGTTCAATAGTATAAATCACCTTAAACAATTAACAAATTTCTCAATATACAATACAAAAAAAAATGAGGGAAGAAAAAAAAGAAATGAGATGAAACATAAAAAACAAATAAAAATAAAAACATGAGAAAAAAAGGTAATCCGTGCTATAAAATGTAGTAAAGATTGAAGTAATTTTTTACAAGGCACATAAAAAAAATTATGAAATCTAATTCATGGGTAATCTCATGTTGAAGGATGAAATTGAAATAAAATTCAGTTAAGAAAAGGAAAACAAACCCGAGTCAACTTGGATAACCCGTGAAATTCATAACTTGGGCTCTTGAGATTATAATAACCCCGTAGAAAAAAATTAAGAAATAATTATGATTATAATATCTAATTCCTAATTAATTCAATATTAAAAGATAAAGTCAAGAAAAAAAACAAATTTTAAAAATAGACAAAAACATGAGTAAACATGATTAACCTGCAGAATTCGTGTAATGGGTCATAAAACCGTAATAACTCCATCGAAAGCTTGTCGAGATAAATTATAAAATTTAATACTTAGTGAACTTAATGTTAAATGATGAAATTAAAAGAAAAAAAATTAAAAGCTAAAAATAAAAGTTCACATTATTTTTTATTCTCGAGGATCAAATTGTAAAATGTCTTGACATTTCAATGTTTACTGTCACAGTGATATGCCAAGTCTTTTATATATTTTTAAATAATTTCTGATATAATGTTTAATCAATTAACCTATCCTTTATGTCAATAAAATGTATTTATGTTAATAGAAAACAAATTCTGTTACATACATACATACATACATACATACATACATACATACATACATACATACATACATACATACATACATACATACATACATACATACACACACATATAATTAAAAAAAAACAAAGATTAAAATATAAAATTATTTAAAAAAGCAGTTTTAAGATGAATTTCTCACATATAAAGAAATATATTCATCTTTTTAATTCTAATAAAGTGACCAAGCACTAACTATAACTCCTATTTTGCTGGGCTTGGCCTCAAACATTTACACGCCGAAGGGATTTTTGTCACATTTTTTTTTATATGCTTTTGACTTGAAAGGAAAACTAAATTAATATTTTTTTTAGAGTTTTCTAATAATTTTAATATATTTATATTAAGAATAAAAATTATTATTTTAATATATTTTCAAATAAAATAACATTTTATATCGGTAGAACTTTCTAATTATTTAATATATTTATATTAAAGGATAAAAGTGAACCAGAGTTAGCACCCTTTCTATGACCAACTAAAGTGGTATTAAAACCATCTAGTAGGTAATTAACTTGTAAGAGTTGGGATTAATATATTTATTTTTTATGTGATTTCAAGTTTGAATTTTGTAGTTTTTAATATAATAATTACTGAAGCTTAAATGATTATTAACTTTAAAGTCTATAAAATTAGTCGAGGGGCATACAATCTAATCTGGACACTCATAATAATAATAAAATAATAATATTAAATTAAATTACTAATATTACCTCGATACTTAAAATGATATACGTACTCCTGAGATATTTTTTAACACCCCTAGTCTTGCTTAGTCAACATTTCAAATGGTGTGGTTGTTGACTGCTTCCTCCTTAAGAGAGGGCGGAACGAAAATATTACAGAAAAAGTAATTTTCAATAAATAAAATGGAAGCAGAAGAAGAGTCAAAAAATGTCAAGAGGTTCTTCTCTAATTTAAAGGTTCCAGTTTCCATCAGCAACTGAACCAAATCCTTCACCATAGAAGCTAGCCCACTGTTTTCCCTGAGCTAATTTGCGGGTCTCAACTTTCCTCCCCCCCCCCCCCCCCCCCCCCCTCCCTCCCTCTCTCTCTCTCTACTCTTTGCTCGTAGATAAGTAGCTCCTTGTTGGAGAAGACTTGAGGAGTGAATTCGAAGCAAAAAGAAAATGGGGAGAGCTCCTTGTTGTGACAAAGCAAACGTGAAAAGAGGACCATGGTCTCCGGAGGAAGATGCCACTCTCAAAAGCTACCTTGAGACTCATGGCACTGGTGGTAACTGGATTTCTTTGCCTCAAAAAGCCGGTAATATTTCTCTCTCAAACACACAAACTAGTTGGTTTTGCCTGACAGCAATTTCCTCGAGGGAAATTTTCTTCATCTTCTTTTCATTGAGGATTTTAGCTTAATTACTAAATATCAGTCGAGTCAGATACTGAGAGGCCTAGAGGGAATGTGTTCATTTAATTTCCGTACATATTTCAGACATTTTGACCATCAACAAATAGTGCTGTGTTGTTTTCTCTGTCTGCTCAGACATTTTCAGTAAAAAAAACAAAAAGAAGCCTTTCCGGTGCGCCACTGATTTCATTTCTTGGACTTGTGTTCTGTAGCTGTGTAAGAAAAAGAAGTGTGTGGTTTGACTGATCCTTGTTGAAGTACTGATCTTGGTTCCTGGTTCCAGAGTATTGCTCAAATTTTCATACATTTAAGTTTGTATACAGCAGCTTTTCCTAGCTCTGATCAGCCCAGTTATGAGGGCGGCCATTTGCCCAGTTTCGATCTTTAGTAGTTAATTGATCTTTAGAACACATATAATTTCTTTTAGATTACATACAATTGAGATAATTTTACAATATTGAATTGCTTTTCTTTGCACATGTTTGATTTGCACGCAAGGTAATGCTCCGATTGTCCATTCTACTGTTTCCCGTAATATTTCTTGCTTTACAGAGTAGCCAACTAAGGAGTGGAACCCTTTCAATTTCCCACCTGTTTAAGAGCTAAACCTTAATCTGTAATCTTATCGGTCGCAGGCCTTAAGCGATGCGGCAAGAGCTGCCGGTTACGATGGCTTAATTATCTCAGACCAAACATTAAACATGGAGGCTTTACCGAGGAAGAAGACAACATCATATGCTCTCTCTATAGTCAAATGGGAAGCAGGCAAGTTTCCCAGTCTACTTTATTTATTTATTTATTTTTGGTTGAAGCTTTATTCGATTCCACATAATTATTGTATCCGTCTTGTCTATATAAACAAAGCTTCATCTGGTCCTTCTTCACTGTATGGCATTTGTTTTGAAAAACTAATTAATTAGTCCAACTTGTTTTGTTTAGATGGTCTCTCATAGCTGCTCAACTGCCCGGAAGAACTGACAATGATGTGAAGAACTATTGGAACACGAAATTGAAAAAGAAGATTCTTGTGGGAAAAATAAGCCTCTCAATCAAGAACAGCTCTACCAATGCCCCTCCTGCTAGCGTTACTAATATTCCTACTATTCCTTGCTCGACATCTCCTATTCTTTATATCCCTAAAGCTGAAACCGAAAGCACTGTCACCTTCTCTGATCACTATTCATTAACTCAAAGTTCAGGCGCATTTCCTACCTTATCCGATGCTGGTTACGAGCCTGTTATCAGCAGCACCACTCAGAACTGGAGCCAAAACCATTTCCAATATTCTAGTTTCCCCGGGATCGTCGACATGTCTGAATTTCGTGCATCTTCAATGAACAGTCACATTGTTTCTCCATCCCAAGAAGGTTCGACCATGTCAGATTCCTCCTCACTTGCCATGGATTACAAGGGTCTCTCACTGCCTAGCACTCATGGTGGTCCCGAGGAAGTTGGGATATTGATGGATTCTGAGCTTGGTTTTCCTAGCGACTTCGTCAATGACCTTTTGTTTCAAGACAGAGAGAGTGAAGTGGCTGCTAATTGCTTCCAATATTTTGCTGATTATGGCTATGTTGATATGAAGCCACAAGGACTGAATCAAGGCGTCACTAACCATTATTGACAAAGGCCCAGAAACGGAACGAGACAAGTATAGCCAGGGGGTTTCATCTACACATTATTTTTATCACTTCCAAGCAGCTGACGAGGTCTAGATATTAGGTTTTAGGCATGGAAAAGTATTTGCTCTCTGAATTGGGCTTCATAATTGTTCATGGAGCACGACAGGAACATCAATATTGTAATGCCACAACAGTGATCTACTTTTTATTGCTATTCTTAACACACTCTCTCTCTACCAATCAAGGACCCTGAATTGTTAATTTTGTTAAACAATTATCTTATCTAAAAATTTAAATTAATAGTTAAGGTTTTATATTATGATTTATATTATTCTTTAATATACCTCATCAAGTGAAAACTCTTTGAGATTGAAACTTGCATAAACTTACATTACTTTATATTTGATTTTTATTAAATAGAATGAAGTTGATTAGTTTTGAACCCATGAACACTGAATCAAAAAGACTCTGATATAATACGAAGTAACCAAACTTAATTCAGTAGGGTTTTCAAATTTTGGTTTTACTATCTCAAAGGGGGTGGTGCACATGAATGTGAGTGATGGCATCAGCATGTCTGCGTGTTTCTGGCTGGCTGGCCAGTCAGTTTTCACGAAAGTTGCATGGGATTCTGGCCTATTCAAAGCTCAGTGTATTGAAAAAGTCTCCTTCGACACTAACAATAAAAGATTCTCGCACACATGAGCAGCTCCATGCTTGTGGATTTCCTCTTCATTGTCATTACAGAGCGTCATCGTCTTGCATGAGATGCCCAGTACAGTTTGCCCCTTTCAAAGATGAGACCTTTTCAAGCACGATTAGCTATTACGTAAATCAGCACTGTTTAAATGTCATTTTCGTTTCGTTTCGGCCGAAACGATAAAAAGATTTTGTATCAATTAAAAAAACAATATAAAATAATATTGTTTTTATCTCGGTTTAAATTCTAGTTTATTTTAGATTTTTCAATCAAATACCGACCGAAACGTTCCAGCATTGTTCCGCCCGTTCCGTTTCTTCCAAATAGTATTTGTTTTAAATAATGAATAATTTTACAATGTCAATCACATCTCTTAATCTGACCGTTAGATTGAGATGAAATTTTACGAGGAGTCTCTTGATGTATTTATATATATTATGTTAAAATTACAGAGCAATCAGAAAATGTAATGACCTTACGAGATTGATGATGATATTCTTGTAATATTATACATGTTCGTAATTTTGTTCAGACAAATCATTTTATTGTGTTTTTTAGATTAAATTGCACAGTTCTAAATAATTTAATTCTTAGATTTGAATTATTTTTTTAATTAATATATTTAATTATATATGTACATAAATAGTACAACCCCGAAATAATATGCCGAAACGCTTCAAAACCTAAATATTCCGTTCAAATTGAAAAAGTAAAGTGCTACCAAAAACAAAATTGATAACCTTGAGATAAATTGATCAGGTCTCGGGGATGAGCAATTTTGTCCTCCCACCCTAAAAATAACTCAAAAACAAATCAGAGAAGTCGTCCAATGCATGCATGACTCCTTCGATGCAAGAACAAGCAGGAAAAAAGAGTCATTTAATTTGTGTTTGAAGTTTTATTTTGAGCCCGTTTGGCATGGCGTTTGACATGCCGTGCCGTACAAATTAAAAAAATATTTTAAATGAATATATTTTGATATTTTTAGATTATTTTGATATGCTGATGTTAAAAATAATTTTTAAAAAATAAAAAATATATCATATTAATATATTTCGGTAAAAAATGCACTTTAAAAAATTATCGCAACTGCCCTCCAAAACAAGCCGAATGTGTCTTCGACATTCCATCCAGAACTACACTTATAAACTGGATCTGCATGAATTTTCTCATCGAGAAATTGATTGACAAGTTGCATAGGAACATTTTTTTCCTTGCCAAATCAAACCCCAGCTTTATTTTCTTCAAGTCAAGAACACGTTTCACTGTGGTTATACGAAAGAGTTGATTAAATAATTGCCCTGTACTCTGATTTTTCAATCTTTACTGTGCCTAAACGCAAGAAGTACAACATCATTAAATATAACCGACTGATTCCAGGCAGAATTCAACGTATGCCATTAGTGGTGGGAGGCCGTGGGCATGGTCAAGGTCATGGGGCGGCCTTATAAAGCCTCCAATATCTCTTTATAAGTAATCTTGTTTGTTATTCTATTTTAAAAGTATTTAAAAAAAAATTAAAAAAATATTTTTTTTATTTTTTTTATTTTAAATTATTTTTTTTTAAGATTTTAGATCATTTACTGATGTTAAAAATAATTTTTAAAAAATAAATAAAATATTATTTTGATATATTTCTAGATAAAAAATATTTTTAAAAACAACTGCAATCAGACACCGATAAGAAATTCGCGTGTTTCATGGGCCCCCCCAGAACTTGCAGACATTTTGTTCCCTCCGATGTTAGCACCTTAAGACTTTTTAGACATTGAATCATTATTTCCTTGATCGAGTTCTTGTTGGCTTTATGCGTGGGTAGCTGAATATTCCTTCTCCAGCACAATTATATTTAAGAACACAGCCATGTATACCTAGCATCTTAAAAACCTTCAATTAACAAAATATATATATATATATATATATATATATATATATATATATATCAAGTACCACTTGTGAGACATACATAGAAATAATAATAAAATATTTCTTAAATATTTAAAAATACCCCCTTTATACTTTTTGTTTTTTTTTATTTAAACTTCTTTTGGAAAAAAAATATTATTTTTTATTTTTTACACTTGAAATATTTATCACTCTACATTTAGCCTATTTATACTATTTTTTTTTCCTATCTTTATTCTTTCATAGATGTTTTAAAGTTTTTTCCTTGCACTTTTGTTTTTTGAAAAAATCTTATACAAAAACTAAGAATATAGTGTTTCAATATAGCAACCGCAACATTGCCCTGTTTGTTTACTATGTTAAAAACGAGTTTAAGATTTTACATGTCTTAACATATATGATATTTGGTATATTTTATTATATATAATCATTGATTTTTTTATTTACGTTGTTCTATTTTTCTACTACGTTAAATAAACTTCAAATTTACATGTTTTTATTAACATATATGATCTTTATTATATTCTATTCTATTAAATAAACATAATTCAGTTGTGTTAAAATAAGCAATTATTCAACATGCAACTAGACGAGTCAAATAGATGCATCAATATTATTTTTTTTGTATTTATTGACATGGATGGTTCTTGATTTGTTTATTTAAATGGATGTGTACGCTTTTTAATCTATAATTTAAATTTTTATTATAAAAAATACATTTAAAAAGTTTGAATATTTTTTTTTTAAATATCTTATTCGATCCTTAGCAAAACAATGATCAAATAACTAGTTGTATGTACCCATGGTCTTCCACTTTGATTTCTTTCTTTCCTTTTTTCCGTCCATGGAGGCATATGGTTCATGCAACGTTTTTTTTTTATCAATGTTATTATCATTATGAGTAGTTATACAATCAAAATTCACTACAAAATACAGCATCACGCCAAGATCCAAAGAAAAACAAGCTCAAATAAGTCTCCAGCAGACACTCCTTCGCTCCGGCTGCGGAATCTCTTTAGCTATGGTCGCCATCACCGCCGGTCCATCTCCATCGGTAGATATGTCCAAGCTAAATTAGGTCAGTGAGATGATTTTAAGGTGGCTAGGGTTTGAATTGAGATCAAGGAAGAAGAAGAAGTGATGGGGAGAAGACAGCATGGTCAAGTTTTAATTCTTTTCAAAATTACCGATAAGATTTCGATTAACGATGCGATATGTCATAATTGTTGACAGAATTGCTAGTGAATTTATTTATTTCCCCCCCAATTCTCCGGTATTGTTTGAGTTCCATGTAATATTATACTTTTTACTCCATAGAAAGAGCATATTAGCCTACTTAATTAACCCGGCTAGGATTTTGAAAGATCGAGCCGGCAACTTATTTATTATATCTCCGAAAGTGCTCTAATCTTATATAGATGTTTTCATGTCAATTATTTTATTATTCAGAAAAAAACAGTGTTTAGAAAAAAATAATAATAAACTATAATGATTGAAACAAAATAATGAGGTAGATATCTTAGCAGACAAGTATTTATTATAATGTGCATATGATCAAATCCCATGACATATTTTACATTATATACATTGGAATTGGACAACTTTATTAATTACTCAACTAATTAATCAATGTCAAAGTTATATCACTTTTAAAATGAGAGAGTCCCTTTCAGTCTTGCCTCCATTATAGAGCTAGTGCAAGTCAATGAATGGATTGTCTTTTCAAAAAGACAACCTCAAAACAAACTTAATTATTGTATAAAGCCACCATTGAACTTGGATTATTTTTTCAAAATTTTGAAGCAAGTATTAAAATAACAACATTGATGATTTTGTATTTGCATAATTGAACACTAATCTTTCGATTAGTGCTAGGATGTTGTAATGACAGCTTTTGTTTTTATATATATAACACAGCACGCTTTCTTTCTTTTTTTAGGTCAATAACTTCTACCTGTAATGTCACTTGCCCTAGTTTGCTAGTCATGCACGACATGGCTGTATTTCATGCCGGAGCTCCGAACATTATTATACGTCAAGAATCCGGCGATTCATCTTGAATTTGATCTCTAGCTAGCCATAAAATTATTTCTTCTCTCCTCCACGCCAAGCACGTTGTGCGATGAAAGGTGCTTTTCAGATACGAACAAGAGAAGGTGGTTCGCTATCTACACTACTTTCCAACATCTTTCGTATGGCTGCCACAAAATTGAATGTCTTCTTCTTGATTTTTGGAGGGATGGGGACTATAGCCTTGAAGTTTAGGATAGGTTTTAATTATCATATAAATAGTTTGAGGTACAAAATATTTCTTCGATTATAAGAAAATTATATCAATAAATATATGTTTCATGAAGTGAAGGATTGGTTGTAGGGTTACAAAAAAATGAAAAAAAAAAAAAAAAAAAACTCACGAGGACCTTACTACTAATAAGAGAGAGATAGAGAAATTGTTTAGCTTATAAAGGGCTAGACATGGTGATGGTGTGGGGGAAAAAGCAATTACTAAGAAAATGGAGGGAAATAACCATTTAGAAAGAGTTGGAAATGTTTGCATACGACTGAAAAATGTTAGGAGAGACAAGGTCAATTTTTTAAAAATAAAAATAAAAATAAAATATGAGATACAGAAAGGCATATCTCTATTATCTTTATCTATTTTATCCCAAAATAGTAATCAAACGCTATGTATCAATTTTATAATTTCAAGAATATTAAATTTTAAAAATTTTAAAGTCAACGATACTTTTTTATTAATTTTCAAATACCATGATTGATTTTAATAATTTTTTAAAGTCAACAATGTTTTTTAAATAATTAAAAGTACTAATTTAAAATCCCCTCCCATTTGATGAACTGTTGGACTCACTTGATTTCAAATAACCAATCTTAATCGTGTGTTTCTATTTTTTGGATGGGTGTCTTAATCATGCACACGTTACATCATCTAAATACTATATATATATATATATATATATATATATATATATATATATATATATTTGAACAGTTAAATTCATTTTTTTAACTCAGACCTTATTGAAGAAGAAAAAAATGAAATTTTATATAATCCAAATAATGGTCAATTTGTTTTGTATATATATATAAAAAAAAGTGTGTGAGGATAATGGGCTGGATCTAGGGCAATGCAATCTAGCTCTTTGTAGCCCAGAGGAGCCCAAGGTCCCTCGTAGGGGCCCATTGCTTCGGGCATCAACTCTTTAAGCTCCTTCGAGCATTTTTATCTGAATTTTTTTGAAAGGTTGGAGGTTCACAGAATTGAATTTGAGTGGTTATCGTGAAATGGAAGGACTTCGTGTCTGAAAAAGAGTCTGTTTGGAGGGTGGTTGTACTGCTATTTCTTCAAAAAAAATTGTTTTAAATGATTTTTTGTGTTTTTAAATTATTTTGATGTGCTGATATCAAAAATATTTAAAAAAAAAAAAATATTTTGATATATTTCTAAATAAAAAATACTTTCAAAAGTAACTACAACCGTCCTCCCAAACAATCATTTGAAGGCATATTTGGCTATTTCTACTATTTCCAATTTGCTGGTGCAAAAGCTTCCTTGCCTGTAGCCATTTTAGGGCACCTGTATTAAATACCCCAAAAAAATACACCATGTTTCGAATACCAAGTGGAAAAGGAAAGGCTTGTTTGGTAACGTGATTGAGTTTATTTATATTTGTTTATATTTGGTTTGATTTTGAATTTTTAAATTGATTAAAGAGTGTTTTGATTTCAAAAAATATTTATTGAGGTTTCTACAATACCTTTGAGTGTTTTTGTCTTGGAGAAAACATGTTAAAATATAATTTGGGGTCCTGAGACCAATTTTTCAATCACTAGAGATATGTAAGAACATAGAGGTATATGAAATGTTATTTCACGAGCTAGACAACATAATCTTTGCTAAAATAGTAATAAAAAAAATTAATGTTTTAGGGACCTCGTAGACTAAGAGTGTATTTGAGAGTATAGTTACATTTGTTTTTTAAAATAATTTTTATTTAGAAATATAATAAAATAATTTTTATTTTATTTTTAAAAATTATATATGATATCAGCATATTAAAATAATAAAAAAAATATTAAAAAAATCATTTAAAGAAATATAGTAATAACTAGAGTGCTTCCTAGACGGCCTTTAAGCGCGTGAGTGTGGCTTATCGAGTCTAGCAATGACATTTTTTTTCTTAAAAAATATTTTCTAATAAACATCCTCTTTTATTTTTTAAAGTAATAATTAATATTTAAAATTTATTTTTATAATTTTATAATGCTTTTTTTTGTATCTTTAAGTTTTTTATCTCGTAATTTAGGATATGTTAGTTTTATTTGAATGGTTCATTTATAAAAAAAAACAAAATCATATGTGCAAAGTTAGATCAACTTTCCATATAGATTATTAATCAACATTCATTATTTTCCATTTCTTAATACAAAAAAAACTATAATATCAGAAAATGTGTCCATAATATCATTTTCTTTTTCTTTCACTTTAAAAACTAACTTGAATTCCTGAAATGTACTACGAAAACTAAATAATCATAAGAAAACATAGTAATTTTATCAATCTTTTGAATTATTCACTTAGAAAGATATGGTAACTTGGTGGCTCGTGCATCATAATATTAAAAATAAATAAAAAGGAGTTATTCTGAACCAAATCAATTAACTTGCTATAATAAGTAATGTAGTCTTTTATATGTAATTCACCAATCATTTTCAAATCCAATTTGATTAATCTTGATATATTTTCTCATAGCAATAAGATGATAAAATTATAAATTTTTTACATATTAACCTTGGGTTAAAAAACTTTTAAAATCAAACACACATACTATTCATTATCAATTCTTATTTATTTGATCAGTATTTGTTTTATATAAAATAATTTTTAAAAATTGTTTTGATTTTCAATTTTATCGCCTTTTATTTTCTTCATGTGCCAAAACTTATTTTCATTCTTTTGATTACTATTTGTGTTATTTGAAGTAGTTTTTAAAATTAATATTTTTACTGTTTTTTTTTCCATTGAATTTATCCTTAATCTTTTAATTATTATTATTTTACTTTAACAATTTTTTAAAATTGATATTTTTTTCTAGATTAATCATTTAAAATTAAATTGGTTGAGAATTGAACTTCTTAATTAAGCTTAAATATAGTATTTTACAGGTTACAAGTTTAGGGGATTAACTTTGAATCAAGAGATATTTCAGTGTTTGCTTCTTCTTGTTTTTTTTTTAAAGCTCATGGTTTTCCAGTTTTATCATTTATTTAATCTGGGATTGAGTTTAGATATTATTTTTACTTTCTTTTTATTGAATTTTCAATAATTTTAGAAAAGATCGGGTTATCTTACCCTTCAAACACTAGGTTGCTTGATAATTAAATTTTATTGTTTTATTCAAGTTGATTTGATGAAGTTATTTCGATATCATATCAAATCATAAATTACATGCTAACCAGGATGAGTTCTTTTTTGGATTATATATTTTTTTCGATATTTTATTTGTTAGGAATTGAGCATGATTTTTTTTTTCCATTTTGCTTTTTAGGGGTTTTCATTTTCTTATTTAATCTTTGCTTTGTTATCATGCAAGATTCTTTGACAGTAGTTTTTTTTTTTTAAAAAAAAAATAATGAATTTTGATTATTTGAGAATCGATTTTTTTTCTTGTTTTTTTTTTATAGTTATTCCAATCTTATGCCCATAATTGCCGAGTTAATGAGTTAACTTGTTTTAACTCATTTTTTCTTGTTGCTCTTTTTTTTTTTGTTTTAAAAAAGTTATTTTTTCCATTTATCCCATTAATTTAATGATTTTATTCAATTAACTTCTAACAGGTTATCTTGGTATCATAATCAAGTTGTATATTACTATATTTAGCATGCTAACTTAATCGAGTTTTTCTCGACCTTTTTTCTTTGTCAATTTTCTTTTAGTTTATTTATTGTTATTGTATTTTTTTCATGCTAGTAAATTAAATGAGTTTATTAAACTCAATCAAGAAATGATCTTTCTCATGATTTCTTTGCTTTTTACAAATGCTATCGTTGTCTTAACATCTTTTTTTAATGGAAACAAAATTAACTAGTCAACTATCTAGTTATCTATTATTTTAGAATATAATTGAGAAAAATTAGTTTTATTTTGATTTTCTAAACTGAAATATTGAATTCAATATTTAAAAGAGTTTACAAATGTTTTCTTGAACACGATAGATATAGAAAGTGCATCTCTAAGATCATCATAAAAAATACCTAATTTTTATTGACTTGCAAACTAAAAAAATACCTTTATCGTAAAAATACGTGTATAAGAAAATAAACACTTTTATTACGCATGGTAAACCCAAAAATAAAAACAATTTTATAACGTTACTCGGATAAGAGTTATTTCCCCCCGAAAGTCATGGTAATTTCAAATCATAAAAGAAAAAAATATTTTAAAAACAAAACTAGGTAATGCTAATAATTTAAGAGCTTGTTTGTACTGTATTTTAAAAATATTTTTGAAAAAAATGAATTATTATTATTATTTTAAATTTTAATATTATTATATTATTTTTACATGTTAATATTAAAAATAATTTTAAAAAAATAAAAATAAAAATAAAAATATTATTTTAATATATATTTAAATAAAAAAATATTTTTATAAACAACCACAAAAACGACATGTTGTTTCTCGAAGAAAAATGTAAAGGAAGCGACATCGGTACTCAAAACACAAATACCAGCCTCTTTCTCTTGCCTCTCTAACCTCAAAACAATAGAATTATTAAAACCACAGAAACATTCCTACCGGATTACGCATCACCTCTCTTCGGCCAAATTCAAGATCTCGCCACTTAACAATTTTCACCCACCCAATCTCTGCATTTCTCCATCCTGCGATTCGTGCAGATCTTAATCAGGCGCCACCGATTTGCAGATCCATCATGGATTTCATGAAAGTCTTTGATCAAACAGTCCGCGAAATGTCAGCTTCCAATTTCTCTCATTTCCATTTTTGTTGCAACTCGATCCGTTTTTCTCACAATTCGAATGCCTTTTCTTCTTCTTCTTCTTCTCTGTTTTTGATTCCAGAAAGAGAGAGGTAAATCTCAAGGTCCTGAAGGTTCCTGAAATCGAACAAAAGGTAATGGATGTTTCGTAAATGAATTGATTATATATATCTTTTTCAAATTTAATTGATAAAATTGAATAGTAAATCGGTGCGATGCAAAATTTTTATTTTTTTATAGGATTATTTTTCCTTTATTTGTAAACATTATTGATCCATGCCGCCTTTGTGCTAATCTGACAACATTAACTTGATTTGTGCTGCTCTAGTTTCTGATTCGATGATTTTTTTGAGCATCCATAATAATAGTTAGGTTTTTAAATAGAACAGATTTTCTGTTTTGGCTTACAGTGTAGGCCTAGGAGTATAAATTATTTGATTTATTAGTGGATCTACCGTCTGCCGGACGCCATCACAGTGCTTTTGCATGCGGTTTTTCTTATTAAGTGACCTTTTTTGTGAATGATTATTAATACAGGTGTTGGATGCCACTGATGATGCTCCTTGGGGTCCACATGGCTCTACAATGGGTGAGATTGCGCAAGCTACCAAAAAATTGTGAGTTATGGTTTGTTTGTGTTCCTTTACTTAAGTAGTTTGCTTAGGCGCATTCTGTGTTAAGTGTTGATAGGTTGATTTTGTATTTTTTTTCTTGCAATATTGTGTAGCACGGAATGTCAAATGGTTATGAATGTCCTGTGGACGAGGTTAGGCGAGACAGGCAAGGACTGGCGTCTTGTTTACAAGGTAAACTTTTTAATTTTTCTGCTTTAGAGTTTTCAACTATAGCATAAGTTTCATGTATACTCCCTGACCCTGTTCTGTTATATTGCTCCTTTAAAGCCTATAATTCATTAAATCATTTCGATATCAGGCATTGACTGTCATAGAATACTTGGTGGCACATGGATCTGATCGTGCTGTTGATGACATAATAGAACACACATTCCAGATATCAGTAAGGACTATTTCTGTATTCAAGTAAAATTGCCTATTGCTCTCTACAATGTTCAAAATAAGCTTGAATATCCACTAACATTTCAGCTCCCCTATTTTGTTTTGGTTAAGTCGCTCACAAGTTTCGAATATGTTGAGCCAAATGGAAAGGACTCTGGACTTAATGTGAGGAAGAAGGCCGAAACTATCGCATCCCTTTTGAACAATAAGGATAAAATACATGAAGTCAGAAGTAAGGCTGCTGCTAACCGTGACAAGTAAGCTCATGTGCACGAATGATATTTTGTGTTAGACTTCAGCTTCCTTCCTTTTTTTCTTATTGGTACTAAACTGTTTGCATTATCCTAGGTATGTTGGTCTTTCATCTAGTGGAATATCTTATAAGTCAAGCACAGCCTCATTTGGTAGCAGCAGCAGCAGCTTCCAAAGTAGAGATCGGTATGGAGGTGGCATAAGTGGTACGAGAGATGAAGATAGCTATGATAGTTTTAAACAAGAAAAGAGTAAAAAGGATTCCTACACGAAGTCACATCGAAGGGGTATAAGTGATGATCAAGACAGTATCTTTAAAAAGGGTTCTGCAGGCTTTGGAAGGTTTCATTTTTTATCATTAGTCTGCTGGATATATCAATATATTTTCCTTATGCATGTGCATGTGTGGGCATAACTACAATTTTGTGTCATTACTTTTATACTTGATTGTTTTAGTAAATTTATCATTTATAGAGAATAATGCCCACGTTACTGCTGATATGATTATTTGGGGAGTGATTGGCATTTTGGTCCAAATTTTTGTGTGATCCTGTGTTTGTTGTAATTGATCAAAACATCCATCGCTGATGCTTTGGCTGACCATACATTGATGCTTTTTAATCTGGATTTGCGACCCAAGACCACAATACCAAACACAACTTCAGTTTGTTGGCCATTTTCTTTTCTTCTTAGTATCATTTTCCATGAACAGCAAGCTACTCCAGTACAATCTCTGCCATATGCACAAACACACAGGCACACACATACGACTTGCCTCTGTAATTTTTTATGTTTTGTTATTTTGTTTATTTCAGAATATTTGTTTTGCAGAAAGGATCAAGATAACATGTCTTCTCGTGCTTCAAATTCATCTGTTAACTTAAATGCCTCTGATAAGAAAAACTCAGTTTCAAGTAATTATGATGACGATGATTTTGATCCCCGGGGAACCTCCAGCACTAGTAAGTATTCTGAATATTGTACGCATGGTGTGGTTGTTTGCTTTATCCTAGTCAAAGATAATGCTTGAGATGCATATATTTGCAAGTTTTGTTTTGTTTATCCCGTGTTCTGTCTATTCAGCAACACTCAAGGGCTGTAAGTATAAAATGTAATTGTAAATATTTTTCAAAGAGGGAAGTTGTGCTTCCTGGATGCTTGCTCAGATCTGTTTCTGGACACACAGAACACAAAATATTAAATAGATGCAAGGATATTGAAACCATTAAAATCCGTGTTCACAGACTCTTTTGAATCAGTAACTTTAATAAACTATAAATTACCAAACTCTGTCCATAAATCAAAATGAAACTTTAAAAACCATTGATGTTTTTTTATGAAGTGAGAATATTGTGTTTTTTCTTGTATTTGTGAAAGAAAAAATTGAGTGAAGAAATTGGGATGAGCATGTGGCAATACTTGGATGAAACTGTGGTTTGAATGCATAGTATCAGAGGGCTATATGCTTTTTAGTTGTCTGATGGCCAAGAAGCCATGTCCTGTGTTCCAAGTCTTAGACAACTATGTTTTGGCGAATGTGCAAGAAATTTACCGGCAGCAAAGTCCTGTGTGGGGCGTTGTTTCCTTTCTGTGCCTTTTAATACTCATGTCTTTTTTAATACTGTTCATTGGTATGCACGTCAATTGAAATGAGTGCATCTAAATAATAATTTAGATATGATCATTCTCCTATATTATCACACCTCAAAACTTTCAATGAAATTAACACTGAAGATACCATGCTGTCGATTCCTTCCTGATTTCTAATATATTTGATAGTAGATTTTCATATATTTGATATTTTATCCTCTCTGACAGAGTCTGCTTCTCAAACCCCAAACCAAGTTGATTTGTTTGGAGAAAGTTTGATTGGTGATCTCATGGATGCACCTACACCTGTTCCTACAGAGGCATTAGTCATGAATGCGAATTCAGAAGAGGTTGATCTGTTTGCTGATGCAGCTTTTGTATCAGCACCTCCCCAAGCTGGAAAGGAAGGAAGTTCACAGACTCAGGTCAGATACCTTGCTATCTTAAATTCTGGAAATGAAATGCTGTGTTTTAGTTTTTGGCTCTTGTGTGCCATATCAAATTGGAGAAAGCTGTTATTCATTTGACTTTGTGTCGACCAAGAAGGATTTTGATTTAGTTTATTCTTGTTTGTCTTTGAAATACGTGTGTAAGCTTCACAAAGGTAGTTAACCTTTAATCTGTGTCCTGATGGACAGAAGTTGCTTTCCCCCCATTTTCAAGGAATCGTTGCTGGAGTTTCCTGGATAACATTTTCTTCACAATTTTATTATCAATAAGTTGGAGAATGATTTTGTTATTTGCAATTGCTGGAGGTGCATGATTTTATATGCTCAGAACTCGATGCTTTGTTGATAGATATGCTTAGATTCTGTGGTGATGAATTTTGTTGTGACCTGTTTTGCAGACTAAGGTTGATCTGTTCACTTCCCAACCTGCCTACAATTCTGCAGTTCCTTCTACATTTGACTTCTTTTCTAGTGATGAACCAGTTACACAACCCGGGATCGAGGCTCCAAAATCTGATCCTCCAAATACTAATGTCAATGACCCATTTGCTGCAGTTGCAATGAACAATTTTGACGGATCTGATCTTTTTGGTGTATTCACTTCTAGTTCAAATCCAGCTTCTTCAGAACCAACTCAAAGTCCTATTAAAGATTCCAATCTTGACAATTTGGATGGGAAGTCGTTGGCAAGCTCCAATCCTCCACAAAAAGAGGGTTTCCAGGTGAAGTCTGGAATATGGGCAGATTCACTTAGCCGTGGACTGATTGATCTTAATATATCTGCTCGTAAGTATATCTTTCTCACTTACTATTGTTTCCTTTCAGAAATGTTCTCCATATACATGCTATTTATGTGATCTACCTCAATTAAATTGTTTTATTTTATGCATGAATTCGTGGAGCAAGGTAGATTTTTTTTCTTCTCTAATGAAATTCTAATGTGGTTCTACATTAATGATGCTTCAAAGTAAACTATTACAGTCACATGCTCTTGTCTTCCCTCTTAACTTTCTGGAAAAAATTATCCTGTCTTAAAAGTTCGCTCTTTGTTTGCATACTACCATTTTTGTCCAGAGTTCTTGATATGAACTTTGATTGCATATTCTTGTCTGGCATTTCTCCGCGTGTGTCTGCAATTCATCTTTAACATTGCACTTCCTTTGAGGCTCAGTCATAATTGTCTTGCACTTGAACTCCTTGCAGCCAAGAAGGTGTCTCTTGTAGATGTTGGTGTCGTGGGAGATCTTACTGATGGATTAGATGAGAGGGAAAAGGGACCTCCAACTTCATTCTATATGGGAAGGGCGATGGGCATGGGATCTGGCCTCGGTAAATCTGGCCTAACATCTTCACAGTCACAAGCAACTGGCGGAGATGATTTCTTCTCAACCCTTGGTGGCCAACAATACCAATTTGGTAATTTTAAGTAAATTCTGTCAAGTGGCCTTTAATCGTTCATTATTGCCTTCGTTTGGTAAAAATATTCCAAGTGCTACCATATATTGGTGTGATTTCAAGAGAACAACACGGTGATCTGATTCCGCACCGATCTTGAGAAGTTTTTTACTAGATTACTTGTTTCAAAAGGATTGCAAAACTGTCTTTATTAAGTCCTCCTGCATTGTGGTGGCACTACTGTTGTTTGTAGTTAAGAGATGCAGTTTTTTTGAAGATCTCTTTTCACTGTTTGTGTGAGAGCAAACTGTGTCTATATTCAAACCTGGAGTTTACTTAAATGCTATTATTCTGAATTTGCATCGATGCCAATAACAGATGCAATGAAATCATGAAGAAGAAATTATTCTTGTTTGCCAGCCAAAAAGAAAGGGAAAAAATACAGGGGGAGCTATACCCGAAACATGAAAGGTAGCCTTTTGATCACCTTTAATTGTGCAACCCTATATAAAATGTTGTTGAATTTTTATGAACTGGAGCACGAGAACGCTAAGAATTGGAGGCTCTCCCACAATGTTCAAGGACCCTTGGTAAAGGGGTCCTTTTGGTCTAGCCTTCCAAAAAAACACTGCATTGGATTCAATGCAGAGAAATAACTGGATTTAACATCGAATGGCAAACTTTCTGCATTTACAATTAAACAAACTTTTTCGGGTGCAAATTTGCAAGATAGTGGCCGGTAAATTGGCAGCCAAAAGGTTATATTTTTGGAATCATTAGCACTTGAGACTGCCTCCAAAATGCAAAGGATAGATGCTAATAATTATGTGAAAACAGCAGACACTGGACAAATTAGTATTAGGAAGGCAAGACGATACATCAGAAGTTAAAGCAGGCAAATTCTCTCTCAAATTTGCTATTATTACACTCTTAAGATTAAGTTGAACAAGAGTGAAACACCAAGCTCCCTAATAAATATCCACCATTTTCCCCTTCAGCATTGCCTCTGCTTTCCTCACCTGACTCACTGGTCCTATTATGAATGCCTACAAGAAAATAATCGACATTTACAAGCGAGGGATGGCAACAAATAAATACCACTAAATCCTGAACAAAGACTGGATAATCTTTCATGGCTTTATCTTGCAGGTCTCGAATAATGTTATTTTTCTTGAGATAATCAAAATACAAAAGGATTCCTACTTTCTATGGTGGTTGAATACAGAAATCTCGAAGCAGATTTCATTTTGCATCGACTTGAATTCTAAGTTGGCTAGATTTTGACCAAGGCCGAGCCTATCACCCGGCAGATACTTCTCATCATTAATTAGATAGACTTACCTTGTCAGGTGGACCCTTCGCACCTCCAAAGAAAATTTCCGCACTGCAAAAAGAAGCAGATGCTTGGATTAAAGAACAAGAGAACCAGATCGATGGTATAGATTGCAAATGAATATGAGAGGGGAGGGAGAAGAGACTCACTTGCAAGATTCCTTTATTGACAAAATAGAAGCTCCTCGTCTTCCAATAACACGTCCCATCTTTCCCGGGGGAACATCAAGAACATAGAGGATTTCCTCCTCGGGAACATCGTCCTCAATGGCGAGGTTATCTATAAAGGCACAGCTAGATCAGTATTCAATTGCATTTTTATCACCTTCCTTCACGAAGTCCATCCAAAAACGGTCATGCTAAACAGCTAGTCAAACAAGATCCAGGTATTCGGTTTGATTTCTTGTTACTTGCTAGTAAGCTATATTGTTTTATACACTCTTATTTTACGGTGCATGCATTAACAGTTGGAGTACGGAAAGCTTGCTTACACATAGCCTATTCTTTTACAAAATTTAGATATATACAGGGCATATTGGATATATATTAAAAACAAGATGGCATACGGACCAAGTCCACAGAGTTGGTAACACAATTCCAGGAAGATTGGGAAACAAGAAGTAGTGTAGAATGATAGGTAGATGAAACATAAAACCTGGAATAGGAGGGATATGGGACCAATCAGCATAATTATTCTCATTAATGCAGAAACATCGAGAATACAATGCTCCACGAACTGCAAGATACCATAATGATCTTTCGTTCAGCTTTTCCATCATCTTATAATAGATGCAGAGAAGAAAACGAACATCATCTGCAGCTGCACGGATCATCATTTCGGATAATGGCCTGTGTTTCCAGAACATAGGATCCTGAATGTATTGGAAAGACACAATAATGTCAGGAAGTATCATCTGTAAAACACAGCAGAGTGTTGCAGCAAAGGGGGCGTGTAGTAACTGAACAAATTTCTCTTGAGCTCAAAGAGAAGAAGCAAGTGCAAATAAACACAGTCAAAATCATAAAAGGAGATTGTCACAACCTTGGCTCTTGTAGTTTACCATATCACCAATTGATTACCTCTATTCTATCAGAATGTCTTTTAACTTTTAAAAAATGATCACTCAAGTGCAAATGTTCAGAAAATACCATTCCAATGAGCTTTGCACATCGGTGATCAAAAGGTCTTTCCACAAATGCACTTGATTGATCATTGTTTAAATGTACAGAAAAACTTATATAGAAAATATTAGAGTGCAAGAGCTCAGAATAGAAATTTTGATGCAAGTAAAAACACCATTGGTAATCTTTTTATACACTTGTTGAGGTATATTTCCTTTTTAATATTCATGGGATAAAAAATAAGTATGAAGACTCTAAAATGCACTACTTAAGGTCGCTGGTTTGATCTCATAGCTTGTGGCATTGCCTCTACAATATCTTCAATCAACCATTAGAAGAAAAAAAACACTATACTTGCCAGTAAAATTTAACATGACAAGGGACTAGCTCTCTTGTAAGTTAGAAGTCCTTGTCTAAATGCCAAATGCCAGCACATCAAAAACTCTAAATTGCACAACAGAATCATTCTTCACCAATCTAGCAACAGAAGGATAGCACAATAGGTGCGTAAACTTGAGAGGAAAATGTGTTTAAAGTTAAAGAAGAGTGGAAGAAAATGTTCCTGGCTAGTGCCACTACTTTATCTTCCCAAAGAGCCAAATGTTTTTTTGGAATCAAAACCAAGGCATTAGAGAATAGCTTTTTCAATATAGCTCTCTCCACTTTACTCAAAGAGAGAGAGGGAGAGCCAGATGCTTAAACTAACCTGTCGGAGGAGAGCACGAACCTCTTCCTTCTCCAGATAAGGCATGCCTGCATTCAAATCCTCAAGATATAAAGCTCAGAAATACAATGAATGATACACGAAGTCAATTTTCTTGCCAACTAGATACCACAAAGTATGTCCAGTCAAAAGCAAGCCAATGAGAATAAGAACAGTTAAGTATTCTTGTTTTCAAAATAAAAATAGAATAATTTAGTAGTTATTGCAGACAATAACCAATAAAATCTTTACTCTAGGTTGAAGGTTTAAGATTTAACCAAAAACAAAGAAGTATCTGAATACCTTAATTTTTAATCTGTATAATCTAGATTTCTGTAAGCTTAATTTGTTCATTAAGGTTGAAGGTTTATGATGAAACCAAGAACAAACAAGTTTCTGTTATTATATAGTAATCATGGCTTATTTGGGAACTAGAATACCATGAGGAATTTTCTATTAGCTATGTATTTTTCTTCCTATCCAAATTTCTATTTCCATTTAGTTGAGTACTATTATGGCTTTTGGTGCCTGAACACTCATTCTATGTGATGGAAAGGACTTGAATAATGGAATCGTGAATATTTTGCTTTAGTTTGAAGGGCATGGCATAAAGTGTTACTTTTGTTCTTCTCTCTCAATTCAGGTGCTATTTTCTTCTCGTTTTTCTTCCTTTTCTTTTACTGCTTTCTCATTAAACCTTGGTCAAAAACTTTCATTTTTTCTAGATTCATTCCCCAAATCTAGCTCGCCACAAATCCTTCGTAGGACACAAATCCAGAGTTGTCGCACATCAGTTTAGCTTAACAAGTCCAATCAGAACATTCAAATGCTACTCTCATACAACTCTACTTTCAATTAAAGAAGAGAAACCAGTGGCGCAAACTGGTAGGAAATGTTGGAGTAGTCGAAAAAGGTTGCAGTGTTTATCAAATTTCCTACAAAGTGCCAATCACAAGTAATAATAAGGTCAGTCAAAGCTACTGCATTTCCTAGCAAACAAACAATACATAGACCAGGAAGCTAAATGTTCTTATGATGCAGACCTTAAAAGAGAGACAGTATAGGAAAGACAAAACTTGTCCCTGCAGAAGTCAGAAGCCTACTTGTTGTAAGAATCATGTCTAGAAGATCTCAATCCAAAACAATTTTAACCCAATCAGTTCATTGCAATGTGATTCCAATTGAATGCTAAAATTTCACAAGACCTGTTTCCCAGCCTCTTTTTTTTATATTAAAGAGGGACAACAGAGGGTAGCTTTCAAGACGCACCCACAAGCATAATTAAACTATAGACATTAATGCAACACTAGTCCTTTGACAGGAGAAAGGCAGGAAATGATGTCAAGACATCCGATTTATCATCCATATGTTACATCAAAAACTTTTAGCAAGTATGGAATATATTCACACAATAATCAAGCTATATGACCAGAAACAGATAATAAAAATGGATACCACAGAATTAAAAGTACCACAATAGCGTGGATCTGCAAGGAGGCCAACAAATGATATATAGTCCCCTGGCAATCTAATCCGTCCTTCTTGCTCCTCTATCAGAGAATAAGCAATCTACAAGCAAAATGACAACTATGTAATAAAATTAAAATGACAGCTACAGATAGATAAGTTAGCGTGCATCCAACTTGGCAAATGGCATCCCCCCCAGCTCCCAAAAAGAACAGTTTAAATAAGTATTACAGAACAGATAAAGAGCACATAATATGCTCTCGCCTGGTCAATTCAGTATGACTCATTAACAGTCTGCCACCAGTCTATAGATAACTTGATAAATTAACAATACCTATTAAACAGAAAAACCTTATACTCAGTGCTTAGTATCGATGCTTGAAGAACATGTACTATAGTGCATAAAAGATCATTTAAAAAAATCCCAAATAGAATACCAGTTCCACCTATTAGTTACTCACCTGGGTATCAACAACATTATGCAACCTGATGCCAAATTGAAAATACAATGCCTACAAAATAAAATTGATTTTTAACTAAATTAATAAAAGGCTGGTATTAGTGCACTTCATGAAAAGCTAATACCATCTAGAATCAAGCAAGTTCAGCTAGAAACCTCGCTATCCCGTTTGCAATCGTGAATAACTTTGGTGATGTAACTCGACTCGAGCGCAGGCTTACATGCTTCGATAAGTGACTCTCCACCCTTAATGGCATCAACCAAGTAGATAGCATCTGGGAACGCAAGCTGCCAAAACCAATGACAAAAAACAATGCAGTAATAAACTTATATTTTCTATTACGCGCACAGAGCACCACTAAGCTATAGCTGACCTGCATAATACAGAGAGCTCCATGACGACAAAGATTAACACCCTCACAGTCAAAACCAATGATCAGTTGCTTTGCAGCAGAAGGGTTGAGGAACTCGACCGGAAGTTGAGAAGGTTCGGTGACAACACGGATCGGAACCTCATGATCTAGTGGTTTACCACCTGCTTTCCATAAAACAAAACGCATAAATTTTATTTCAACATAGAAATTTCAAAACCAGTAACTTCAAAAGGAGGCTAGCTAACTTAGAATAATTTGCACTAAGATTTAATTAAACCCTTGATTAATCATAGTTATTAGTTAAATGTAAGATGGATACCTAATATTTAAATCATATAAAGCATGATTTAATTTTGATCACAATCACAGAGGTTAATTTATGGGTTGATAGTGGTTAAAAAATGGTGAGAGAGAGAGAGAGATCATGAATTACCGGGGTCGGAAGGGAAAGGACCGTGAGCCTGATGAGAAGAGGAGGAAGCCATGCGATTGAACCATCAAGTTCAATTTCCCTTTTTCTCCTTCCTGGGCTTGCCTTCTCTCCTTTATTTTTTTTTTTCTGTTAGTAATTGATAAAATCACTAAATCTGTTTCAAAAATATTTAAAAAAAAATGAATTTGAATTTTATTTTTGTAATATTTTTAAATTATTGTCATAGGTTACATTAAAAATATTTTTTAATAAAATAAAAACAATATTATTTTAATATATTTTTAAATAAAAAATAATTTCAAAAATGAGAACCATTGTCGAGCTATCAAACATTGACTAAGGGTCTGTTTGGTATTGCGGTTGCTGTTGTGGTTGAGGTTGAAAAAAACAGTTTAAAAAAAATGTTTTTTCTACGGTTCAAAATAAACAGTGAGTGTTTGGTTAAAACAGTTGTTGAATCTGAGGTTGAAAAAAAAATAGTTTTGTGTGTTTGGTTACCAAGTTTTGCATGTAGCTTTTTACATATACACACATATTTTTAGAACTCTCTTTGTATATATATTTTGTATTAATAATCATATTTTTGTAATGGAAGGAATAGATCAAGTCAAATTGACACTTATTTATTATTTGTTCATCAAACTATTTGCAATGCTATCACTAACATTATCCATACGCGAAGGCCTTTGATGGACTGGATGAGAAGTCTGGAAAAAAACCCGAAAAGTCGATGAAGAGATGAGAAGTCTGAAAAAAGTATGAAAACTCAATGACAAAAGTTTGGCAATTTGTTGGATTGGATGAGAAGTCTGGAAAAAAAACCCAAAAAGTCGATGACAAAAAGTTGAAAAAAGCAGCTTCAATCTGTTGCATATAAACCACGGGTTGAAACCCCAAAATGGTGGGGCCTACTTATTATTCACGTGGTTTAAAATCACTTTTATATATTACCAAATACTGAGGACGTGACTTTTTTTCAAATGTTAGCACAACCTCGCAACCAAACGGGAACTAAAAATCGTCACCTTGTATTCCTTTCTTTTCGCGGGTCAACCACGGAAAATTTATTACACCATAACTGTCTAGGACCCGACCCAAATCTAGTTTGTGGGTTGGATAATATAAATAAATTTAAATATTATTATTTTAAATTTAATTTATTTTTTTAAAAGAAAAGTTAAACATGTCACTTGTTTATATTAATAAATAAATAATATATTAATGAGATTCTAAATTGACCGATTAACTAATTTAATTTGAACTGACCAATTCACTTAATTTCTTAAATTCTTGGATGAAATTATAATTTGATTTGATTTGATTTGATTTAATGATTTGTAGTGAATGCTTACGACTCCCAGCTAAATTGTGGAAAATTATAGATCATTGGAAACTTCTGGTTTTACCAACCAACCAACCAAGTTATAATTTTACTAGTAAGCGATCAGCTTACAAAATGTTTTCTTGGATTTTTGAGTTAATTTAGATTGAAATCTAATATAATTCTTTGAGAAAACAAATTAAGTATTTAATTTCATGTATATTTTTCGTGCTTACATTTATATTTCATGAATATTATTTGATTAAAAAAAAACCAAAATGCAATTGTTACTCGTTTCATAAAAATAATAATAAAAAAATGTTATGATGAGCAGTTAAAAGTCTATTTGGTGTTGCGTTTTAAAAATATTTATTATTTTTTAAAAAATATTTTTAGTGATTGTTTTAAATTAATTTTTGTGTGTTTTCAAATGATTTTAATGTGTTAATGTCAAGAATAGTTTTTTTTATAAATAAATATTATTTCGATACAATTTTTGACAAAATACACTCTAAAAAGTAACCTCACCCATAACTTCACATGAAAAAAAATTGACTTTCGAGTGATGTTTAAGAAATTGATTTTAGAATTTTATTAGACAAATAATAAATTAAATTTGATGTATCTACAACAATCTTTTTTTCTGTAGGAATAGAAGAGCAGGAACAACTTCACACTCGAAACAGGAGGAGGTATCTCTGGAAAAAATTGGAGGGTTTTAAGATAATTTAATATATATTATTAGCTACAGTAAAAACATTGTTATTGAATCTTGTTTGGCTCAACATGTTAACCTAGTAACATCTAGAAGCTGTTTGGCACGACGTTTCACCCGTCGTGCCGCAACTTCTGGTAAGAACTTTTTTTCATTTTAAATGAATATGGTTTGGTGTTTTTAAATCATTTTGATGTGCTGATGTTAAAAATAATTTTTAAAAAATAAAAAATATCATTTTGATGTATTTCAGGAAAAATTACCGCAACAGCTCTCCCAAACAGGTCCTTAATTTGGAACTTGGCCCGAGTCAAGTTTTACATTAAATCAAATAAGAATAAGATCCAATTTGACCTCTATTAAAAAAAATAAAAACAGAACCATGTCGTTTTAAACTGATTTGGATTGACTCGTGTTGGGTTTATCTTAAATTATAGGCCTAAATAAATAAATAAATAAATAAATAAAATACTCGTGTACTTGTTCAGTGTATAAGAGCTTAAAATTATTACATTGTGAGGTTAAGACTTATTTATAAATGTTTTAATTCTATGTACTTTTATGGCTAAAGAGAAAAGGAAATGTGAGTTTTGGGTCATTTTGGTATCTTAAATGAAAAGGCAATTTTGTACGATGCCTTGCAATCTTTTATTTTCTCATAGTGAATTTCTTTGATCATCTTGTCTGTTGAGTAAGCCTATGTTGCTAAACCATATAAAATTATGGTGTGTGTTTTATGTGATTGGATTATTTTTAATATAAAAAATAATTAAAAATATATTACTTTAATATATTTCTTAATAATGTTTTTTTTATTTAAAAAAAGCTAGTTACAATACGAACAACTTGTGTAATAGAATTTTGAACAGCCTATACCATAAAATTTTGTATACCCGTGCTTATCCACTTAAACCATGGAGTTATTTGATCTTGTTATCTAATAATTGTTTCTATTAAAATGAATATTAAAATCAATTTGTACGCATCTCGATTAATTAAACTTCTAAGAAAGGTTGTTGCGGAGACTATTATTGTTGGATTGCGAATAAAATTAGAAAATCTTTATATGATTAAATTATTTTAATATATTAATATCAAAATATTTTTTTTTTTGAAAAAAAAATCCACAAATATCTACCAGACACAGAGAAAACCTGAAAGGGATGTTCAATTTCTATTGGACTCATGTCTGCAACAGTTATAAATACAAAAGGACGAAGAAAAAAAACCTAATTTACAAATTGGCAAGAGGGAAGGTGATGGACCATCAGGCAAGGGGTCCACCATCAAACACTTTTTGCCCTTTACCCTTTTCAAAGACTATTTCGACCAATCCCATCGTTTCTCGAACCTCCTTTTTATACCCATAATGCCGATGTCTTGATTTTCAGAATCCATTTACAATGGACTTACAATCTCAGGGATGCTTATAATTATGTTTTGAAAAAAAGTTATTTACTCATTTTAAATAATCATTATTTTTATATGTTTTTGAATTATTTTTATGTATTGATAATATAAAAGATAGCTTTCAAAAACATAAAAATAATAATATTATTTTAATATATTCTAAATAATGTTTTTTTTAAAGCAACTTAAAAACTAAACAACTTATAATATAAAATATTATAGCATTAACAACAGATTTCAAGTTTAAATTAAGAAATATATCCCTTATAAAATCTTAGAATAGTCATTTTTAATCACTCATAAGCCCACAAAATAGATTTTTTAAAGATTGGGTCGCATCAAAAAAGAATTTTGTATACCAATGCTTATCCACTCGAATAATGGATTAAACCCTGAAAGGGATGTTCAATTTCTATTGGATTCATGTCTACAACAGTTATTAATGCAAAAGGACCAAAAAAATAAGAGAAAAAAACCTAATTTACAAATTGGCAAGAGGGAAGGTGATGGACCATCAAGGAAGGGGTCCACCATCAAGCACTTTTTGCCCCTTACCCTTTTAAAGACTGTTTCGACCAATCCTATCGTTTCTCGAACCTCCTTTTTATTAATGGTCTCTTCTAACCCTAAATGCCACTCTCTTTTCTGTTCTTCCTTTTCACAAATATCTGCTTCAAAGTACGTTTCCCCCAGTTATTTGGCCAAAACAACCCATTTGCATCCGGGTTGCTTTGATTTTAGGTTTTTTTTCCAGGCAGTGGAGACATGGTCTGTCTGGGTACTTGAGGTTCAGTTTTATTAATAAAATATTGAGTTGGTTTTGATAAATTTGGGATATTTTGGCCAAGTGGGTTTTGATTTTGGAGGTTTCGGTTAACTGATTTGTTTTTGAGAAGAGCAACTGGTTTCAGAATCTGGATCTGCTTAAAATTCAATTTTTGAAGTGGGTTTTGGTTAAACTTTGATTATTATTATTTTTTCTTGGATAGGTGGGTTCATGGGTTATTTGGTGGGTTATGGTGAAATAATTTTTTTTTTTTGATTAGGAGTTTGTGTGGAATTTGAGATAGAGAGAGGCAAAATTGAGAGATTTGGAGATGAAGAGAGGGAAAGATTATGATAAGATAACGGGGCCTATGTTTCCTAGGCTTCATGTGAATGATACAGATAAAGGAGGGCCTAGAGCACCTCCAAGGAACAAGATGGCTCTTTATGAGCAGCTTAGTATTCCATCTCAAAGGTTTAATCCCGATGCTCTGTCTCGTAATCCGAGTAATTCTAGCGACTCAGCTCCTCCTGGATCCTCAAGCCAGGTACTTTCTGATGTATTTATATCTGTTGTTATCTATCATTCGATGTGGATTTTTTCCTCTCTATGTGACGTTTCTCGCAAGTGATGTTTATTAGAGTTAGTTCTAAGCAAGAGAAGTTATGGTTTGGAATTAGATATCGTAATGATCTAGAATGATTCCGGTTCATTAGAGTTGGTCTTTTGACTTGTTTTAATTTCATATCATGGCTTCTGTATGGTTGTTGACTTGTTTTTGGTTGTAAATTTTATAGTTTGAGGAACCCTTCACATAATTTCGTCCTTTTCCGTGTCATGTTTAAGGTGGTTTATTTATGCATTGTCTTTCAGAATTTCTTCGCATTACTGCTTATTAGAAGAATAAAAGCATGGTTTCTATGTGGATACTATGGTTGTTGAATATGGTGAAGGAGCCAACAAGTCATTCTCTGTTTAATGAGCATTAATTGCCATAGAATGTAATGAATGTGTTCCATATGGTGATGCTGCTAGTTGGTATTCATGATGTCTTAACTATGAGGCATTCTTATGCCATTAGCTCCTCAGAGAGATAATGTTGGTGGTTGATACTGGTTCTTTATTGGCATGTTTAAGTGTAACTTTCACCTGATAGAAGCTATTTGCATTGCATAACGGTTCCCTACAAGTTTCAAGCACTGAAAGGGGTTATGGTGGTCTGATATAAACTTTTATTCTTTGGATGCGAGCTTGTGACTGCTTCTTGCATTTATTCTCTTAATAAGGATTGTGGTTTTACCTTTTTTGATCGTCACGAGTGCTTTATATGCAGGGCAGTGGCCTTGAAAGGCATTTTCATTACCCTCATTATGTCCCTCCTCCAACACCCACCCGTGTGGCTGAGAAACACCATTCCCACCAGCCTGATGGAGGAAATTTGAACACTCCAGTGGCACTGCTTACGCAAAGAAAGAAGGTAGGAGAAGAAGATTTTACAGTTCCTGTTTTTGTTCATTCAGGGAAAGGTCAAAGTCAGACTAAAATGCAGACTAGTGCTGCTCAGGAAAAACTCGATTCCCTTTGCTCTGCTTATTTGGGTCACTCATCGAGAATCCAAAATGTTGGTGATAATGGTTGTATTGGCTCCACAGGTCTCAATCTGAGACCCCACACAAGACACCAGAGTGAAGATAACCTGGAAGTGTGTGTCTCAAGTAGTGATCATATAGCAAGACATTCCACAAATTTGCAAACCAGAGAAAAGAATTACATGCCTGGAGAAGCCAATGCATCTCAAAAAAATCAGCAATATCGAAATAACCTTGTGTCTAATTTTACCAGATTACAGGGAAATGATACATGTTTGCAAAAAGAGACTTCGGGTAGGCTGCAATCAAACCAAAGTGAACATGATGACCATGTTCCTGAGTTGAGGAGTCAAAAAGAGAAAATAAACATTTCTCAGCCTGGAAATGACTCTCATTTGAGGAAGGATTGTAGTAGTCCCAATGAGCCTGAAATTGACAGCGAATGTTTTGGAGACAAGACATGTGAGTCACTGCAATTCAGAAAGGAAGACAGAAGCAATGATGCCTCTGAGACCTCCATGGTGGATTCTATATCAACGTTGGATATTTCTCCAGATGATGTTGTGGGAGTTATTGGTCAGAAACATTTCTGGAAAGCAAGAAGAGCAATTGCCAAGTAAGGCTTCCTGCTTTTTGCTGCTACTCGATTTTTTCGTCAAGGAAAATTCAAAGTTTAGGATTGCATTAATTTTTTTTCTAAATGTGGTGATTGATAGCATATTCTTATATAATGGATGAAATTATTACAAGTTTTGACTTTGTAAATTTTTTGCAGTGTCATATTTTGTTTTAAAATGAACATGGAAAAGCTCGTCTTGTTTTCTGTGGCCTCTCATTCACTTTTGAGCATGTCTCATGTCAGAGGGAAAACATGAAAATTTACTCTACTGACCTTGACAGATTTCTTTGTCTCCCCTATAGATTTCAGTGAGTTTGATTTTGATGCTCTTCCATTTTTGCGTGTTCTCTTAATCCGAAACATGAGAGATTATGTGCATTCCTTCATAAATCATATATTTAAAAAATCAGAACATGGAAAAAGCTCTCCTTGTTGTCTGTGGCCTTGCATTCCCTTTTGAGTATGTCTCATGTCAAAGGGAAAACGTGGAAATATACGCAACAGACGTATCAAATTTCCTTGGCTCTACTATAGATTTTAGTGAGTTTGATTTTGATGCCCTTACATTTTTGTGTGCTCTCTTATCTGTGCCTATATATTTGTAAAAATTGCTTCTGTTCTAGGGTTAGGGCAACGTGTAGTTATAGCTGTTGATTTAAGTTTAGTGTAGAATTTTGGAGGTTTCCTGGTAGGATCAGAAAACATAAGGTGATGTTATTTTTCTATGGGGAAGAGAATGGTAAGTGGAATCCAGATAGCCTCTACATTTTCTTGGTCTCAGGATTAGTTTTCTTATTTAAAAAATGCAAAGCTATTGTTGAGGTACTACATGGAATGCTAACTTTAGGAACATGGAAAGATTGTTTGATTTTGAACTGAAGACTTGTAAACGTGGCTATGGGCAAGGGAGAACTCATTAGTGTGGAATCCTAGGATCTCTTCCAATTTGGCATGTTTGTGTGCGCAAAGGCCCTCGGTAGCATTTTAATGGCGGGTCATCTGACAGCAGGGAGATGGACAATACTATTTTGAGGTACTTTGTCTTTGTGCCCCCGAGACTGGATCATCTCAAAAATGCCCCTTTGCTTCTGCTTTTTGGATACATTCCTGTCTTCGTTTGGTGTTGCTCAGTTTTCCTTGCAACTTTTTCTTCCTCTGTTTTTCCATTTGTGGTACCCAAGGGCTTGGCACAAGAAGGCAAGTAGGGGTGGTGGATGATCCCAGATGATATTGCTGGGCGAGTCATGGAAGAGAGAAACTGGAGAATTACTGCCAGTGTGGGATTGTTGTGTTTGGTGTTTTAAGCTGGAAGGTTTATAGGGCTGGGATTCTGATTGTTTGTGCCTATCCTTTTTCGTGATTTTCCTGATGTACAATTTGCACATGTACTATTTTTTAACTAAACTGGTTCTATATCTTTAAATTTAAAACAGAGTTGTATATTATGTACATGGTGTGACTGTGAAGCTGGCTTGAGCTCCTGTCTATTTTTTGGACTGAGCATGTTTTGAGTATGCAACTATGCTTAAGAATTTATTTACCAGAAAAAAATGAAGAGTTGAAAACAAGTAACCAAAATGTCTGTTCAATGCGTGAAGCTTCAACATTTACATTTGCATGGCTCAGTGACTGTTTTCTTGTTTTGAATTCTGTGTCATTTCTTTCTCTTCCTCGCCCCTCCCCTCTCTTTAAGTGTATATTTCTTTGCCCATGACATTGCCATTGCGGTTCTATTTATATAGTAGTGCATAATGATATGATTTCTACTGAGTGTTTGTAAGTATAGTTAGAGAAGGCTTAAAAGTTTTGGTGGCCTCAGGGAGGTAGGCATCATGGTTTTATTTTTTAGACAAAATTAACACTCAAATAATAAATCAAATGTTAGAAATTTCATTTCCTGCAGAAAAATGACCCAGGTGAACTTTTAAATAGAAACGACATAAATTAGAAGCTGTAAAATCATATTTTTATTTTTAACAAGTGCTTGCCTGGTTTAAATTTTTGGCATTGAGGTCTTTAAAGAGTAATGCTACATTATGCCTGGTTGTGAACAAATGTTGAGGTAAGATGATTCTGGTGATCCTTTTATGTGCTTACCAGAACATGTTACAGATTCTTGAGGCTTTTTTGTCATTGATCCAACTCCTGTTACTTTCTACAGTCAACAAAGAGTGTTTTCCGTACAAGTGTTCGAGTTGCATAGACTGATAAAGGTAAGGTGGTCCCTGTTATAAGTAGCTTGTTAGCCTGGAATGGGTTTCCTTGAATTTATACTTGATCGGAAAGACAATGCCTTCAAAATTTCTTGTTCATACAGGTTCAGCGACTGATCGCAGGATCCCCACATCTCTTACTTGAGGATGAGGTTCATCAGGCCAAACTTCCTGTGAAGAGCTCTCCTTGTAAGAACCTTCCATCAGAATGTGTTGTAACACCTCCAGTTCATGTTGGCAAGCGCAAAGATATTTCAGAGAATCCAAACAGTAAGATGGAGTGTTCTGCAGAGAATGCAATCGGGAAGACATCCTTCTATTCTCCGAAAAATGGTCAGCCTCCAAATTTCATGCCTCATGCAGGACCCACAACAGTTCCTATGGCTGCTGACACCAAAATGGCTCCTTGTTGTTTCCATCCTTCTCCTGGACATCAATGGTTAGTTCCTGTAATGTCTCCCTCAGAAGGACTTGTATATAAACCTTACACTGCCCCTGCAATTATGGGACCGGGTTGTGGAGGATATGGACCATTTGGGTCAATTCCCTTGACAGGCAACTTTATGACTTCAGCCTATGGGGTTCCAACATCTCATTATCATCAAGGAATTGGGTTCTTACCAGGTGCTTCTCCAGTTGGTAATGCTTGCTTTCCCCCGTATGGCATGCCAGGAATGAACCCAGCCATCTCAGGCTCTGTAGTGGAGCAGATGAACTACTTTGCCGGGTCTGGTTCCTGTGGTCAAACTGCTCAGTATCCAGGAGGCATTTTGAGCTCGAACATGCAACATCAAAGCTCAAGTACTGAACTGACTCAAAAGAGTGAAGCTGTTTTACAAGGTATGAAGCTTCAGGCATCTAAAAACACTTCAGTAGTTAAGAGTCCCAGTGGCAGAGTGCGGGTTGGGACTGTTCAATCTGCTGATGGAAGCGCCGCTCCCCCACCTTTCCCTGTGACTCCTTCCCCTGAGAGAGCCCCTCAGCTCCAAGAGACTGACCAGCTGTCGAAAGTGATCAAGGTTGTGCCTCACAATGGTAGATCTGCTACTGAATCAGCAGCTCGGATTTTCCAATCCATACAGGAAGGGAGAAAACAATACGAAACTCTTTAGCTTTTTTTAATGTCTGGCAACTGTTAGTAAACAGCCTGAGACACATCTGAGTTACTGGTGGCTCTTGGTTATTTGCTCTCAGTTTTCTTTTTTGATATAATATTTGTAATGTACTCTCCTCTTTTTAGACCTGATTACAAGCTATTTGTATGTAGATAGTCTGTAAGGATACATCATCGCAATGTAACATGAATGTGTTAATCTTCATGCCGTTGAATACTTGTGTACTGTGCTGAAATAATTTTACCGAGTTGTCATGAATCTTAAAAAGGGAGGATATATTTTGCACTGACAACTTCTGATTCTCTCCCTCTCTCACAGAATCAGAAACTTTTTTTTAAAAAAAAATTGCATTTCTAATATTTCCTTCTGTGAAGTTGTCTTTGCCGATCAATTATCCAGTGCAGTGGATTATTAACATGATTTCCCGTCACTTCCAATTTCAAGTAGCAGCAAGATCCAGGATTCGCATTCTCTCCATGAAGGACACTACCATGCCAAAATTTCACATGCAAATCTGGTGATACTCAATTCAGCAATCATATTGTTGAGGTTCATATTCAAAATAAAGTTGATGACGGATCAAAAGACTGCCGAATGAGTCTCGTAATTTTTTTTCCAAACCATATTTCAAAGAAAAATGCCAAGAATACCCCACAATCAGGTTTATAGTTATCTATTATCCTTTTAACACCTTCAAAAAAAAAAAAAAACTTTTCAAGACATTTATTTTTCAGGTTTTCAATGCTCTCATGGGCAACGGTAGCTTTGACCTGGCCCTCCGAAGAAAAATGTAGCTTCATCATTTGCATTCCCTGCTTTGTAATTAACTGCTGAGTAGCAATTATATTCGTCTTTCCAAATGCCAACAAAAGTAGGGTACTTGTATGACTTTGAATAATCCAGAATCCTTGGCTGTCCAATGAAACATGCAAGACCATACAATTCCTCCGCGTCATTTCCACTTCCCATGGCTGTCTTTGTGTGGGGAGTTTTCCTGACATTAACACTATAAACTTGTCCTCCCCATTCAACAGATGTGGCGCTGTGTTTTAGCAACGAGAAGAGACTTCCAGGCCAGTATCCAACATAAATGTCATGAAATACCAGCCACCAATTGGTTGTGGTTGGATCCTAAGTGATTTAACAGATGAAACTTATGTCAACTGAAACATCATTAGTAAATGTCTCAACAAAGGTAGAAAAGAAAAGATGAAACTTATGTCAACTGAAACATCGTTAGTAAATGTCTCAACGAAGATAGAAAAGAAAAGACTACTTCATTACCATGAAGATGTTGATTGGGAGAACATACTGTTGTTGAAATGAACTAGAACCGGGATCGACAGCTCCACCAAGAGCAATTTCGGTGCTAGTTTGCACGAATCCATAACAGGTAAGGTCGAAGCAACCTGTTTTTTTGTATCCATCAACCTAATAGAAAATGAAAATGAAAAGGCATGAAGATTGTCAATAACTGATGGAGAAATATTGTTGTTTGAACATTCTTCTGTAAATGTGTATTTTTCAGAAGAACTTACAGTCCAGTACACAAAAAATCTAGTCCGTGCATCACTATATTCTGCAGGGTGTACCTGGAAAAAAAGTTGGTAACATAGAGAGCAGAATAAGGACCATTAACACTGTAAGAAAAACTGGAGGAGGTTTCAACAATCCTATCTGTTGATGAACTAACCGTCCATCCTGCTTCCACGCTTTCGAAATTGTTTACTTCACCATTCTTAAGCCAGATTTGAGCAGTGGTGAATTCAGGTAACTTTTCAACTCGTGGGTTCCAGACATTTATTTCTCCACTGGCTCCAATATAATTGTATCCATATGTCATAAGGACAGCGGTCTGGTTCAGGAAGAAAATCATTTTTTAGTGTTGGACATCAGTATTATCATAGGGGTTGATACGGGGATGATTAATTTAGTATATAACATCAGAATTACAACAAAGAAGTGGTTTTAATTGCTGTGCATGTAGCAGGAAAGTATATATTGAATATGCAGATTATTCGTTAGCATAAGATAAGTGTACATGTAACCATCAAATTCAAGGATTTTAAAAGGACGCTTACAGAACGATTTTCTGGAGTAGGATAAAGAATTGAGTCTCTGGTGTTGTTGAGGTACATAAAGCGATCTTCGCTGGCTGTTTTGTTTGTTCTATCGAGACGTTCAGGGCTCTTTCTCCCATTAGTTCTCAATAACTCTCGCCTTCGGATTCTGCGGATAGGAATAGTTCCCTTCGGACAGCTACCTCTTTTTTTCCAAAGTTGAGACACAACTGGCCGAGAATTCTCGTGCTCTCCGTTTGGAGTCTCTATTGAAGGAATAAAGCTGGGTTGCATCTGCATATTTTGTGAAGCTGAGGCAACAGTCGACACTTTCTTGTGGATTTTGGGGAGAAGAAAGGAATAATAGTAAAAACAATACCATATGCAAAGAACATGGATTTTCATGGAAGAACTCGTGCTCTTTTTTAGCAGATTCAGTAATCACAATTGCAAAATTTAGGTAAGAAAATGTAAGGTTTATGAAATGGAGCTTGGAGATTCACCTGAATTGTATGGTTTTTCAGAGCAGGATGATCAAAAGCAGGTTGCCTGTAGATATCAACACAAGCAATTACATCTCCATCTTCACTCTGCAAGAACATTACCAAGTGGCAATACATTAGGCTTGCTATCCATGCCTTTAACAAAAAACTTATCTCTAGATAAGACTCATCGTATAGTGAGACTCGATCGCGGGAAATCATTTGAAAAGAAATTGATATGAAAAAAATTACACATCTGGGGGTGCTGGTAACTTGGTATGAAAAATAGTTGAGATGAAGAAAGAAATTCATGTCAGTACTGACTCATGGTTATGTTTGTTTGAAGATAGTATATATAATATACCTTAATGGTCTTGACTGCAGGTTTATTGAGAAGCTTTAACCTCCTATTGATTTCAGATCGATAATTTCTAGCTTTAGCTTTGCCATTTACTCCATTGCTCAATATGCAAAGTAGTATCAGCAACAAAAGCATGGAAAAACTTTTCTCCATCTGTATGAAAAGTCTGTTCTCTACCTGTTTCCCTCTCTCTTGCAATCTAAGATGAAGAACACAAATAGACTCTCTTTTGTCAGAGCAGGAGGAATGGCAGCCCCAGAAAAATATGTGCAGGCATATGGACTCCCCCTGAAAGGAAGTTGAGATTTCAACAGAAAAGATTTTTCAGTCCTGGAAAACTTTAATTACATTCCAAACTATTTCAAAATCCTCGGATTATATTTCACTAAAATCGCTTCTACTTTCCATGAAAAGATTACCAATTTCTCCCGCTGTAGGATTTGTGATAAAGATCAAGATCCGAACTTTGGACAGCATGTGATTTCCTTATCATATAATTAGTCCTCCAAGTCTGCGTTATATAACTTTTTTTTAGTCGGATTTCATGACAGAATCTAGAAAGAAAAAATTAACAACTAATTAAGGAAAATGCAAGGCAAAGACAAAAAGAAAATGGACATGGCAACGCTTGGTTACCTCCTGTTTTGAAATACAAAAAATTATTCTGAATCCATCCGTTTTATATCTCTCTAGTTAAACATGTATTTGTCCTCACTATCTTGGTTTTCGTCCCTGTATAGTAATCAAATGTTATTATTGTAAAACTCCAAAATGCCATAACAGCATTTATTTGAACGTTTCGTTACTCCTTGTTTTGAAAATACAAAAAATTATTCCAAAACCATCCGTTTTATATTTTTATTATATCTCTTTAACTGAACATATTCTTGTTTATCTTGTTTTTTTGCAAGGAAGATAGTAATCAAATGCTATTATCTTAAAACTTTTTTTTTTTGGATTCTAGGAACCCCGCCCCTAGAAAACGCACTATGTGGGCCCAGGTGAGCGAGTAAAATCCCAGTTGTCCCAAACTCTTACAAGAGATGCACGTCCTAACCCGAACGCAGGATCTCTTGTACAGATCTCACGCTCTTTGTCATCACACTACGCTCCTTGGGGACTATTATCGTAAAACTCCCAAATGCCAAAACATCATTATGTGAACATGACCACATTCAGTTTACTGTCGAACATAGAAACAAGACAGGTACAACTGCATTCTCTAATTCTTAAGATTCTTCTGCCAATTGTTCTAAGAACATGGTTTCTTCATGTGGTTATGTTTTCTGTTTTTAATTGCAAGAATCTTTTTATCAAGGGAAGAGTGAATGCATTTACATCTGGGAAGACAGAAACCTGTGCGTTATAGAAGCATAGAATCTGAAATAAGTCAAGTTTCATCAATTCAGCAGCACTTGGGAATTGATGAGATCTTTGTTGCTGGCACATTAATACATTACAATCTTAGGGTGCGTTTGGTATTGCTTTTGGTTTTATGGTTGATGTTTTTAAAAAATAGTTTCATGAAAAGCACTTTAGCCGCGGTTCAAAATAATTTTTAAAGTGTTTGGTTAAAACTGTGGTGAAGTTTGAGGTTAATGAAAATCAATTTCAAGTGTTTGGTCACCAAGTTTTTCATATTGCTTTTAATTTGTGAAATTTTTATTTTTATTGAAAATTAATTTTTTTTGGTGTTTTTAGATCATTTTCATGTGTTGATATCAAAAATAATTTTTAAAAAATAAAAAAATATATTTTAATGTATTTCTAAATAAATAAAAAAAACACGTTGTTTTAGTTTCTACAGAACTAAAATTTAAAACACAATAAAAAGTTTAAACATGTTTTACTTTTTAAAAAAAAATATTTTTGAATATATATAAAAAATAAATTTTAAGAGATTAACAAAAAAAAAATAATTGTAATAACTTTTAAATATAATATTTTAAAAAACAAATCGTATGTTACCCACAAGCTACCACATGGCCTTTTCGTAGACTTTTTAACAGAGCAAAAACATTAACATCGAAACAATGTGAAAATCCAATTCACTTTCCACTCTCCACCCCCAGCAGCTCCCAGTATCAAAAAACAAGAAAAACAGCAAATTGTTGTTTTTCTTGCGTTGGAGTTTTGAGCAAAATTTGATGTGGGATCCATGCCAAAAATCTCCGGATGACAATTAACCAAACACTAGATTAAAGTGTTTTCTTACAACCTCCGGTTACACCACAATCCCAAACACCCTCTTAATCGAAGCAAAGCAGGTCAAATGAAATTTCATGGTGGTAAAGTTATACCAGTAACATCCTGTAAGTTACAGCTTGTTCTTTTAGCTATTTTTTTTATGGCTATCATTTTGATATGATATATTCATTAATGGGACAGGCTATAAATTTATCGGATGCCACTAATTATAGTTGAGATCATAAAATTTCTCAATCCAAATGGCCTGAATCGTAGCAGCATTACAAGTTCTGATCAAGGGCACAAGGGATTCTGACCGGGCCCTCCGTAATAGAACTCAGGATCTTCTATGTAATCACCGATATACTCAGCATTATAGCACCTGTACTCGTCCAGGTAAGTTGAGACCCACTCTGGGATCTTCAGGACTAGAGAGTTTTCACGAATTCGCATTCTCTTGATACAGCCGGAGTCGCCTGATATATAATCAGGAAATTGTCCATTACCCATAGCTGTCCTGGTGTGGGGATGACGCCCTAATTTTGAGCTGTACACTTCGCCTCCCCACTGAGCAGTTTCTGCATTGCCACGCAACGAAGCAAACAAGTCAGGTGGCCAGTAACCCAGATTAGTTTTCTCTCCATACTGCACCCACCAGTTGCCCGTGTTTGGATCCTGAAACAAATTCAGATGAAAAGAGAGACACATTTCAGATTACAGGGATGGCTGAAGTGGGGGGAAGGCCAGCATCATCTGACAATTAGCTTCTCCGACCTTAAAGATGAAAAGGGTTATTTGATATGGGAGACCAGAAGGGACAGAAAGAGGATATATCGCTGCACCGAGAACAATTTCGCTGCTAGTTTGAACGAAACCAGGACATGTAAGATCAAAACAGCCTGTTTTCTTTGATGCATCAGCCTGATTCCAGACAGAAGAGAAAATAGTGAATCAAAACTTGCGCTGGCCTTTTCAAAATGGATGAGATTTTAACATTGCTTCGCATTTCTCTTCATTTAGAGCTTGCGTGCAACAAGATAGGCCTTGCTTGAACTTACAGTCCAATACACAAATAATCGAGTTTTTCTGTCTCCATAAAGACTTGGATTTACCTGCAAAGTTGATAAGTGTTCTGGATAATCAGATTTTATGGAAGAAAAACTGGACATTGCACAGAGACAACAAACAAGATGCAGTTGTTTAGCTTTGAGTTATGTAAATCAAACACAGTACGAATTAACAGTGTTTTGCTAACCGCCCATCCAGCTTCGACACTCTCAAAATCATAGTAAGGTCCACTTTTCAGACTAACTTGAGAAGTACTGTATTCGTCATCAGATTCAACATGAGGATTCCAAACTTGTATGTCTCCCTTAACCCCTGAATAACTATACCCTTCTGTGAGAAGTATAGCCACCTGATTAGCATAGCGCAAAATTAGATAGCATTCAAGTAGAACACGATGAATGTGTAGTTGAACCATCTCATTTGAAAGCTTAAATTGTTAGGTAATATCGCGGAATATGATTTATATTATTCTCTAACATACATCCTCAAGTGAAAACTCTTTGGGCTTAAAACTTGCACACAGGTCTAGTACCTTATGCTTGATTTTTATCAAATATAATAAAAGTGCTGAGATTTGAACTCGTGACCGCTGGGTCAACAAGGCTTTGATACCATGTTAAGGAATCATCTCGCCTAAAAACTTAAGTTATCAGGTGAGACCTAAAATATGATTTATATTATTCCCTAACAGTTGCATGCTTAATTAGAAACGATGTTCTATACCGAGCGATTACTCTGCTGAAGGTTTGAGCCGATGTCTTCATTGATATGAGTAAGAGGAGGATAAGAGCCAGGCTTCTTCCTTCCATAGTCTTCAAGTGAATTTGTTTTAAGCGATACTTTTTGCGGTAATCTTCGGACTGGAATTGTTCCCTGACGACAGCTTCCACTTTTCTGCCATAGTCGTGATGCTAAACTCATTGAAGAGTCTTGATTCTGCAATCTATTTGCTTTTGCTGTTGCTTCCTCTATATTTGGATCGTAACTGGGTGCCATCTGAATAAAAAATTAACTTGAAACAATTTAAGCTAAAAAAAAAACCGGAGAAGAGAACTTCTGCTAAAGTTAATCGTAAAATCATGACCTGGATGGTGTGATTCCTTAAAGCAGGATGATCAAAAGCAGGCTGCTTGTAGATGTCGATGCAATCTATAATATCACCATCTTCACTCTACTGGCACAGATATTGTCAGTGATTGAATAATCTACCCGCTCTACTACAACTATATACATTAATATTAGCAAATGGAAGTTTACAGAAGAAAGTCCCCAAATTTAGCAGGAAACTTGTACCTGAAGTCTTCTTACTGTGCTGCTTTTGAGGTGTTTTATCTTTTTTCTGACTTCCAAAATCTTCTTTCCTGGTATCAAGTCACCCTCGCCGATCCCAGAACCAAAAATAATTATTCCCAACAGAATGGCCATTCCTTTAAGTGGCAAACCACGAGAACAGCAGCTTCCGGCCATTTCTTACAGGGAAAAGCTGCTTTACTCGATAGAAAATCTTGGAAAAAATAATGATTCGCACAATCCCCTGCCCCAACAATGATAAATGAACTTGAACGAGATGTAATCATCACTTAATGAAGATCAAATCATGCGGAAATTCCAAGTACTTTCAAATTCAAAAGCACACAGTTTTTATGGCTCACCTTCTAATCATCCATTTTACGTTTCCATCCCGTCATGTGACATGCAAAATTTGCATCATGCATGTACACTGGATTCTTGAAGAATATAATTTTGGAGCATTTTGGAATCAAACCCGTAGGCTGTAGCCAGTGACCAACTTTTGAGATGAACAATTAAGCTGTCAATAGCTAAGTGTTTGGGAATGTGTTTGTAAAATGTTTTTGAAAAAAAAAAGAATTTTTTTTGTTTTTATTTTTTATTTTAAATTAAAAAATAATATTTTTAGATCATTTTGATGTACTAATATTAAAAATAATTATAAAAAAATATTATTTTAATATATATCTAAATAAAAAATATTTTAAAAAACAATTTCAATAATACTACCAATCAGACAGCCTAACTCCTTTTGCTTTTGTGTTGCGACTCTTTGGATCCCAATATCTTGACTGAGTAGAAAAAACATTTCCCTGTGCATACAATCCGGAGAATTTGACCATACAATCTTTGCCACCTGGTAATCAACACCATCATGATTTCCATCATCAAAACACGTAATTGTAAGGTGAGGTGTAGAAATCAAATTAGATCCATTTATGTTAATTATATTTTTTTTCTTGCTATTTTTTATATTGTAATCCCATCAATTTATGCTAAAACCTAGTCCACCAAACATTTAAGTGTAATCCTATCAATAACACTTGAAATCTTCAGATCAAGTCATGGGTCCAATGCCTGCTGTGTAAAACTTCAACGTCCTGGCAACGGGATTGAAAACCTCTGGAAATAGGCTGCGGTGATTTCAACCGCATATGATGATGTTTAGCTGAAGTCCTGTTCTTTGTTAGTAATTTCGAAATTCTTTTTTTCTAGTTGAATTTTTTCGTATAAAAAATATGTGATGGAATTTTCTATAGCACATTGATCAAAGTTTTCAATTGGAGTCAGTTTAAGTCATATGTATGCAATTGGATCCTGTTTCTATCTTATACTATATTTATTTTAATTTCGCACGTATCATTCAATTGCATATTACAATAACTCCTGAAAATAAGTTTTTTTTTTCCATTATAATAACTCCTGAAGATAAGTTTTCGATTTTTTTTGTATAATTTCCTTGCAGGTATAGTAAAATTAAAAAAAAAAAAAAAGTACTCTTAGTATCATGCTACTGTAAGAAATGTCATTTTCTAGAAAAAAAAAATAAAAGAAAATAAAAGAAGGGGAGCAGCAAATTCATAATCCTCAAAACTATCAAGGACTGTTATGAGTTTTCAAAATAATTGTATATTGTATTTATTTCATATTACCATACATTAAAAAAATATTTTCCTTATAAGGAGTAAGAGTATTTCTTAATTTTGGTATGTAGAAATTTTTTAAGATAAGACAAAATGTTTTGTATTTATAATAAATTCCTTTTTACTGTATAATTCTTACAACATAAGGATATTGTTTAGGCTGAATTGAAAGAGATCCTCATGATCTTGTCTATTTTTTCACATTGAAATAAACACCACTTAGAATTTATTTATGTTTTTAAAAGGTTTGGACATCATTGTACTATAATGTTTTTCGTCATATAGGGTTTTAATGGTGCCAACTTGGTATATTATGAGTTTAAACTTGTTGTTTAAAAGGAAAATTACTAACAAAAAGTTACTAGCATCTCAAATCAATGTTTAATTCAGAACATATCCAGCAAAATTATTTAATATAAACAAATTATTATTTGCATACATTTAGAGAAATTATTTTTAATTTATAAATATAATCAATAACATTAATATTATGTTTCCTGAAACACATACCCTTAACAGGTATGAATATAATGTTTGTTTGTTTTGCGTTTTAAAAACATATTTGAAAAAAAAAATATTTGCTTCAAATTATAATTATTTCAGATTATTTTGATGTGTTGATGTCAAAAATATTTTTTTATTTTATTGATGTCAAAAATATTAATTTTAAAATAATAAAATTATTATTATTATTATGATGTTTTTAAAGTGAAAACACTTTAAAAAACAATAATTATTATACTTCAAACACCCTATAATAAATCTACCAAAAACAGTAGATAATTTTTTATTTTGTAAAAGTAGATGATTGTACCTTAGCAACATATAATAGTATCATGATTTCTTATTGAATGTGTAAGAATCTCGTAATTTTTTAAATATTATTTTCAGATTAGGAGTCCAGAGAGTGGAGAGTCAATCAGGTTTTTTTAAATTTATATTTATTAGACTATATTATTATTATTATTATGCAATTCAACATCTAATAACGTTCCAGCCAGACTAGTTTTATTTGTGATCTAATAGGCATAAAAAGAAAATTTGGACACGAAATGGATAATATCCTAATAATTTGGTGGTGTATTTGATATTTGCCATCAACGTGGATATAGAACCCCAGACGCATTTCTCGCTGACGCAGTGCAGAGATCATCACAACAGACAGTGAGAGAGAAGAAGGGGAGCTTGATTTTGACGCTGAAAGGGAAAAAATGGTGAATCACATGCTAATGATAACAGCTGATTTCGAGAACATCGCTAGCCTCCAGCCTCAAGGCGGTTGCGATGATCCTAATTTCTCTTACTTCTTCAAGGTCTACTCTCTTTGTTCTATCATTTTTCTTACAATTAAATTAACATATGTTAAGGATTTTTTTCACTGTAGCTTCTTCTTCTGATTCTTGCTTAGTTTGTTTTTAATGCGATTTTTTTATTTTGTAGCTTAATCACTTTTTTTTTGTGTGTGGTTTTATATGCTTCCATTTTTTTCTAAAGTGAATAATTAGGATAATCAGTGGTTATTTTCGGTTTTCGGTTTTTTTTTTATATCCACCTGGTATCATGGCCTTGTTAGCCATGGGGTAGGAATGGAATGGGAGTCTAGTTTGTCTATTTGTTTTGGCTTTTGAACGGGTGGATCTAAGCTCATAGGAGTGGTCCCGGTAGTGAGTCCGAGAATGCTGTAAACCCTTTGGTTTAGCTCTATCCGGTACTGACCCCATTTTGATATATATATTCATAATAATTTCAAGACTTGCTTGTATCTCAAGCTTTGAAATGCCAGTTTGGAGGAGAAATGTTTTTGGCAAAAATCCTTGGATTGTTATGGTAAATCCCATGCTCTATTAGCAAAATCTTTTGAAAAAATTGATTTGGATAATATTGTTGAAAATTGTTTTGTTTTTGAAAATTATTTTGAAGGGTTTCTGAAGTCACCACCTCCTTATTTGAGAAAACAATTGGAAGAGGGGTATTTGACTATTTGGAATTTAAAACCATCACCTCTTTGGATTTTGAAAGATTTTGATAGAAATTTGTTTCTCATGCCATGAGGAATCATCTTTTGTTTTAGCAAAAGAAGACACTAATTCTTGGAGTAACAATTGGGCTTAAAACAAAAGGACCTTTAATGTACCTATGACAACCAGTGTTTGGGTATTGTTTGGTATGGTCGAACAAGAGGCTGAGGAACTGGTTGAACTGTTAACTTCCAGTGAGGAAATCTCATCTTCATCAGAAATCATTTGAGCCCATGTTTTGGACTTTTAATCTGCTTTTTTGAATTGCGAGGGCATAATGCCCCTTCCTGTGTTTTGTTCTTCAGGTGGCATCAGGTCATCTTCCTTGCAGAAACTCTCTTGTAAAGAACTTTGGAAGGGAATTTGAATCTTCTTTGCTTTTTCATCAATCTATTTGGGTCTTACATGTATATTGTATAATGTTTTAAATTCTTATGGTTTACTGCTTCTATTTTATGTTCCTTTGTTATTGAATATAGTCACTAGTGGGATCTGCTAGGTTGTTTGTTGATTTATGTATTTTTTTATATGTTTTGCTTGTTGGGGATGTAGATAAAATGTGGAAGGTGTGGAGAGGTGAGCCAAAAAGAAACATGCGTGACCTTGAATGACACTGTTTCGCTTCATCAGGGAAAGGGAACTTCTCATCTCATTCAGAAGGTAATCTTTTGTTTCCTTGTTCCTTGTATTTTTGTAAAATCAATCACACAAGCTCGTGTGATTAGCTAGCAGTGGAATTGATTTATTGAGATGTAGTGTTTGTTTAATTCATGAATTGATGATGCTCTGGTTGGTTGCTGGGAATGAAAAAGAGAAAGTTGAGATCTTGAAAGTACATCATTTACCACGGTGTTTCATAGCTCTGTTGATCTTGATTCTATGTTTTCTTCTTTTTTTCAGGTGTAATGTGATTCAAACATAGCCAGGACTTTAGTTATTGGTTTATTTTCGTGTCGATTTCACCTTTGCAGCAACAAAAGAAGCTGTTTAAATTTGTTGAGTTATGTTTAGTCATTGTCTGTAGGATCAAGTCCCGTGAGAAAATTTTTAGTAACATGATGTTATCATTTAGGTTTTTCTTGGTGTTTTATAATTAGTTAAGCTTTGAAAGTATTAAAATTTTGATCAGGCAACAGGTTAGTTTGTTTTTGAACTATAAATAGCAAACTGTAATTATAGACGTGCATTGAATGATCCTTCTTGTGTGAAAAGCAAATGAATTGCGTGAATTGTTCTTGTTATTTTGTAATGACCGTGTTGACTATTTACATGTTGATAGGTCCAGGGAATTGATAGTAGCTTTGAGTTATTTGGTTATATCAGCTTATTTTTGCTCTTGGTCATCATGAATGGCAGTATTTCGTATGAAATATCATCTTCAAATGCTGAGTGGTGATTCTATGATCCTTTTTTTTCCGTTAATAGTGCAAGTTTTGTGGGAGGGATGGAACTGTGACAATGATCCCAGGCAAAGGCAAACCACTGACCCAGGAATTGAGTGAGGGAGGAAAATATGCCCCGTTGATGTTATTTGACTTTAGAGGTTATGAGCCTGAGGGTTTTGTATTCAGTGGTGCATGGAATGCTGAATCTGTAAGTTTCTTTTCCTGAAACTCTCTTAACTGGACATTAACCATTCAAAAGTATAAATAGTTTGTGAATTTTCAGTAAAGGACAATAAGACTCGGGTGCATTTCTTTGTTTAATCCCTTGGAATTATAATGGTTAAAGAGGATTGGGATCTAATCCAAGTCATTGGCTGAATATCAATAGTTATGATTTCATTCCTACAAATTAATATGTGATTATAATTGTTTTTGAAACAGTATTTTCTTTATTTTGTGAAGAAATCCTAACCATTGATTTCAAATCAACGGCTTGATTTCATGAACATGACCTATCGTGTTCCTTGATCCAAATCTATTAAAGGAATGCTCAAGCTTATTTCTCCATCTTTACTGGGCCAAAGGAGTATGCACATGACTTCTTATTTGCAATGCTATTTTTTCCTTTTGTGGTTGACTTTGAACTTGGTGCTGCTTATGAAACATTAAGACCTGTTTGCATTTCTCAAACATTCAAGACCTGCTTATATGGAAGGAAGCTTTATATCCAGGGTGGACTTGTAAGAAATCTGATCAATCCCGGTGCCTATAACTGAGTTGCAGACTTGCAAATGATAAGATGGAGAAATTTATCAGCCATTGTTATGGAATGCAAAACCATGTGTTCAAGCTAGATATGCAGGGGAATGGAACTGGGAGGCTTAACACATTAGTGTATTCACCATTTTATCTTAAATTTGACATATCTTGTCGTTCAAAATAGGTTTAGATGCTTGGTGCACACCAATGATTTTAAATATACTTCATGTCAAAACTAAAGGTGTATATGTGTTGGGATGGGAGGACAACAAAACAGAGTGATAAACAACAGATTCAGGAACTTACAGAATGGAAAATTACTTTTTCTAGTCTTTGGTAGTTGAAGTTTATGCACCCTACTGACTACAGAACAAAAACTGGTAAAATTTGAACGAAACCACAAACATTTGTTTACTTTCTTTGTTAAACAATTGGTGTACCTCCCATGATTCTTATTCTTTTATTAATAGATGAACTTTGTTATTGATATATTGTGCATGGCTTCAGTTGCAAATTATCCATGCTTCTTTTTGTGAACTCTTCTTTATGCAATATTTGAGTCACTACATGTCTGGAAGAGTTCGGTGTCATGTCCTTTTCTTGATAATTATTTCCAACTTATAGCAAGTCATTTCTGCAGATTGCAGGGACAAAATATGAAGACATTGACTTGTCTGGAGATGACTTCAACGAGTACGATGAGAAAGGAGAGTGCCCGGTTATGATATCCAACCTCCGTTCCAAATTTGAAGTGGTGAGGTAGAGTGTACGTTTTCTACATGCAGATATTCAATTTCTTGCTGATGAAATGTAGTAGGCATGAGACCAACTTCTGGCAGTGGATTGATGCACTATTTCAAGTTTCTGAATGATGGTTGATTTTATCTGCCAAAATATCAATGAATCACACCACCGTTGACGACGCTTGTGAAATGTGTTTTTTGGTTATATTTTTCCAGAATGTTTATGATTTGCTTTGATGCCCTGTTGATCTTGATATGTGGACCATCAAAATTGTTTGTCTGAGCCTTGACTCGGCATGGAAACTCAGCTGAATTGTCTCGAGTAGTAAATTTTCTCAGCACTATACGCTGTCGAGTGCGGCATGGCTTGTGACTTGTGATTTTCACTTTTTTTATTCTCCTGTTGAGTCCCTGTCAAGACTCTCGCCGAAATTTTGTATTTTTAATATCATTATTTCATGACTAGATAGGTGGCGCGAGAGTTTTGCTGCGAGTCAGGTTTAATTTTTGTAGCATAAAAACATCGCTCAATGACATTTTAAAATCCATGATTTGATAATATAAAAAGTAAAATTAAAAAAATATCTGAAGGAAATCGATAATCTTATGCGACTGGAATAATCTATTATTTAATGGTTTTTCCGTAGCTTTGTTTCGTCATATAGCAAGCACATAAGCCACTCAAAGAGTGTGAAACCGCTTTGCATGATGGCCGTGCTAGTAGTTTTTTTAATAATTTCTAAAAATAAAGAGAGATTGAATATCACATAACCCAATTTGATAATGACAAAAACACCCCTGAATGAAAAGCTTTAAAAAAAATATTTTAGGACAATTTAGTCAATCTATTTTTTAAAAAAATAATGTACAAAACTGAAAAGCACCCCTTAAAGTAATTAAATAAAAACAATTTTTAAGAGTAATCTAGTATTGTTATTGCACTGTAAAAATCTTAGTCAATCTATTTTTTTTAAAATAATGCACAAAATTGAAAAACACCCTTAAAGTAATTAAATAAAAATAATTTTGAAGAGTAATCTAGTATTGTTATTGCACTATAAAAATATAAGGTGATTATAATACCCTCATGTCTTTTATTTATTTATAAAATTTGAGTTCATGTGAAAAGATAACCTTGCCTTAGTAAAGAAATAGTAAAATAATAATTTTATTGTCCAAGTACTTCTTTTTATACAAGGTAACACTCTCAGGAAAGCATATTTTATAGGTTCTAGTAAGCGAGTAAAACCTTGATTCTTGCAAAGAGTACATGTCTTGATTCAAACTCGAGACCTGCTGCAAAGATCACATGTTTTTTATCATCGCGCCACATCCCTTGAGATACTATCCAAAATATGTTAAAAACTTATCCCTTAGACGTTTTAGCAATTTGTATAATGTATGCGATTATATTAGCTTCAAGTAGGATGGTTTAATACGAATGGTCAACGAATTCAGCAATATTTCTGTGAAGTGCTTTGAAGAATCTGGGCACGCAAACAGTGTGAAGAGGATGGACAATTCTTCAAACAAGGATTGTGGTCACAGCAAACAGTGTTGTTATTCAACTCTAGCAAAAAAAAACAAGAAGGTTAGGCGTCTCTTTCTGCTTCATTAAGATGGCTGAAAGTCAAGTCCGAGCGGCAGGCATAGGCATAGCACCACCTTCCCTGCCTGAAACGTTAGGATGACAATGTGACACGATTATACAATGATGTTTCGCAATACGCGTTAAAAAATATATTTTTTTAATTTTAAAAAAAAAATTATTATTTTTAAATAGTATAAAAAATAATTTTTAAAAATAAAAAAATATATTATTTTAATATATTTCTAAAAAAAAAAACTTTTAAAAACAATCCCTCTCTCTCTCTACCACATATGCACATAGCACCCTTAATCCGTCACTACATTGCCCATATGCTCTTATTGATGACTGGTGAGTGGTGAGCATATTTGACGTGAGGTATCGGATGAGCGAAGTTAATAAACCCGGCTCAGTGAGGTACTGAGGTATATTTCTCACAGACAAATACAATACAATAAAATAATAATATTAATTTTTAAAAATTATTTTCAATATTAACACATCAAAATAATTTATAAACATAAAAAATTATTTAAAACAAGAAAATTATTTAAAAAAAAAACATTTTTCAAGTAGTTTAGATTATACCCCTTAGTTGAATGGGATAATACCCTCGCGTTAATTTATCTCAACTGAAGCGATATTTAAAAATAAAATATAATATATATATATATATATATATATATATATATAATTTTTTAATATAAAAAAGGGCTAAAGTTTTGTGATGGTATTTTAAACCTGTATATGTATAAAGAGAACTGGTTGTAATGATGTCGATACGTGTGGTTTGGTAAATGATTGAGATTCTTGTTTTACATTTACCACTCTTTGTCACGAAAATGATTAATTTTCCCACTAAAACGAGGGCATTTCATTTCTTTTGTTTGAAGAAACCGTGAGCATTTTCATTGATGTACTTGAGGTTAGAATCTCGTCTTACTATGTGGGATGGATTAAAAAAAATCATATAATTAAATAAAAAGTAATTCAATTATATAAGTCTGGAAAAATTATAATAATATCTTTTAAAATAAATATTAAAATAATAATATTTTGACCATTACGAGTTTTGCAGCTTGACTCATCAAACCTCAACTAGTGTCATATTATTTTTTATTTAATTACATTATAAAAAGTTAAACTGTTTTTTAAAACTTAAAAATATCATTGAAATAAATAAAAAGAAACAACAATTGGTCAAAGATCATCAAGATCCCCTTCCTTCCCTCAATTTCACTCCATTTACCTTTTAATATTAAAAATAAAATAAAAAACATTTTAAAATATAATCATCGAAATACCCAAAAAAACCACAGCCAAAGCCAACCCTCTCACTCCATTTACCATTTGTGTGACAAAACATTCTTAAGACTCGGATTTCACAGATCATCAATCTCCCCTTCCTTCCCTCAATTTTACTCAATCCCATGTACACTTAACTCCCTCCCTCCCCCCCCCCCCCCCCCCCCCATACTTCTCCCTCTCTACTCACTCTATTGGAGTCAGAGAGAGAGCCCCCCCCCCTGCTCTTGCCACCAGACTTTCTATTTCCTTTTGTCTAACTCCGTCAGCCAGTCTCGATCTCTCTCTGTCAAAACTCAATCTTGGCGTGATTGCAGCACTGAATGAAGTAATAAACAATCCTTTTGACTCTGTTTCATCCTGCCCACTAAATAGTAACATGGTATGTTCACAGCCTTCTTTGAATGTCTAGAACCCCATGTGCTGCAAACTCGGATTTCAACATAGCACTATCTTGTTAGGCTCCTTAGTATTAGATTTTAGATCTGTGGTGGTTTTTGTGTTATAGAGCAAGTTACCATAAATTGGCTCACTATTTCTCTTGAAAGATACAACCTTGGAGTTTTTAGGCTCTTAGATGGAGATAAAAGTTGATTTATTTCGGAGGTTTTAAAGTACTTTAATGCCAAAACAGTGTGTTTAGATCAGACCCAGAAGTTGAATTCTGACTATAAAGATGCAGTCAAGAGTTGTTCCATTGGAGGAAGGGAAGGACCCTGCAGTTTCAATCAAAGCAAGTCAATCCAAACCCTTTCCAATAAGGTTACTTCAAATATTTTTGCTGTTTTTAGCTATATGCATCGCATTTTCGATCATCAGTATGTATACAGTCAAGCGTGTTGGAGTCCAGACTGCAAGGGGAACTGTTAGGCCTGCTTTTAAGCCATGCTTTGATGAACCTAATACTTTGGATCTTTGGATTAGGCCTCCATCCAATCTGCTCCATAAAATGGGTGATAAAGAGCTCCTTTGGAGGGCTTCATTTGTTCCTGGGATAAAGAAGTATCCCTTCAAGAGAATTCCAAAGATTGCATTTATGTTTTTAACAAAGGGGCCATTGCCTCTGGCACCTCTCTGGGAAAGGTTTTTGAAGGGGCATGAAGGGTTATATTCTGTTTACATTCATCCATTGCCAACATTTGAAGCCAAATTTCCATCTTCTTCAGTTTTCCATCGGAGACAAATCCCAAGCCAGGTGTGTAAATGCTTATATTAAACATCCTTATTTTCTTCATTCGTTGTTCATTAATTTAAGATTTTTGGTCTTGATATTTGTTTGATGATTGAGCTATTTGTAAATGTCTTTGCTCTAGTGCTCTATTTTTGTATTTTATTTTTGGGTTTCCATTGTCTACAAAGTAGCTACCCTAGTTTGTTGAGAGTTTTTTTGTGTGGTTTGACAATTTTAATGTTTATATGGACTTGCATACATCTTATATATAGATCCTTGAATGTGGAGATTTTCCCTGAGAATAACTGCATGTTAGAGATACAGATGTGGTTTTCCATGCCTACTGAATTTGCGTTATGCCCATGTTTCCGCTAAAGTTTATTCGATGGCATCAAATATACTTGCTGTTGGAAGTTGAAAATAATTTTAGGTCCTCGGAAGGTTCATTTTCATCCCAGCTTTTGATTTATGTTTTTACTTGAATTCTTTTCATTAGTCTTCCCTTTTTAAGGAAATTTTGTATTCTTTCAGGTAAAAGGGAATTTTGATGACTATAATCTATGAAGGCGTACTTTAGAGAGCATTCTTATAAGTTTTGTTAGAAGTCTTATTCATTTATAATGGGATTTATTTTCAGCAAGTAGGGACAGCACACGAAGAAAAACTGTACTGCATGGTTTCTCTCTCTTAACTGAGTGTGTGGAATTCCAATAACTTGCACGAAAATCTGTGGTTGTGACACCATGAAATAATTGCCTAAATAATTGCTCTTTTGACTTAAAAGCAAGGTTGAAAATACACAAGAAAATGAATTCTTGTACTCCAGTAATATGTGATTACACAGCTTATATCCAGCAAAACAAGATATAAGACTCTGGAACAAGACATTACTAGGTGAGATTGACATGTCAATAAGGGATGTGTGGAGAATGTTAGAAATGGATTAAAGCATGGCATATAGTAAGGGAAAGGGGTTTTGATGGTGCTAAAATACATAGAATACCTCAAGTGACAAGGCTCTGGGCAGTTTTTTATGCACTACTATCAAATGCCAATGTTTGGGCTAAAAATTGGCTTGAAAATGCTAAGGTTTAGAATTAACAGAGCTGGTATCATTACTTGAAATCTTTGTGGAAGTATTTTGATGGCATTTCATCATTTAAAGCTTGACTGAAGGAGTGTTAAAAAGCTGATAAAAAAAGATGTGTATCCTGGAATTTTGTAGTAAGATAGAAGGCTGTAATAGCGTAGGCAGTTGATTAAAGATCTTCTTTAGGTTATATTAGACATGAAATAGTATTTTAGTATGACAACTCACGATATTCACAACCTTTTTGCTTCAAGTCCATGCATCACGCTGCTATCTCACACCTTTATGCTTCAAGGTCATTCTTTTCTGCCCCATACCCATTCCTTCCATGATGCCCATGTCTTTGTTTCAAGCCCAGACCTTTGTCGAAAGCCAACAATGACAACAGATTTGAAAGAGCAATAGTTTGATATTGAAATGGAACTGTCTATACCTATCAATCAACTACTGTCCAGTTGATGGGTTCCTGCAGTCTCTTTTGGCTCTGATACACAGATTTAAATACACCCTCCTTTCTCGTGTAAAAGAAGCTAGAGTCTGCAGGGCTGGAGGAAGAAGAATGTAAAATTTATAAACTTGAATTTCTGAGGCACAGTCTGGGGCTTGTGATGGACCAATTTGGAATCTTAAGACAGAAAACACAGCAGTGCTAAAAGATAGAGGCATGCTCATCCGCGACCTTTTTAGTGTTTTTGTGCTGTTAGACAAAGTATATGCATGTAATCACCTGAGTCTGTTTCAAATTGTCTACTAACTTCTGCTCCTTGCTTGTTGAAGGTAGCCACTTCATACCTTCATAGTTATCACGCCTTTCTAATAATTCCTTACCCTATTAACCGTTCAAAAATTTTCCTTCATTGAAAATGTGAATGTCAACGTGTCCAGGAAATTAAATCACTGTTACACGAGCAAGATATATGATTAAAGAATGCCACAAAGTTATAAATTTGGTTTTCAGTAAACGCTTTCTGTTTTATCATCAAGACTTGAAGTTGTATTGACCATTTGAATTTTGATCTCATGATACAAGGAAGCTTACATTTTATCTCGCTCTTTCCCGACACAGGTTGCTGAATGGGGCAAGATGAGTATGTGTGATGCAGAAAGAAGACTCCTTGCTAATGCATTGCTCGATATCTCCAATGAGCGGTTTGTTCTCGTATCTGAATCTTGCATTCCTCTCTTTAATTTCAGCATCATCTACGACTACTTAATGAGATCCAAGTATAGCTTCATCGGTGCATTTGATGATCCTGGGCCATATGGGAGAGGACGGTATGATAAGAACATGGCACCTGAAGTGGATATTACCCAATGGCGTAAAGGATCTCAATGGTTTGAAATCAACCGAAAGCTTGCAGTCAGCATAGTAAAAGATGCTAGATATTACCCAAAATTTGAAGAATTCTGTAAGCCGAATTGTTATGTTGATGAACATTATTTCCCCACCATGTTAACCATTGAAGCAGCACCTCTCTTAGCTAACAGATCCCTTACTTGGGTGGACTGGTCAAGGGGTGGCGCTCACCCGGCTACCTTCGGAAGAGCAGACATAACCGTGGAGTTCTTCAAAAGGATTCTTGAAGATCAGCATTGCATTTACAATAATCAATCCTCCTCGGTTTGTTTTCTCTTTGCGAGGAAGTTTGCGCCGAGTACTCTGGAACCTCTGTTACAAATATCACAAAACGTATTAGGATTTTGACAAGTGGATTCGCCAGCCAAGTTTTAGCAGTTGTGAATGGTTGAGAGGAACATGCTACATTCATTTCTTGCATTGTTATGTCACTTCTTTTTCAGAAACCATCTTGGATGATGTGGTTTGGTTTCAAGCTTGTTCCACTGTAGGAATGCTCATGTCCGAAGCAAAATTAGATGTACAGAAGTCGTATGGCTAATGCCACATGCTTGCTTTTCAATACTTTCTATGCGCCCCGTTTCGTGACCAGGTCACCCCTCCCCTGCCCCCTTGATAATGACATTAGTTTAATATTTAATTTCATATATTTTTTTCCTTTAGCAACCTTTAGAGTTTATCCATCTCACCAGGGATTGCTCAAGCTTCACGGCTTGAGGTCATACTTGTCATCTTATCCAAGCTCTCCATTGCTAATCTTTGCTGAGTGTTCATTTTATGATCATATCTGGCTCGGAACCAAGTCCCTAATTGCGTACGTAGGGTGGATATTAAAGGACTGGTTGGGAGGGGAGTTATGGTAGCTTTTCAAAGTGTTTTTCGTGTTGAAATATATCAAAATTATATTTTTTTTATTTTTTAAAAATTATTTTTGACATCAGCACATCAAAATGATCTAAAAACATCAAAATATATTTATTTAAAATTTAGAAAAAATGAATTTCTGCGGCACGGCGTGCCAAACGGGCTCTAATAATCCAATTATCATCTGACTTTCATGATCCTTCCCTGACCCTGTGATCTCCTCTGCCTTGATAGGAATTTGGCACGTGTATAATTATTAGATGATCATCGAAATACAAATAAAATTTCCAATTTAAATCCAATATAACTAAACACTATCTTAAACATATCGAACACGAAACACGCCGGTGATTGCGAGTGCGTGTATAGAAAACCTTTCCTTCTCTAGTATCTGAATTATTTAGAGGACAAAAATAATAGATTTGTTTTCAAAAAAATAGTTTAAAAAATAAAAAATAATTTCAGCTACATTCTCAAATATACACTTAATTTTAAGTGACATCCGATCAGCGCAGTGGTTTTTGGTGAAAGAGATTTGTTATCTTCCCCTGCTTTTCGAATTCAAATCTTAAGATAAGTATTGGAAGAAATTAGATTTCTTTAATCATAAGTTAATCTTGAAATATAAATATGGGGCAACTGTAGGCTACAATTTGGGTTTCCTTGATGTGAATGTAACTTGCCTTGTGGAGTTGGTATGATCACGATCCCAACTCACCACCAACTTCACTCGTTGAAGGCTCAGTGGCACGGTATCTTACCTTCCAAATCCAGTTAAATTTTTAAGGTAACCAGTCACATGAAACATAATATAGCTTTCCTCGGAGAAGGAAACTACCATTAATCTCCAGAGACAAATTTGAGTACGCTTTCCCTTCTCTATTTTTGTAATGGTAACGTCAAAAATGACACGAGAAAGGGATACGGAAGTAGAAATATTATGCGGCCAGTCTTAGGCGAGTGTCCTGGATATGCGGCCAGTCTTAGGCGAGTCTTATAATTCCTCGAGTTAATCACGGCGTGACAAAATTGATTTTGGCTCGAGAGGTACAGCTGTATTAAATACACAAGTTTACCCCTTTAATCATAATTTTTCATATATTATTTTTTTTATTTTAGTTCTTGTTCTTGTTCTTTTAATTTTTAATTTTCTTTCTTAGCATTTTTATTTAAATTTTATCGGTTTTCAATTTCATCTTTTATTCAACTTCAAAATATATGCTGTTTTGTTTTTTCTCAATTTTACCGTCGTTCCTTTAATTTTTTTTCTATTGTTAAAGTTATTTTTCATGTCAATTTACCCTCCAAGTGATGTTTTTCCTCTAATTTGTTTTATACCCTCATTGTTTTAATTATGTTTTTTTTATTTTTTTGTGTGATTTTTTTATAGTTTATCCTATGGTATTTAATTTGTTAGGGATTGAGCTTTATTTTATTTTTTTTATTTGAGGTGCTTCCAATTTAATAATTCGGGTCCAAGTTTGAAAAGTAAATATTGTCCGACATCTTTTCTTTTGTACATTTATTTTATGATCCTATTGTTTTATATTATTTTAACAAAAGAAAAATACTATTTTTTAGTAGATTTATCCCGGTCTCGCAACCCGGGTAGCAAGCTTTGCAAATTATTTTTTAATATAAGTTTTTTTTATATATAAAAAGTGCTTTTATTTGATTTTTGAAGACGCTCTATATTAATTCATCTATATTATTTTTTTGTTTTATACATATGCACCTTGTTTTTAAAAATAAAAAATATTTATTTATTATTTTTAAATAATGACCAAATATAACAGGTAAAAAACAAAAATGATGAAACCACGAGAAAAATCCAATCCCGTGAATTATTTAGAACAAGACAAACAATAATAATTAAAAAAGGACAAGATATAAGAGAAAAATAAATCAAATGGTTATTTGAAACAGTTCATGGGCATGCATGAAAATCAAGAAAGATAAGAACAAAATATTAAAAAAAATAAATAAAGTTTGTCGACACTTAAACCAAAAGAAATTTGTTCACACACGTTACCCAATAATAATAGGGCGCGGCACAGACACGAGCTACAACATGAAAACACCAGCCAATAACTTTTTAATATTAAATTGTATTTTATCTCTATGAAAATATCAAATTGCCTTAGATCATCTGGAAAATTGCACGGGGACATGCATGAAAAAAATATATTGCCAAAGCTATAATTTTTAGATGGGAATGATAAGATTGTAATTTCACTGCTGCGGCATATGTCTCAGAGTATTAACTAATTCAATTTTTTTAGCCTTACAGTGTTTAAAAATTAATTTATTATATTATAATATAAGGTATTTGCCACTGTGTTTTGATGACATTTTTGAAAAAAAAAATAAAAAAATATTTTTATTTTTTACTAATATTTTTAGTGTTTTTACTAATATTTTTAGTTTTTTAAATTATTAATGCTAAAAATAATTTTTTTAAAATAAAAAAATATCATTTGAAAGCATTTCTCAATTTAAAAAAACTTTAGAAATAACATGAATCATACTTTAATAACACATTTAATTTAATACATTTTCAGAGAATATTCTTGGAATAAGCTCATCTTATATTCAATGATTGTTTGAGAATATGATTAAAGATGTTTTTTAAAGTGATTTTTATTTATAAATGTATTAAAATAAATATTTTATTTATTTTAAATTATTTTTAATATCAACATGTTAAAATGATCTAAAAATATAAAAAATAATTAAAAAAATAAATTCTTTTCAAAAATATTTTTTAAACGGACTGATAAACACCATTGTAATTCACCTCTAATTCATGCTTCCTAAAACTGTTTTCGAGAACCACTGCTTTAAAGCGCAGGTTGAATGAGGAGGAGGGTACGAGGAGAGAAGGTTCTGGAAAGCAATGACAATAACGCGGTTGCTTGCTATAAAATCAAAATAGAAACTAAAACTGTCATCGACGTGTCCTCTAACATGTGGCCTGATTTATAGGGTACGTGGTCCCCGTGTTTGCCAGCGATCACGGAATCTCGTTATTAATTGTGCTGAGCACTACCTTCCCAAATAATATCCCACGCGCACATGAATCGTACTCAGCACTCACTCTCAAATGCTGTTTAAACGAAACTAGTCGAAACCCCGTCGTATTGTGGCACTCTGTTTTATAATGGTCCAAGTTAATAAGCATGGTATGGTTCCATATTTTAATCATCCATGGCAACTTTTTTCTTGTTCATCGTATTTGAGATCTTTCCCACGTGGTAGGTTAGAAATCCATCCTCGCCAATGGTAATTGCATTGTAGTTTTATTTCTGTCAAATGATGTTGAACACATTTGTAGCTGTTTTTTTTATATAAAAAAAGTGTGTCCCTCATTGTTTTGTTTTATTTAGTTTTTATACTGTATTTATTTCTATTTTTATTTCAAATAATAAATATTTTTATTTTTAATTAATTAACTTGATGCCATGACTCGAGACACGAGACTCGAATAGTAGCCCAATTTAACTTTATTTTTTAATTTATTTTTATTTGATATCATATTATTGAGCTTTCAACTTTATGAGATTTTCACTTTTCTATATAGATTGTTTCAATTATATGTCTTATATGCAGATTGGTGGAGATAACCCTGATTAACTCAAGTTTTTTTTTTAATTTTACTTTTAATTATTTTGTTTGCATGAGATTTGTTTTCAATTGTTTTTGTTTACATGAGTTGATTGTGAATTTGTCATGCTAACAAGATTAGAGTTTATTTATCTTTTTAATTATGTTTTCAACTACCCATTCAACGCTTAATTTACTAATAATTAAGCATCTTTATTTTTATTCCATAAGGTCATCTCATTCTCGTTTAACTTTTATTTTACTATCAAATAAGATAACTATTAAGATATTTTAAAAATATCTATAAGGTGTTTTTTTATAATATTCACAAGTGTTTTTTTATTAATGGCTGTGTTTTAATTTTATGATTATATTATTAAATAAAACAAACTTATTAAACTTATTTAAATCAATGGTTCGCGTTTCATTTAAGAAAAAACATATTTGGCATTTTCTTACATGTCAAAAATCTTTTAACCAGGATAGCATAAAACCATTTATCTAAAGCAAAGATATGTAAATTAGATAACGACTAAATAAACAATCAAATTGACTTATTTTATAGAACATCCCTACTACTGACCCAACAGTAATTGATTTTCTCGTAAATTTTATAGAATCTTTTGTGTCCTCGTGTTGTCGCGTCACCAAAGTCGGCGCGTTGCTCTTTTTTTTTGTACTGGTATAAGGGTGTCTCGTGAATATTTATCACCATTACATGAAAATAATGGCTCACAGGCCCAAATAAATAAATAAATAAAAAGGCATTTGAAAGTATTTTTAATTATAAAAAAATCATCTCTGAAAAGTATATTTTATAAATCTACATAAATAATTAAAATTCTAGTTATTTAGATTCTTATAAAAAATATATTTGTGTATATTTCAAATTTTCTATCATCATGCTTTGTATCTTAATATCGCATTTGAAAATATATTTTAAAATGATTTTAATTTTTTTTCGGTTTTTACTTTATTTTTGTGTGTTTTTCAAATTGTTTTGACATGGTACTAATATCATTTTTTTTCTTTTTATTTATATATTTTGTACAGCCATCTAATTTCATCCATATAGATTTTTTTTGTATTTTAACTAGGTTCCAACGTTTGATTATTAAAATTATGTCCCGACCTCATGGCAGTTTATTTTACCCTTACATCCACGCGTTCCCCTCGTCTCTACCCATTTTGCTCTTTCCCTGCCATTGCGAGGAGGAAAAAAAACCGACATGTTTACAATTTTTATGAATTTAAAAGTGTTCACGCGTGGCGAGGAGTTCTTACATTAACACAATCTTCATTCTTTTTTTCTCTTCATAATTTCGGCTTTCACATTGGTTTTATACACTTAACCGATTAATATTTTTTTTAACACGTCTCTTTAGAATACACGTCAACATTTAGTTATACAGTCATCTATATCTATTGCATTATGAATTCAAATATCTAACCGTTGTTATTTTATCCTCTTCTTTCAATAACTTTAGGGATTTGAATGTATTTTCCGTTATCAAAAAGAATACTGATGATTAACGTGGAAGTAATTGTCTAAGAAAATTTTGAAACTAAAAAATCCACAAAACATTTATGATACAAATGGAACAATCAAGACCCACCAAAACGGCCAGAGAATAACCGCAGGTGTATTACACGCGCTAGACCCTGCGCCAGTGCTGGTTTACCTAATTTTAACACGCCGAAAGTATCTGTTCTGTTTTCTTTTTTATAGGCCGTTTTTTTAGAAGAACACTATAGCCACTCCATGCTAGAAACGGCGCCGTATAAACAAAATACTCACTTCAAAGTACAGAACAAAAACCAGCATTTGCAAGCTGTCAGTAAACCAATTAATGCCAGCCTGTAACTTCGGGCATCCGTCGCTACCCGCAACACTGCCCCAACCCTTCCCCTCTTCTCTCTCTCCTATATAAACACCCCTTCCCCACCTTCTACCTATCACTAAACTCAGGCATTTTACTCTCGTTTACATTCTATCTTCTGCAAATTTCAAAAACCGCAGCAAGCAAACAAATGGCACTCTCAAAAGCAACTCTCACTGCCGTTCTGGCTTTAGCCTTCACTGTCCTCTCCGCTCACGCTGCAGCTCCGATGTCAGCTCCAGCTCCTGCACCAACCGCCGCTGCCGCCGGGATCTATCCTTCCTTGGGCTCTGTCTTTGTCGCAGCGATCGTGGCTCTCTTCTTTGGGCATGGACTCAAGATCTGAAGGGGCGACATGGATCTTTGAGACTGGGTGTGGGTTTGAGATTTACTTAGCAATGAGGGTTTTTACGGGTGACGGATATAGGGTTGCTCAGTGAGAGTGGTATATACAAGTATTCTAGAGATTTAGTGTTTGAGGTTTTTATCATCTGGGGTTGGTGGTGCACAGTTGGCTATTGTGGATTTTAGTATTATCATGAATAATTTCATTGGTTTATTCTAGTTTCTGAGCTCTTTTTTTTTTAATTTATTGTTTTTTCTCCCCTGCGATTGAAACTTCTGGCGTTTTATATTAAAAATAAGTTGACACAAGAAACCGGGCATAAAAAAGAGATCCACAAGGAACAATCTGGAAGCCGAACAGTCACGTGAATGGGATATGTAATTATTCTATTTTAAAATAAATATGTAATCCGTGCTATTACGTTTAATTTTCGATTAACGGGTAATGCGGATTAACTTGAATTCCTTAACCACTAAGCTTATCGGTCTTTAAGGGAGGTGCTCGTTGACCGATGTTGGCTCCACCACAACCATTGAATGAGCCGTGGTGCCTCGAGCCCTTTCTTTTCCAGGGAAAGGAATCACGATTATATATGCTTGCCTCCTTTTCATGTCACTTTAATGTGTTAATACAAATGCTTGCTTAACTTGTAAGCCACGAACCACCGCAAGCTGTGGCTTGATGATTGGTCCGTGGATATCTCACGCGAGCATGCGTCAGGGATGAGTAGAAATTTAGCTCTCCTATTTAATTAACGACCTTTTTATTTAATTTATGCTAACCAATGTAACGCGGATGTGATTATTGCTAACAAACACACAAGAAAGAAGCTTCCCCAATGCTAAAGCCTGGGTTTACCGAGGCACCATTTGGTGCAGCTGTGCAGCAACTGTTTTCGTATGTGAAAGTGCTAAAAAATAAAATAAATAAAAAATGTAATATGTTTTTAAATTAAAAAACAAGTTGTGCCACTATTTTAAATAGCCATTGTAGATGATTTGGGAAGAATTCCTGTTTATTATTTTAGAATGAATTGCTTTTTAAAATAATTTTTCACTTCAATTTAAAAACTTGACCAGAAGCAATATAAAAACGGTGGGAGACAAAAATATCTCAGTGCATGATTTAATATAATCGCTGTCACTTGTCTAGAGCACATAAGAATACATCGTTGAATTCAGGAGACCATGGTTAAGTGGGGTTCCCATTGCAATTTGACAATGGAGACACCTGTTCTGACACCGTGATTTATGCTGTTTTTTATTATTTAAAAAAAAATATTTTAAACTCATCTTCTTAATAAAATAATTTTAAAACAGACAAGATTTTTAATTTCTTAAAAAATCATCTTCTTAAGAAAATATTTTGAAAACTCATTAACAGACAATAACTTACTGTTGTGTTCTGGAAAGCTGCTCTCCCCGTAGTTTATGCAGAATCTGATGTGACATGGGGACCTGTGCCTGATCACAATAAAACCATGTTCCCTCTTCCACTAGCTTCGTGCTAAGCGAGCCAATTATCAGAGTCCACGTACTCTAAGACCATGTGATCATGGAAGAATTAATATGATATTAGAAGAAGAATACTGTTGCCAGCTTAATCAATAATATTTGGGTGCAAAAGGGAATGGTTAGATCACCCTCTCTCATTCGCTGTGTAATTAAACTGGACAGCTGTAACCAACAGAAAATAGATTCTCTTTCCTCAACAGCTATGATCTGGAAATTTCCGGCTGCTCCTCGACTTCGCTGATGATTTTTTTTATTATTATAATAGATTAGATGTATATGCGTTGTCGTTTTAGGGCCAATTTTTTTCTTCTTAGAAACAAAATGTTCGGGGTTAAAAAATAGATTTATTTTATGTATCAGGTGATATTTTCTAATTTGATAGAAACAAAAATAGCCGAAAATTTAACCAGCCAATTCTCTGAAGATGTTTTTCTAATTTGATTCAGCAAGATGAAGTTAGAATCCACCACCTCTTGACGGAAGTTCTTTCCCATCCCCTGAATCCAATTCCAGGTGCGAGGGCCTTTATTCCAAGCAAACCGAGACCGAGTTTCTGCATCCAGAGCGTTGCTGTTACAGACACCAGCACGAAATCCACCAAGAAAATTCCCCGGAGTCTCTAAGGCAAGGTTTTCTTGGAGCTTGATTTTGAATGGGATCAGGTTTGGTTGTGACACGGAGAGGTTTGATTCAGGTGAAATGAAAACTATGTAAAGCGGAGCTGACAGGTTTGTTTAGAGTTTCTTCTTTCGGTGTAAAAAATGAAGGAAAATTGCTCGCAACTGGGATAAGTCTGTGCATTTTGGTCCCTGATTCGTATAATTACACTTTAGTACCTTAAATGGTAAAGAGTAATATTCGATCGTTATGGTTGAAATTTAGTTTTCAATTATGTCCCTATGTTATGTGATTCGTTAATGATAGCCCCTCTTTTGTTTTGGTGTATGGTAGGCAATTCAAAAGTTCATAAGCATGGCGTTTAAGTTCTTGTTTGGAAATGTATCTTCTTATAAATTTAATTTTCTTTTTCTATATTTGTGTATTATTTTGATGTGTTAATAATAACGATACATTTTATTATTAATATATTTATTTCTGCAATTTAAAAATAAATATTTTTTAAGGTATACATTAGACCTTTTGACATAAGAAATTGGAACGAAAAGTAAATATGATCTGTATAATTTTTGTTTTATACATGGACAATTATAAAGCTAAAAAGCTTTCTATGTATCTGGGGAAAGTAAGATCTCATCAGATGGGATACCTAAAAGTAGACTAACGAGATAAAATCAGGTTTAATTAATTAAGGACTACTTAACTTGCTAGAGTAGCTTTTGAGACTTAGATAATAGTTCTTAAGAAAAAAGTTTCAGAATTTATGAATTTCCGGACAAAATGACCAACTGATACAAGAGAGAGCAGAGAAATAAACTGGACAGCACGTAACCGGGACAGGTGGGTGGGAGTTGCAGGGAATCTGATTCTGATTCGTACCAGTGTATTTTATCCTCATCTTAATCTATGTAATTCTTGATGCGTGATTTATTATACTTTACATTTGATCTTCAATTATCCTGAAGGTAAAAACAGTCGTCATGCTCACAAGATACATCTATCCCTAGCTACACAGCACATGTTGCATAGTTCTTGGTGCACTGCAAAATCCTCATTGACCAACTATGCTTGAAATCGATCTCAACTCGATGCCCGATTTAAAACTGATCTTAATTCGTGTAAAAATTGGGTTTTTTTTCTCTCTAAACCAAACCATCCCAAAAGTTTTATTTATAAAAAAAAAAAAACTCTAATTGAACTACAATAACCCATCCAATTCACGATGTCGGCTAATTCCACTGAAAAATATCGAAGACTCTTAAGGAATGGAAAGGATATTATTTTAAAAAAAAAACATGCACGACTGAAATTTAATCCTTTTCTTTCTTGCGGGAGGTGAAATGTCATGATTTATACAGCACGGGGGAGCCAGCGTTTTCCTTACCTCCAAAAAAAAAAACCCAACAATTTCCAACGATGTTTTGTCGCCATCTTCTTCCTAGAGAAGAGGGTTAAGATAGGTACAGTTGTGATTTGTGCAGAGGTGTTTTCCTAGTCGGAGTCGGAGTCCATAGTTCCCATGGCCTTCAATCCTCTCGGTCTCTGCATGGAAAAGACAAAGATGCTACGTGTCAAGCTAGCAATCATTTTGGTGTGAAGACAAATACTTTTGGTTCATTGTTTTGAGTACCTTCTTCGTGATCTTCTTCTCTCTCACTTCGTACCGTTCTAGTGTCAAATCACATAGCCATGCTCCAGGACTCACAAGCTGCGCAGGATAACCAGAATCAGAGTTCCCTCTAGAAAATTGAAATTTCAAACATAATCATGGTTGTTTTTTAAATTATTTTTTATTTAATCTAAGAAAATATAAATAAATAAAGAATTTTGAGATATAGAATTAAATTTTTGATTTAATAATGCCGCCACTTAAAAAATAATAGTCTTAGCTATAATGAATGACAATTTGCCCATAAAGTAAACAATATTCCCAAAATATCGCACAATACAACTCTGAAATACAGGGATGATAGAAACAAATATATCATAATCAACGATGGAAAATACATTAAAAGATGGGACCAACAAAAGTTGGTCATTGACAAGGAGCCGTTAGGTTCATGTCACTCTTGTCGGCTACTAAAGGTTAGACATTTGATGATAAGCATGGTTGTGTACACTATAATCCTCACCCGGCACCTCTTTTTATTCTGATTTAATCTTATGTTCTACTACAACTCTGTCATCAATCCTAATTTTTCTTTATTATTTTATGGTATTATAGTGTATGATATTCTTTAAAACAAATATATTAAAGTATTTTTTATATTTAATATTAATATATCAAGACCATAAAAAAAATATAGTTATGGTGTGTTTTTTCAAAGGACAATTTCATGGGTTGTTGCTTATTACCGAAGCATAAGTTATAGCGTCACAAGAACAATAATTGTAAAACATAACTTGATAAGTGTGGGCGGTCCATAATTACAATCATGCTGATAGAAATAAATGGGTGACCCCCCAGGTTTAATAGTATTATTCAATCATATTATTATTATTATAATTTTACTCAGATGAATTTAATATTCTCCTGGTCATGTAAATTGTAAGAAAAATAAAAAAAAATCATTCTACCCATCTTTAGTTTATAACTCGATCAGATAAAATCACCTAACACGTCCCAGATGATTCAGTCAGCCAAACCCCACTCAGATTATGAGCTGTTCAAATGACCTCATATATATATATATGGCCTATGAAAATGAATGAGCAGGTAGCTATTAATTGCTAAAATAATGGCCTATGAAAATGCATTAAACTTGTCACATGATAATTTCCTATTCATTGTTTTTTAAGGTACAAATGGCCTATTTATTCTTAAAATTTAACTCTAATTTCTAGTAGTTCATGTGAATAAGAAATACAACAAAATAAAAGGTTAGTGCTTAGTTTATTATTCGCTAATAGATAGACATCCACGGCTTGATTGACACGTACAACAAGTGCACCTGTCACTTTACACGCTTTCCTAGCTTTTACAGCCTAAGAAAAAGACCAAAATCGCCTAAACCCACACTTCCAAATCCTCAGCTTGCAATCGACGACGGTATCCGTGTGCTATTATTCTTTATCTACCCTAAGAGCAGCTCACACTTGTACCTTCTGATTCAATTGTTTGTACCTCACTCTACATATGATCCTTTTCTTTTCTTTTCCAATTCTATCCTTTTTGAAAGTTCTACTAAATGGGTGAAATAGATGATGAGACAATACACTACTGATCATCTAGTGGTTGAGGGTTTACTTTTTCTAATATTCAAATAACACTGAAAAATAATAATTAAGAAAAAATCAAACATACTGCTCGAATAAAAATTTGAAAAAAAAAGAGAGAGGAGTAGAGGGTCTTACATTGAGGGAGCGTTGAATGAACTTGGCTCGCTTTTTGGGTCTTTGAGGCAACTTAGACCCTTTAAAGGCAAAGAAATCTTCTTCTTTCTCTTTATTAGTTAAAGCAATATCAAACTTCGGTGGCCAAAATGGTGGCGGTGGTGGCGGCGGCGGTGGCGGTTCTCCACTTCCCCCAGAAGATGACCTTCCTCCTTTCTTGCTATCCGAAGAAGCCGCTGATTTGTTATTATGGTTATGGTTCTCATGGTTGATGCTGTGGTGGTGGTGGTGGTGGTTGTTGTTGTTGCTTCTCTCATCGTGCGCACCCTTGCCCGGTGAAGCAACCCTTCTCAAACCACCAACTTTACTCTGGCCTCCTCTCATGACACTTGAATTCTCTGAATTCCTATTGAAAATTTGAAATTATTAACACAAATACAGAACAAACAACATCAATCAAACTAAATTAGACCGTACGCGACATGACTGACTAGGAAATATAATAAAAGCAACATCTGAAGTATTTTTATGTAAAGTAGTAAAAAGAAAAAAAAAAGATTTGAAGGGGGTAGTTATGAAATTACAAGAATACCCTTTGAGGAGTTTTGATCGATCTTAGATCGGTGGGTGTTGACTGGCCAGAATCTCGACGTGTTTTGCGTCGACAATGGGGCTTGTGGGATTTTTTGCTTCTTTCGTGGACCATATAGGCCTTTAATGGAGGGGTGTGCTAGTGGGACGTGTTATTTAATTTTCTATGCCTTTGTTGATGTTTGAGAGAGAAAGTACGGGGATTCTATTTCTATTCGTGTTTCAATCCAACGTGAGCAGCTGGTCTTTTTAGATGGTTTTGTGGCCGTTAGATTTTGCTTTTGCTACTTTTAGGGGTTTAGATTACGTATTCATTTGTAAGATAAAGTGGACCAGATTCCTAATCTTATGTGTAATCGAACGGTGGATGATATTTTTTTCTTTCAACTATGGTGACCTGGACGGGGACTAGTCTTTTCCATGTTATCAACTAGCCCCATGTCGTTTTGGATTAGAATTTGAGAGGTTATGACCAAGTTTGATAAGCCTGATAAGACCAAACTACCATAGGAAAAGCCGAACCTAACTCAGTCTTTATACTATAATGCTAATTCCGACAGTCACTTGGACCAGAGAATTCCTTGCTTAAAGCATACAATTCATGTCATATTTCTAATGTTTTCATGCACCTGACTTCTGCTAGGAGAAACTGCAACTAATCTTCAATAATCATCATGGCTATCACTAAGGTTTTGGCAATCAGAAGGATCAACCTAGATGGGGCGATGCTACTGAGTTGTATGACCTAAATCAGAGAGTAAGTGATGACCGATTCATAAATTATTTCCTTTCTGTTAAAAAATCAAAAGTTTTTACCAAGTCAATCCAGTTCTTGAAGTTTCCCTCTTAAGAACTCCGTCCTAGATTATTAAAATAGCAAAGAGCGGCCTATTTTACTTAAGAAATAAGAACCCAATTTTGACTTACCATGAGCTCTATTTCTGAGCCAGACACATGCGCCGCTCACCTGGCCAATTGGAAAGTGGACAAATATAAGCCTCATATGATATTTTACTCAACCAGGCAAAATTGTTTGATCTTTTCAAGAATTTGATCAAACCTCCAAGCACCTGTCACGTTAAAGAAGCAGGTTGCATGTTGAGGATGAAATATTTTATGAGGCCCATATTTTTCCATCACAGCACCGGTCAGGCCAGGTGGAGGCTTAAAAGTTGATGGCACCAACGACGTGTCGCCTAGTCCATATTCTAGAACATCCATCTCCACCCTACCAAAAGAATGCATCCCAGACTCGTACCCTTATCCCTACAGTGAACCCATCTGATTATTTCTGCTCGCAAGTCACAAAACTGATGGGTCCTATACACATGATCATCAAGGTAAGGTGTCGAGTTCAGTCAAGGCCCAGCCAAGAGGATGTCACAACACTGGTGCATTTAAGAAAATGCTGCCGTGTGACTGTGAAATACAGTGTAGCATTTAACATATACTGCTCCATTCAACTACTCCAGTCCACACTATAATGCCTCCAAAAACTACAAAAGTCCCAAATTTCCCGGGAAAATAGTCTTCCAAAATCACACCATCGATCATGACAAGAAAAAAAAATTATATACAATTGTGATTATTGCTCTAATTTATGGGGTGATTTTCTTTAGAGTTAAATCTTAAGGCACCCAGTATAAAAAATAAAGAAAAATCTCAAATATACTATGAAACTATTAAGGTGGTGTGTTGCTTTTTATACCTAAACTATTTCTATACCAATTTTATTATTTAATTATTTTAGTTTCTCAACTAAGGACGTATATAAGAACACTTAAAAAATACCTTCCCTACAAAATGAAATATCTTATATATTAAAAAAAAAAAAATTGGATGAAAATATGGATAAAAAATCTTGAAAATAGATTGAAATTTTTAATTGAGAGCTAGTAAACTTGATATGAACAAATAGTTTTAAGAGAATATAGTTGAGGGATATTTTTGAGAGGGAATGGATCAAATCGTGGACATAAATGGTGGACCCAAAACCCTTAATCAATTATCGAAAAGCATAGAATCTCCTAATACTGTAACTCTATGATCCATATGCTAACTAAAAAGTTTCTAAACCTTGTAGAGCCTTGAAGGGAAGGTGAAAAATGCTAAGATATGTTTCGGTAATGAATATATTGTTTGTAATGTTATATGGTTGTTTTTTAAAATGTTTTTTATTTAAGAATATATTAAGATAATATATTTTATTTTTTAAAAAAAATATTTTTAATATCAGTATATAAAAAAATTAATTTAAAAAAAAATATAAATAATTTAAACATAAATCTAAAAAATAATTTTAGCCTTGAATAAAAAAACGACAAACACGACCCATAAAGCATTGTGGGCCCAGCCCACAACCCGATCCATATTACACCATCATTTCCCGACAACCTCACAAGAATAACACCCCCGCCACATAAGCTCAAAATTCCTCAATCACATCAAGTAAAAAGTCCATCTAAAATTCACAAGCTGTGTGGTAAAAGGAATGGATCTGTACCTTAAAATCCGCTGAGGTGGCGGCGGGGGAGGAGGAGCCGGACGTTGACGTAGATTAAAATATCCGTTACTGTGAGTGGTAGGATTGTTATTATTACTGTTGCTGTTGATGTTGTTTGTACTTCTTGGCTGATGATCAGAGGTGTCTGTGTGATCGTTGCTGACAACCCGACGGTCCACCCGAACAGTTGTCTTGTGAACCAGAGCGGTCGAGACGTCCTTGACTTGGACTTTCATACACCTGAGCCGCTTCCGGTTCCCCCACTGCAATACAAAATCAGACGACGTCGTCTGTCCATGAGGATCTAAGGTGGTTCTCTGGGCACTGCTATGGGTGGTGGTGTTGCTCGTGCTACCATTATTATTGCTCCTCAAGGATTCCTTTTCCTTTTCCATTTACTTTTGTACACCTGTCCCGTCCCACCAACAACAAAAAATAAATAAACAGAGGGAGATCAAGCTATTAACGTGGTTTCGTTGCAACCTCCACAAAATTCAAATAAAAGAAGCCGGCCCTGGTTTGCGAAAAATTAAGGGAAAAGAAGAAATTGAAGGGGGGGGGGGGGGGGGGATAAAGTTTGGATCAGGATGTGAATACTACGGCTTAGATTGTTCATAATTGAACAGTGGCCGTGAGATTGGCACCTCTGAAAGTATATAAAAGTAGAGATGTAAGAGATGGATTCAATCTAGAAATGGATCTGTGAAGTTTTAAAAAATTTATCCGCGTGGAGAAACAGGGTACACAAGAAATTTCTCAAAAGTTCAGAGGAAGAAAATCCAATTAGCTTCCCTTTGAGTGTCGAAACTCTTCAAAGTAGAAAAGACAAATTCGAAGGTGGTGGTGTTGGGTAACAGTTTGTTTCAGCCGAAGTTTTCTTGGTAACACAAACGGAGATCGTTGACCGAGAAAATGATAGCGAAGACAAAAACTGAAAGCAAAGAGAATGGCCTCGAGATTGCACGCAAAATCAGAGAGAAGAAAGGAAGAAAGCATCAATAACAATTGAAAATTAAAAACTGAATCAGAAAGTGAGGTCAAGGTAAGAATTCATTGGAGAGAAAGAGGTAGGCCTCGAGACGAAAACCATGAAGGGTGAGAGAGCAATCGAGGGCCTGTGAAGTGAAAGATAGACGCATTACCTAAAACCTTCAAACTTGTTGAAGAAATTTGCTGGTTGCCGGAGAAACTACGAATTGTTCTAGGGACACTGTAGACTGCCAGAGCAAAAACAGAGAAATTAATTGATGTGCTTTATAAAACGGAAAAAAAAGGAGGCCTAGTAAATTGCATCAACGAAACTGACAATCTGGAGTTGAACTGCATAATCAAAACTTGGATTCTCGTACCAATATCATTCAGATTTTGAAGAATTGTCTCTTATGATTATTCACCGATTCACAACACTTTGCTTCTTCTAGTTCTCTGTCTGTGCAGTATTCAAATCTTTTATCGGATTTTCAGATTAATGTAAACATTTCAAAGGACTTTCATGTCAGACACCGATCTTTGTGTATCCAGAAATCTGATTTTAAAATTGTGTCCTCTATCAGAACACTGTATCAAGAAGTACTCCAAAACTCTCTCTGTGATGGCTTAAATCTTTCACAATGTATCTGCAAAACAAAAAAAGAACGAAACAAAGTCATGCTTGCTTGAGGGAATTAGCCAGAAAAAAATTCACAGAAATCGAGTTATGTTTCGAACTCTGAAGCTATAATACCTTCTCCCTATAAATCTCAAGCAAACGAAGCCCAACCTTCAAAATTCAAAATTAGTTTCGTAAATCAGAATCCAGCGTGGAACTCACTGGTTGTGGAAAGCACCTGCAAATCACTGCAAATGTACCTGTAAAACAGAGAATCTGAGAAGTTATTAGCTGCGTTTTCAGATTCAACCACGTAAAACTTTTACAAAATCAGATGACGTTTTGTTAATTACACACCTAAAACTCTGTCTCTTTAAAAGTTACAGATCCTCGACATTTATCCAGTTCTCCTCAATCCCATTCAAAATCCCGAGTTTGTTTAGCTAGAGAGAGGGAGAGCGTGCAAGAAATTTGGCACTGGAAATTGTGAATAAGAGCCAGCCAAGCCAACCAATACTACAGAGAGCTTCGTCGTCTTCTTCAATAAAACGAAACGAATGCTCTCTTTCTCTTCCTTTCAAGCCCAGACTTTTATACGCCCTCCAGCTCTCCGTTATATCCAACCCTTCAATTCCTAATATAAATCACCCTGATTCATAATCTTACGGTCCGTGTTAGCCGTCAGAGGCCGTCCACTCCATGCCACGTTATAGCCTTTTTGGTGTTGCATTTGGGCTCACGGTTCTCTCACTAGTCTAACGGAATCTTGAAGCGCGTTATGTATTTTGTTTTTCGTCAAATTATTATAATATAAGTTGATCACGGTGCTATTTTATTTAACACGTGACAGCTAACCATGGTTAATTTAAAATTTATGGGGAGTTTAAAGTCCAGTGTACAATACGTCTGAAAACTTTTAATTTTTTTTCATTAAATTAGTTTTTTTCATTTTAAATTGTTTTGATAGGCTGATATTAAATATAAAATTTTCAATATATATATATATATATATATATATTAAAAAAAACACTTATTTTTTTTTTACTATAATTCTAAATTTATTTTTAGTAAATAAAATGAGCATAATGTTGAGTTATTGATTTGGGATTAAAAAACACAGTAAGTAGAGACAGAAGGATTGATACGAAACCAAAACAGAAATCGAAGTTATATTTGATTTTTTTTTTTTGGGGTGTGAGTAAATTTTATTTTTTGGAAAAAATATTTTTTGGATCTAAATAATTGAGTAAAACTTGACTATTCTAAACTCTTATTAGGAAAGAAGTACACGGTCTGATTCAAACTCGAAATCTGTTGTATAGATTATAAGTTTTTTATCATCATATCATACCCCTTGATGACTTATACTTAATAATATTATACAAGGTAAAATAAAAATTTAAAGAATATTTAAAAAAAAATAACATGTAAATTTTTATACAAGGTAAAATAAAAATTTACATGTTATGTTTTGTTGACAAGGAATAATATATTATAATATGTATATATATAATTATTTTATATTGATATGTATTATTATTAAATTTAAAATGACTGGATAAATAAAAATAATTATTATTTTAGTTTATAATGAATGATAATTGTTTTTTAACAAACTTGAATTTACATTATATTCACTTGTCAAGAGTATATTATTTTTTGAATAATAATCATATAAAAAAATAATTCTTAGCCATGATGATATAATTAAATTATAACTTACATGATCATTAAATCATTTCTCCAATAATAAAATACATAGGCAAGTCATTTATATATCAAATAAAACATTTGAACTAGATAAAATTCAATGTGATTAAAAATTAATATTAATAATCTCATCCCATTCACGCCCATCACTTTTTTTATATATTCTACTTAAGAAATAGTTTGGTTCTATTTTTATTTTCATCTTTTTTTATTTTTTTTCTACAAAAAAAAGAATCTATCATATGAAAATGAAGTTTTTGTTTTTATGTTTAATGTGAAATTAAAAAATAATAATTAAAAAGCACATGAAAGGTGCGACATTCATGTTTTTTGCTTTTTAATTAAAATATCTAGAGCCATTCTAACTTGCTCAAAAAATAAATATCATGACATCTATGCTTTCTAAAATAAAAAAAGTTGAGAATATTTTTAATTATCTTTTGAATCAATTAAAAAACAAGAATCTCATGGTTCATTTTGGCGAGTTTCAAAAATATTTTTAAAAATAATTGAATTTGTATTTTATTTTTTAATTAATTATTTTGATGTTTAGAGATTATTTTTATATGCCGATATAAATAATAATTTTTAAAAATATATAAAAATTATTTTAATATAATCATTAGCAAAAAAAAATATTTTTAAAAACAAAATTAATCACAATATAAACGAAGTAGAATGGAAAAGCGGGACACGTGCTGGGAATTGCATACGCAGTTCTTATCTTGCGTTCTGCATCATTAAACTGGGCACAGATGAGGGGGGAAAGCAAGGGAATTAGAGAGATTCCACCAGACCCGCATGCACACTTCTGTGAAAAAAACAGAATCTAGGACAAGGAAAGACAACCTGTCAAACCAGAACAGGCTCACGAGCAGAGAGGATCGAACCAATTTTGAGGGGTTAACAATTTGTCTTTCACAGGTGATCCGGGTCTGCATTTGATTACGAGATTCTTCGAGATCATTTAAAAAATATTTTTTTGTTTTTTGTTTTATTGTTCTTTAGTATTTTTAAATTATTTTATCAAAAATATTTTTTTTTAAATAAAATAATTTTGATTCACTTTTGAATAAAAAAACACTTCAAAAAATAACTTTTATTTTTGTAGCTAAATTTTATATAAAGTAGTTAAAAAACCATTCTAGCCAACTCCAGATAATATAATTACTTCCATAATTTTCTAAATAAAAAATCACAAGCATTTTTTATTTTTTTAATGATGCAAATGTGAAATTAATATTTTATTTTATTTTATGTCATGTTATTAATTCTTTTATTTTAGTAGAAATTAAAATAATAAAAAGAAAATGCACAAGCTTATAAAAATAATAAAAAATTAAACGGTGCATGTAATTTAAAACCATTATGATGTCGCTTAACTAATATCTTTATTTGGCATACCTCGTGGCATTCAACTAATAATATCTTCTTTTTTTTGCATAATATTGATCATGTCTCGTTTTATCTTTGTCGTTTCATGCTTTGCCCCTGTTTTCTTTTCCCAGAAAAAAAACAATCTTCTTACATAATGAAAATCAAGCCTTTATATCTCTCTCTCTCTCTCTTTTCATGCTTTGTCTTTATTCTCTCTTCAAATCAAGTGAGATAAATCCAACACGGGAACGTGGGTTATAATTGATTCAGATTATTTTTAAAAATGATTTTTACTTTTAAAATACATTAAAATTATATTTTTTATTTTTTTTATATCAGCACATGAAAATAATCCAAACACAACAAAAAATATAATAAAAATATAATTTTTTTCAAAATTACTTTCAATACACAATATAAAACAAGATCTTTGTCTATTTATCTTTCTTTTTTGGTGCCTTTCTACCTGTTAATCTATTCATATTGACGTCATCACCAATTACAACATCATCTTTTTTTAAGTTGATTGAACTCTCGGCAAGAGAAGAATGAGTTATGGGAGTTGTATTTCTAGCATTTTTGGAATTTTCTTTGAATTTTTTATCATGTATTTAGGGTGACTCTTCAATTTCTCCCTTTCCTTACTCGATACTAGAGCATATTGGAGTGCATTGTTTAAATAAATTATAATAAATTAAATAAACGAGTTTTATAAAACAATACCTTGTTTGACAAGTAAAATCACTGATTTTTTTTTTCATTTGGATATAGTGTGAACAAAACTTACTCTTCGCTGGTCAAATATTTTTGTGAAAAAATGTGCATCTGACTCCACCTTTTCATATACGAGATTAGTCACCTTGAAATTTCATTTAAAAACTTTAAGTGACTCTGATCAAGAAACAAACTTGTGTTAAGCAAATGTATTTGAAATTGCAATTTTTCTATAGAAAAAATCCAATCTATAGAAGAATTACAAATTATACAATTTGATATTAAACGATAAAATTGTTTGATTGTTTGATGTTAAATGTTAAAATGCATTGGATAATTAATCTTTAAATTCAACTTTTTTTCAGTTAATATTGCATATTAAGTGCTTGTCTGACATCATATTTTAAAAGTATTTTGAAAATATTGTAATTATTATTTTTGGATATTTTTAGACCATTTATTGATAACAAGAAAAGAAAAAAAAATAGAAGCCATGTGCAATTCTATTTCTAGCAACCTTGTGCTCTCTCGCATTTATATCAAGATTGTCAATTATGTTTTGGTTGGTGTTGTGCTTTTTTAATTGGAATGAAATGTTTTGATTTTGAAGCGTTATTTTAGAGTTATACTGTTTATGTATGTATATATAATTAAATATATTAATTCAAAAAAAAAATTAGTTCAAATCCAAAAATAAAATTATTTAGAATTGTGCAATTTAATCTAAAAAAAGACACAATAAAATGATTTCTCTTAACAAAATTATAAACATGTATAAAATTACAAGAATGTTATCATCAATCTTGCAAGGTCATTATATTCTCTGATTGATCTAAAATGTTAACATAATATATATAAATATATCAAAAGACCCCTTATAAAATTTCATCTCAATCTAATGGTTGGATTAAGAAATATGATTGATATTGTAAAATTATTCATTATTTAAAAAAAATACTATTTGACTGAAATGGAACGAACAGAATGGAATCAAAATGTTTTGGCCAGTATCTGACCGAAAAATTTAGAGTGAGCCAAAATTTAAACTGAGATAAAAATAACACTATTTTATCTTGTTTTAACCGAAACGAAACTAAACCGACAAACTTCTGTACTCCTATATACAGAAAGTACTATTCATTTTGCTAGAATAGCTAGCTAAGTAGAGAGCAACAACGCCTTGTAATTTTTCACTCCCACCATCTATTATTGCGCGCGGGGAGCAAGGGCGAGTTACTCTGGCTAAGCCTACTCTGACTTCTATACCTATTTACTCCATGCAATCGACATAGAGAGAAAACACTGGGATAGTAGCTATTGGGCTAGGCCTACTATCCATATTATATGGCCCATTACTACTTTTCTCTCGAGAAAAGGCCCATTACCACGCCACAGCAAGGACAGCCGTTTCCAAATAAATTGACAAGTGACCCTTCTTCCTCCTACATCGACTCTCTGCCCCCTCTTGGCTGATATCAAATAGCCGAAGAGTTTAGAGGTGTTCTGGTTCAGTGCATGAACTTTAAGATTACAGCTTATAAGTGCTGAAAATCTCTCCAGCTCCTTACTGTATCTCTTCAAATTCTTTTCTCCCTATATCTCGCTTGTTTCATTCTTCTCCAGAGCACAGAAAAGGACAGACCACATCCGCGACCATCTCATTACTGCTCCAGGCAAGACTTACTTTTAAATCCCTAATTTTTAATATTTTTTTTAATGAAACACCAAATCTCTCTCTAATTAGGGTTTAGTTTAGTTTTGTTCAATTTACTGCAAAATTGATTAGATTCGTTAGTGTTTTTCGTGCGTGGATAATTAGGTTTCTGATTTCGCACAAATAATACCAATTTTTTTAATATAATTATTGAATTTGGACAGATGTATAACGGAATCGGGTTACAGACCCCGAGGGGATCGGGCACAAACGGTTATATCCAAACAAACAAGTTTTTCGTGAGGCCGAGAACCGGCAAGGTAGCACATGATACCAAGGGTTTCGAGGGAGATCAGGGGACTGGTGGGATATCCAAGAAACCTAATAAGGAAATTCTTGAGCATGATCGCAAGCGGCAAATTCAGCTCAAGCTTGTTGTGCTTGAAGACAAGCTGATTGAACAAGGGTATACTGATGCTGAGATTGAAGAGAAGCTTCAGGAAGCTAGGAAGACTTTGGAAGCTGCATCCGAAGACAGTGGGGGGCTTACTGCCTCCGACACAAAGTAATGAATCTATGGACTTCTTGGTTTCGTTTTATGTCCTAATTCCAATAATCTTGATGCTTATGGCGCCCATTTATTCTTTTGTCTGTGTTATTTATGCATAATTTCTATTATAAGATCGACTTTGTGTGTAAGTTTGATGGTTTATGTGGGGTGGACGTGTGGGTGACTTAACTTGATAAACATGTATAAAAGCAAGTTCATTTTAGGGTCGAGGTGCTTTGATTGTTTTGGAGACAAACTAAGGAATTGTGTTTTTCTTGATAGTTACAGGTTTGAGTTATGTTTCGTGTTAATGTTGCATGGCACTGTCTTGTATTGACTGGGAACTTGTGGGGTCTAGCTGTTCTGCTTGCACAAATGTTGTGTATGGGTAGATGCTAATTTGTAGTTTTGGATGTGTATGAGTAAATTATGTTGTTTATGGTACTGTTTTGGTGTTGCACATGCTTTTTATATGTTATCATTGTTATAAAATTTAAGGTATTTGTATCTTGTTGTGAGGAATTAATGGAAAGAGTGCTGGTATCATATGCTGTTAATGGTAAAAACATATTTATGAAGGAAATAGGCACATTAACCCTCTCCATAGCCTGTTTATGGTTATTGGAACTGATTTTAGTGACAGCTAAGGCCTTTCTTGTTAGTTAATATTTTTCAAATTCGGATAGAATGGACACGTGCCCGCGCGCACGTTATATTCACTGGATTTGCTGCCCTGCCCATTCTTTGGGGAGGTTATTGTCGTGTCCAATTTTTTGGGGACAAAAATTTCCTCATATCTCCCTTTTTTTTTTAAATAATGAAATGAGGTTAAATGCATAACTTGTGCCATAGAATCTCCTACAGTCCCATTGAACTTTTTTTTTTATCTTGTTCATTTATCACTCATATCTGTATCAAGTTCAACCCCATGAATATGGATAAACTGGATTCATTTGGGATTTCTATTTGGCTTGATTAAGAACAGCCCATGTTTGTTTTCTTGTTTGTAACCAAGGCTTACATTAAGTTTGGTTTACTGCAAATATACCTAGCACCAACTCTGAATATTTACAATGTTTTTGTAGAAAATTCAAAGAGGATATCCTTAGAATGGGGCGTAACACAGAAAATATAGTTTCTAGTTTAGATTTTGTAACTTGGCTTTTAATTTGTCAGTATGTGCATGAAGGATATAGAAAATGGTTTTTGAGCTTTTTGTTCTTATCAATTAAAATTGACATAAAAACATTAAAATTCAGCAGTAACAAACCAAAAAATGCTGTTGGGCCTCTAGCATTTGGCTAAATTTTACTGAAGAACTCATAGATACATATATAATTGAAAGTGACTCTAGATGATAGATGTTGAAGCAAACAATTTTGAAGTTACAAAATTATCCATGTTTAAATCATTTACATAAAGAAACATAGAGGAATAATGTTGTCATAACCTAACAAATTGGACAAAATGCTAACCTGCCCACTCTTTGGGTTTGTTGGCAAATCCACACACACACTCATCTACTTTGTGTCCTAGTGATGTGACAATGGCTTTAATGTGGTAATCAGGGTTTCAGATACGCAGTCCCATCAAATTGCTGCCAGGAAGGAAAAACAAATGGAAACATTAAGGGCTGCTCTTGGTATACGAATGTCTGAACCAGATGAACAAGGCATTGACGGGACTGATGATGAACTAAGAAATAGTCGGAAGAATGACCCGGGTGAAGGAAGCAAGTGGAGTGAGAAACGTGAACATGCCTTCTTGGATAGAGAGTTCACCCGCAAGAAACATGTGACTGAAGATCTAGAAGTTGAGAAGGATGAAAATAAAAAGGGCATTAAAGCCTTGAAAAATAAGAAGAAAGATGAGTTTGATGAGTCAAGGCGCCACAGGAAGGAGGAAAGCAGGAAGAGAAGGCATCAAGTTGATTCTTCTGATACAGATAGCAGTGGGAAGCATGCTAAAGGAAGTCGCAAGAAGCATAGTAAAGGTAGACGAGGAAGGGATCATGAAACTGAAAGTGATTCTGACCATGTCAAAAAGAAGAGAACATTGATGAAGCACAAGAAAAGCAAAAGACATGACAGTGAAAGTGATGATTCTGCTACTGATGATGAGACCGATTCCGACCATGGCAAGAAGAAGAGCAGAATTTCTGAGAAAATCAAGAAAAGCAGAAGATCTGGTGATAGTGATGATTCTGCTACTGGTGATGAGACCGATTCCGACCATGGCAAGAAGAAGAGCAGAATTTCTGAGAAAATCAAGAAAAGTAGAAGATCTGGTGATAGTGATGATTCTGCTACTGGTGATGAGACCAATTCCGACCATGGCAAGAAGAAGAGCAGAATTTCTGAGAAAATCAAGAAAAATAGAAGATCTGGTGATAGTACTGATGATGCGGATGATATTGGCCTGGTTAATCTGCACCAGGATGTTGAGAAAGACAAGAAATCTCGTGCGAGGCATGACTCTGATGATAATTCTGATTTTGATGATCGTTGGAATGGTGGTAGGAGTCGACATGGGAATGGTCGCAGAAGCAGTGAAGGTGATAGTGAATCCGATCTCAACAAAGTAGGAAAGCACAGAAGGGAATTGACAAGTAGGGGTCTCAAAAGGAATGGTAGTGATTCTGATGCTAGTGGTGATGAGAAATTAGAGAAAATTAGAAGCAGTAGGAGGCATGATAGTGATGAAGAAGATTCTGATACAATTTATGGTAGGAAAGGGAAGAAAAATGTTGAGGGGATGCGGGGTTCCCTGAAAGATTATAGTGATGATAGCAAGAGCTCTGATTCTGACAGCAGCGCCAGTGATGATAGGCATGGGAAAACGGTGAAGAAAAAAATCCTGGATAAAAGCAGAAGTGGAGATCACGGTAAGATAATTGAGAAGAAGGTAGGCTCTCTGGATGATGTCAGTGAGGATAGCAGCAGAAGCAGTGATTCTGGCAACAGTGGTGATTACAGACATGGAAAACCTGTGAGTAAGACTCCTGCTGATAAAAACAGAAGTGGAGGAGGGGATGCTGGTTATAACAAAGGTGGTCAAAGTGGTCGTGAATCCTTCCTAGAAGAGAAGGGTTCTAGATCTGATGATCTTGGCCGTGGTGATAGACCCAGAGAAGTGTACCAATCTCGTAGAGAAGCTGTGGACAAAACCAGCCGTGATATTCAAGCAACAGGGAGGAACAAAAGGAAACTTGATGATTCAATTAGGGATGAGGAGCACGAATCAAAGTCAAGAAATCGAACAGTTGGAAAAGAGGTGGGGCACGACATCGATCGTAGAGCATATCAAAGTAAAGATGATCAAAGGAGGGATGATTCTTCTAAATTGGTTAGATCCAGAGGGCATGATGATGACAATGTTGGAGATACACGTAAAGAAGATGAATCACGACGTGGAAGTAGGAATGATCAAGAATACAAAGAGCGTGGAGGGGAGAAAATACTTGCCAGGGATGAAGAGGATCATAGAGGGAGAAGATACCAAAGAGATGAAGAGGACGATGACTACAGAAGGCATGGAAAGAATGAGGCAGACCAGCGATATGGAAGTAGAAGGCATGGAAGAGGGGGGAAAGAAGAGCAAGGAAGTAGAGGACATGAGAGGGACAAGCAGATAGATCACTCCAAGAGGTCTAGATATGACGATTCTCGTTCTAGTGAGAGGAAACAGTCTGAAAATTACAGGCGTGATGATGATCGAGTCAGATATAGAGACTAAAAACTGGTCATCTTTTGGGAGCGCATGACTGGTCAGTTTATCTTACCGAGTTAAAGCTTTCATTGTGTGTACAAACTGAACTGAATTTTTGCTTAGATGCTCAGAAAGCCTTGAAAAAATATAGGTTTTGCTATGCATGTTGGACATAGAGAGAAGAATAAAAATGTATTCAATGCAAAACATGCCACTGCTCAAGAGTGTTAAAATGCTCTTGCAACTTGTGAGATTTAGGTTTAAATTTTCAAGACCTGAAAGCCATTGGTTCTCTGTAACAAAAAACTAAATAGTTTTATCACCTATAGCCCCTTTCAAACATTTATGGAAAATTTTTGATGTAGAGATTAAAACTTCATAGCAAGAAACAGTATATGAAGTCCCAGTAAATAGAAAAGTACACTAAGGCTGACTTGGAAGTAGCATTATCCCTAATAAAATGTTATCATTATGTCATTTGATATCCCAGGATTATTACATGCTGGCATTTTGAATTTGTTTACAGCAACATGCTTGATTAATAAGCTCCCCCCCCCCCCCCCCCCCCCCCCCCCCCCCCTCTTCTTATGTTATCGGAATCATAGGGCTAAGCTCAACCGATGAGGATCCAGATATTCATTTTTCATACGAGCAAGTTTAGTTGTTTAATTTTTTTATTATCTTATACAGTACGATTAGATAAACAGTAATATGTTGCCGGGATGGAACCCACTATCGCTCAGATGAACTTTGACATGTTTTAATTTTTTTGTTAACTACATTTTACTTGGAAAGCACCTGCTAGAGTTTCTTCACCGTATTAAATTACACTATTCTGGCAGTCACAGTTTGCTTGATTGTCAATGGAGTTCCCTTTTGCCATACTCATCTGGAAGACTCGTTTCAGGTTAAGCCACGGAGAATCTTAGCCGAATAAAATCACGACTGGGAGCCAGGGGATGCTAGAAAGTGGAAAGAAGTCTGTTCCTTGAGATTGATCAGTGCTTGAAGAGTAGTAATATTTTGTTGATATAATGAAGAATACACTCTCCCTCCCTCAGTGTTTGTCACGAGTTGTTATTTCCGTCGGTGAGGACTGGGTTATTTGACTGCTAGTGATTGTATGCTTGTAACTTGATATTTTGGGATGCATGCTTGCCGATATACAGGCAATGCCTCCATCATGTGTGAATGTTGTGCCTTCAGATTGTTATTATTATTTGGTTCTTAAAATGCAATGTGGTACAAACAATTGACCGGAAAATCCCTCTTGCAGTTGTCGAAAAGTAGAATGCCGTATTTTGCTTTTATTTAAGGTGGTCAGACAGGAAACAGGATAAGCATCCCTCTCTGCTGTAATGGTGTGATCGAATTATTAATTAACAAAAACTAAAAAAAGTTGAAATTGGCAACATATATGAGTTGTGAATCTCATCCCTAGTTTTGTTTTCTTCTTTCAATCTCAAAACCAAAACTTATGAGTCGCCGTTTATATGAACATTGAATTTTTTTATATACTTCTTTTTAAAACTCGTTTTTTTTTAATTAGATGAAATAAAACTTTAAAAATAGAACACGGATAAAATATATGGCTTATTCAAACATATAATATTTATTTTATTTTGGTTTAAAAATTTATTTTTAGTCTGCTGAAAAATAACAGAAAAAAAATGCCGGTGCTTTTTTAAGGATTTAATATGATGAGTCACTCAGCCACCAATGGCAGAGTATGTTTTTTTTTTTTTTTTGTATGTGTAACCAGTCTTGTATCATAGAATTTTTGTTGATCAATTATAAATTGTATTAAATTTTAGTTACCATAATAATAGGGTGAGAACTCCTCAAACTTTTCTCCTAGAAAACCTTTATATATTTATTTTATAGTACTTATTGCCTCATTTTGAAAGTCCACCGCTTTCGTTTTGACCAAGTAATATTACCCGTAATTTTGAAACTAACAAACCTATTATTGTATTTTGAAACATCACTACCTTGCCAAGTGAAGTTTACATTCTGATGACAAGAGAGTCTAATAACATGGCGATAGATCTCTTCAATTGCAATTTTGCTGCCTTTTGTAATTTACTATATTCCGCCGAAAGTCGCCGAAAGTGTTAAGAGACGTAATGGCAACGCAACATAATATTTTTGGCGAGTAAAAACCCAATGATGCAGGTATTGAATGGAAAGATTGGTACGCTAGAGTGAAGTATCCCCAAGAGGGAGAACCCTGCTTTCCCCCCTTTAACTTGCTTGCTGGAAAAGAAGTTTTACAGTACATCTATTGTACAAACACTGCTTAAGAAAAGGCCTGATTTTACAGGAAATCTTACAATAGGAATATTCATTACAAATCATAGATCTGCAGAGAAGTACATCTAATTTATATTTACAAGGAAGCAATCATGAGAGTGGACATCCCTGAAACAACTTGTATACAGGGGATCATATGTGGATTATAGAGCACAATCCTAGTATTTTTGTTTTAAATAGGACATTCTGCTTCAATTAGGCGCTGAACCCCTTGTGAAGAGAGCTCCATGAACCAGAAGGAATGCTTACACAAGCTTGTGCTGATGCCTCTGCCATTTGTTCCTTCACAATTCCAGCATTGCAAAGGTTTGCAAGAGATCGCATGTGTTTCATCCCATACTGGGATATGGATCCACAATGTGTTTCAAAAGTCCTCACCTGCATAGAAGAACAAGGGACAAAATATTCTCAAACATGAAGATGAGCCTTTCAAAATGTCACCAGCAGAGCTATGAGAGCAAACAGGTTAGGTTGTGGTAAAGCAGAGGTTGAGAACTGTAAAATTTTACCAGTGTCTTGAGGCAGACCCAGTCATCAACAAGAGGTTGCCCGGCAGGACGTACGGTGTTTAATACCTCTGGGGCCTTTTCAATTCCAAAGAGGAGCTTCCCAATAAGTTTTATGCTGTGGTCTATATGCATTCTATGTGACATTGCTTCAACAAACTGCTTCTGAGCTTCAACCTTCCTGGAAGAGCCTTCTGGGGCCTTGCGGTACTGCATAAAGAACAGACGACAAATAGAGTGAGATGGAACTACAGCCGAAAGGCAAATTCTATGGATAAAAAAGCGTTTTTTTTATAAATAAAAACAGGTGAAAAAACTAGTATATAAAAATAGTAGTTATGCAAATCTCCTAGCTGTGGCATCCAGTTAATCATATATATAAAAAGCAGTTATGACCCACATCTGCACACTGTCAAAACTTGTGCACAATAGCTCTCGTTATTATTACAGCAACTCAATACATAGAGAACTCATGAAAACATAAAAATTTAATAGCTAGCAGTGGTGAAAATTTATGCCCAAAAGGCAGTATTTTAATTCAAAATGGAACAAAAGAGATAAAACAAACCTTGGCCCAGAAGTGGACAAGATCAGCATCACGCTGATTAACAGCTTTAGAACGTGGCCTCAAGGAGTTATCCTCCACGAAAGTGAAGTTTTCATTTGCAGGGTTTGTACCCATATACAGGAAGAGGTCGTCCTTGCTAAGTCCTGCATCACCATATTGCATGACATGGGAACCGTAGGCAGAATTTGCTTCGGAAGTCCTCCTTTTTACCTGCACAAGCACCATAATGAAATCATTTGTTTATGCAGGCAGATAGATATAACGCCATATTTGTTGCCTTTCTTAGTTTGTTATATTCAAAAGAATAAAATAAAACGAATGGCCTTTCTTAGTTTATATTCAAGAGAATAAAATAAAACGAATGACCTGCTAACACTTACCAGTTCATATTGCTGGTGCAGAGTTTCTGTCCGTAAATTGTGCATGTCACTGTACACAAGGTCAAATTCTTAGTTTTTTGCATATAAAGTATGTGTCTTGGGACAATGAAACAACATCTGAATGCTTTCGATGAACTTTCGAAAACATTTTTTCAGCCCAGCAGAAAATATGAACAATGATTACTAGGTGAAGAAAATCTATCTGGGGGAGTGGGAAAAACTGAATGATGCTTTGTTCAAAATACTTCATCACATCTAGACAGAAATAAAATTCAAAATTAACACCGTTCATACCTATCCTCCATCCAAGCAACACTGTATAAGTCACCCAAACAAGTATCGTATTCTGGGGGAGGGCTAGGATACTCTCCAGGACAATAGGTTCCCCAGCTGCTCTCTTCTGCATTTGAAGCTGTGGTTGCATAGATATTTAAACCTTGAGGAAGAAGACCCTCAAAGATGCTTCCGGATTCACAGGCTTCAAGATAAAACACCTATTTACAAGATATAGACCATCAATTTTATTTTATTTTATTTTTGAAGTGACTAAACTAACTTAAAGAGGGCTGCAACTGGAAATTCAGCTCGTAATTACCAAGCTTTGATAAGTTCCGGATGCGTGCTTCTTTTTTAAGACATCAATCAAATCATCGGCATAAAGGTACGGATTGGTAGGCATCCCTGATAAAAATCCATCCACACATGAACGTCAAGTAGTTTATTTAGTATTAAACCTTAAGAATTCCTATAAACGACATGTATTCTAATAAATACAAACTAGCGATGATAAAATACTGTGACTACCATTTTTGGAATAGTTTTCAAAATAGCAGTTTAACGATCACAAGTCATAGATTCATTTAGGAATCTGTGACTGGAACAGAAAACAAAACAGAGAAAATTTTGTTGTTGTGGCGCAGCCTGTCACGTCCATAACCTTGCAATAATTAGATAAAAAAATATTTAATTTATATTTAAGAAAATTGATTTTTGTTTTTATTTTGATTTTTTTGCTTTAAATTATTTTCTAGTGTTTTAAATTATTTTGATGTTAAAATACTTTTTAAAAAAAATATTTTAATAGATTTTCAATTAAAAAACAATTTAAAAAGCAAAAACAACAGTATAAAAAAACAAATAAGAAAATCCTAAAAATCCCTGATCAGAGTAAATAACAAATATTCCATGAAAATCATCAGTGTATAGAAAATGAAACTGACCTAGCACCCCAGGACCTCCATGATCAGTATAATAAATGAAAATATGGTCATTAGGCCCACTATCTACAACTTTTCCACTGCCCCCAGTAATAGCTGTCTTGTTTCCAAGGATTGCAGCGAAAAAGTTTCCAACGGTGACATCTTCACCAGTATAATCCTAACACAACCAAATCAAAATCAAAATCAAAATTAAAACCAGCCCCATAAGTGCTGAAACAAAAAAAAAATACATCTACAGAAAAAGAAAATCACCTTTGGAACTCCTGCATAAACATCTTCTCCTTGGGGACTGTTAATGATGACTCCAGGCCTTGGGTTCTCTGTGTTATAAGCAATGTCATCGTACATGAAAACTATTATATTTTCTTCCTTCAACCCACCTTTTCTCAGCAGTTGATATGCATGACAAACATCTGCCTGTAAAAATATTAGGAAAAAAAAAAACTAAATTATCAGACCACCCAACTACATGCAGCCGTTCATTTAGAGATTATAGTAATTAAGACCTGATGCCGGTAATTCCAGTAACCGTTAGATCCGGCAAGCAAGATGGCCCATCTAGTTCCGGTAGCATCATCATCAGTATTATCATCATTAACTTTACCGGGACGGAAAAACCTAGAAGCCTCCGATGGCAAACGGAGAGCGCCAGAAACGATGTCTCGGGCACCGACGGCAATACCACAGAAAGAAATTAGAAGAAAAAACAAGCCGGCTAAGAGTCGCGTCATAATCGATTTTCCGGTTAGAAAAAGGGATGGGTTTGTTGGGTTTGTGTAGAATAATGGTTGAGGTCATGGATTTATATTATTAGACAGTGGGCAAGGTGGTAATTCAATTGGCTTAGATTCTTCATACTAGTGAATCGAACGGTCAGGATTTAATATTTTCCTAAGAACGAGGAAATCCGTGATAGGGGTATAGTATAGGCCAGGGCGGTCTTCAGAATTACAGGTGTATCCTGCTTTGGGAATTACAGCGTGTAGCTAATCTTATTGTGAGGTTTCAATCAGAAGCTGCAGTGAGTGAAGATCATATACAAGATTCGAAAATAATGGAGACAGAGATAATATACCTTCGCTCTAAAATTCTTTTAAATGGATTTATTTCATATTCTTATCTCTGTCATTTCAGTTAAATATTTTTTATCATCTTTATGTTTGTTTTCTTTTATAATATAAGGTATTGTTTTAAAACACAATAAAATAATTCCTTAGTTGCATTTTAAAATTATTAAATATATTAGTTTAATATATTTTTTTAAAATAAATTATATTCGAACACAAAAACAAACTGCGGATGACCAAATCTATGATGTGATAAAAGTCTGGTGATGAATGGCAGGTGATGGAGATGAATGGCAGGTGGTAGAGATGAATGGCAGGTGATGGTGTATACTGTATAGAAAGGAGTAGTTGCTTGGGTGAGTGGAAAACTTGTGGGGCCATTGTCGGTAAAGCAAAGTACTTTCAACGGAAGGTGCGAGGCACCTCTCCCTTTATCTTTACCTCTTTCGAGGTTTTCTAGAGGGAATCAGAACGCTGACATTAATACTAATGTCAGTATATTTTATATTATTTTAAAAACATTTTTTATTCAAAAATATATTAAAATAATATTTATTTATTTTTAAAAAATTATTTTTGACATTAATAAATTAAAATAATTTAAAAATATTATTTTTTTAAAATTTAAAATAAAAAATAAAATAAAAATAAATTATTTCAAAAATATTTTCCAGACACTCCTAAAGGCTAAAGCTATTAACTGTTCAGTTAATTTTGTTTAAAAAGCGTTATATTAAAAAAATATATATTTTTTGAATAATTTTTTTTATATATTTTTAGATCATATTTTAATATCAAAAATAATTTTTAAAATAAATAAATAAATAAATAAATAAATTTAAAAATAAACAATTTCAAGAGCAATTTAAAACACAAAAAGTCAGAAACAGGCCATTGATGTTTTAAAATGATTAGTTACAAAACACAGCGATCGGGGAGAGCTTGGGTGTTTGTTGGTGTTTTTGTTTTTGTTTCAGAAATATTTAAAAAAAAAAATTTATGTTATTAAATTTCTTTAATGTGTTTGTATCAAAATAAATTTTAAAAAATAAAAAATATATATTATTTCAAAATACTTACAAGTAAAAATTACTTTAAAAAATAACTATTACATAATTGAAAGCATTCTGCATTAAAAGTATTTATTATATTTTATTAATCAATACACATTATATATTTACATGAATCACTCTATCTTTTTTTTTAAATAATGACAAAAACTATAACGGTATAAAAAACACTTTTATTATTTATGTTGTTGAAAATTTTATGGAGAGGAGGTGCTAGTTTATAATAGCTTGTTTCTACTTGTTTGAAGCGTGTACTTATTATATTCGTAGACGAATAACTACTATTTAATGATTTGATTTTGCTGGTGAAAGGAAGAGGATTGATCCCATAAATGTTATAAAAAAAATAAATTGTACCTTTCTATAACTATATGTATCGGAAGATATCTCAATTTTGCATGTGTTGTCATGAAAACTTGCAATATGAATGTGATAAATTGAACATGGACATGTTATCAAAGTGATATTTTTTAAAAAAGAAATAGCGACAAGGATATTTTTTGGATTAATTTTCTTGTTAATCATGAATGGAGTTATTTGTGACGATTTTAAAGATACATCCAATATACTTTGTACAAGGAAATCAACTATTATTTTAAGATTTTGTTTAAAATATGATGAAGATTTTTTTACGTCCGTTTTATTAAGAAATTTATTTAAATAATGTTTTATATATATATATATATATATATATATATATATATATATTCAATATCAACGTATCAATATAGTTTTAAAATATTAAAAAGTTAAACAAAAAAACTTAATTTGTTTCTAAAACATTTTGTGAAATACACTCTCAAGTAACAACTCAAAATAACGATCTTGAGAAGATGTAAAACATAACTTCCTGACTATCAAACCATTATCTAACCATCTAGTAGGTTGATAAGAGCTTCAGATTAAGAAGTTTATTTTTCATGTAGTTTCATGTTCGAGTCGTGTGATTGCTAATATAATTTTCACTGAAGACTTATATAATTATTAACTTTAGAGTCTATAAAATTAGTCAGAGTATACGACCCAAAGAGTACCATAAATAAAAAAATAAGTATTTTATTTACTTGAATATTATAGTATAACTGATGTCATTTCTTTCCTTTAAAAAAAAAAAACACGGCACGAATTCAATCCAGTCCATACCCTCATGGGAGCACTCGAATCTAGTGACATGTTTATGTGGTGTAATCAAGTAGAAATACTACATAAACACATGATAAAATCGTACTTGTTACACAAAACTTGGACAAGGACTTGAATCATCTAACTATTTTTTTTATTAAAACTTTTTTTCCGATAAAATCTAATAAATATCAATTATGTTTAATTAAAATAATATTTTTAACCATTTAAATTTAATTAAAAACCCAACTCAAAATAGCATTGAATCATAGACTTCACAACTATCCAAGTTTGACCATTGTCCGTAAAAGAAAAAAAAATACTCAAAATAGGATACTCTTGCTATTTAAATTTATTTAGATACAAAAAAAAGTTTTTAAAAGTGTGATATTAGTTATTTTTTAAAATATATTTCACTCACAAATATATCAAAATTATATATATATATATATTATATATTTTTTTGAAAAAAATCATATCAAAACAATAGAAAATATAAAAATAAATAAATTATAACCAAAAAAAAAAGTTTGAACCGCGCAGCAATCACATAAAAAATAGGAAATGGCGTTGCTTTTTTTTAAAAACAAAATGTTACAGCGCCGCGCTTTTAACTACAATTACATTTTTAAAATCAACCGTGTAATCATCCCCCCACCCCCACCCCCACCCCCACCCCAAAAAAAAAATCATTATTACATCCCATTTCTCATCACATGCCACTGAAATTGTAATGCTTTTTTTTCTTTTTTTTCTAATCAAAACATGTAGATAGTAGTAATTATTCAAAATCGGAAGCGTAAATGCACGGGAGACTGGACAGTGGACAGTCCTTTCCAATTCCTTTTTTTTTTTTTTTTAATTTTACCAAAAACAAAACAAAACAAACAGATACTATAAATTAATATAAGTTAAATAAATGATAAAATTATAGTAATTATCACCTGGTGCCTGTAATTCTTAGATCCAGTAATCAGGACAGCCCATCTCGTCCCAGTGTAATCACCATCTCTGATTCTCTGCTATCAATAGTCAATACTGGTTTCCCAGGGACGGAAAAACCTAGAAACCTCCGGTGGCATCCGCTGAACATTTCCGACAGCAACACCAAAAAGAGCAACGAGAAAAAAAATTACGATGCCGGCGGCGCTCGTCATGGCGGCTTCCAAGGAGGAGGAGGAGTTTGTATTTTGATTCGTTGTTAGATAGCGAAGTCCTGTCTGTTGAATTATTGGTTGATCGGTATTTTTATATATATATTAGTTTATTTATGTATATAATAGATGACGAGATGGGATTAGATTGCTATTTTTTTATATATAATTTTTTTTCCAGATAACGTGATGCTATCGGTTAGGTAGTCGATGAATCATCAGTTCAGTGGATTTAATTAGTATTGATTCTCCTTGTGTTCTTCCTCTTTCGTGTTTCTTTTATATTTCTTCGAGGCTGTTTGTTTGTTTGTCATGAATTCTTCTTATCCCTAATCCCTGTACAAAGCTTTACTGGGATAGTATTTTCTTAAGAGCTTGTCCGTGTGTTAATATTTATTTATTTTAAAACAATTTAACATTAATTTATTCATCAAAACAATTTAAAAATATAAAAATTTAATGATTTCTTCTAAGGAAATACAGTTTCAACAACATTTCTAGAAAAGACTTTAATTAATGAACCAATCAGGATGACGGGTTTTAATTAATGAACCAATCAGAGAGTTCGAAGGGCTAATTACACGCTACCTTTCAAGCACAACTAATTTTATGGGCATAATGATTCACTGCAGCGACTGTGGATGGAAATATCTCTCAACCGAAGTAGTTGATTGACGACATGGCATGCGCACCAGAGGACCCCAGCGGCTGGATCCTCAGCAGTGGTGGAGGCTGCTATGGAATCTATTAGTATCAATGGCTAGCAAGCAGACAAAACTGAATATTACAGACGCAGGTGATATGGATGCAATAATGAACGCCTTCCTCACACTACTAGATCTCCTTTTCCATCCTTCCTGTTATTGTCGTCTGTTTCCCCTGACTAGCTTTTTAATGGGCATCCGTCCGGACAGTGATGCTCTGTATTATGAAAGTTGATTAACGTTGTTTTAGGGTTTTCGTTCTGGGTTCATGGAGCTAAGCTTGTGCATGTTACTTGGCTAGAAATAGGCTTCTCTCTTGACTCTCCTTTTCTCCTCTGGCAAAATCCTTCCCGTGGAAGTGGGATTACTTGTATTCGAAATATAAATTGTGAATAATATAAATTTATTATAGAGATTTATTGATAATTTTAAAATTTTAATTAAGATGGTTTATTGATATAGCATTAGAGTCTTGTTGATCCAATGATCATGAATTTGAATTTTATCATCTTATCTTATTTAATAAATATCAAGCAAAATATAATAAGAGATTATAAAAATTTCAAGTTCAAAGTGTTTTCACGTATTAAAAAACTAATATAAATTATATTATGAAATTTCATTTAATAATTTAAATTTTTAGATGATATATTTATTTGATATTATAACTAATTTTAATTCAGTTCTTTTCAACGTCATTTTCCTCATTTCAGCAGGAACTTGATTTTTTTTATTTTTTTATGCTCCGAGTTTGAAGCCGGGAAATACTTGCCGTATCATCTCTCCGAGTGATGAATGATAAAATTGTGATTATCGACGTTGCGTGAATCGTGATACAAGATATCATTTGTTTATTTACGTAAAACAAAGAGAGGTCTTGATCAGAACTGTTTCTAGCTCTTTTCGTCATGGATGATGTGTCGTAAATTATTGTAGCTGGGATACAAGTCGTGGGCAGTGGGACCAACGTCTGAAAATGAATGAATCCAGTTGCTTCTTTCATTCTCAACTTTTAAGAGGAGAGAGGAGTGAGTTGATATTAAAAGATTCCGATTCATCGAGGATGAGATATCTTTTTCTATTTAATTTTTTATGATGCCAGCATAAAAAAATAAATAAAGATCCTCCACAATATTCCAACTTGATTTGATTTGCATTTGAAGGCCTAGAGAGTTTACAAGTTGTAGATATCACCTTTTATTTATTTATTTATTTATTTAATAAATGTCTTTTCATGGTAAAATCAACCACGATTGCGAGGATACAGCTTAATTTTATTGAACCTCAAACAACATTTCTATGCAATTTAAGGCCTTGTTTAATTTTATTGACCAAGATTCTCGTTTCAGCTTAATAAATATAGCCGAAATAAATACTATCAGTTTAAATACTTTAAAACCGAAACATATTTTCGATTAAAAAATAAAGTACTAATCAGCCAGAAATTGACAACCTTATATCTTCTAATCATAATGAAAAAAAAAAAAGAGTTCAATCGCTTAAACAATCGGGCACTTATTCCACCACTATATTTTTCGTTTTCTTTTGCCCCCGTCGCACAAAACACAGCACAGTGATAAGTTTGTACATGCATTTTATTTCAACCCACCTGCCAAACAGCTTGGAAAAAAAACCTCTCTAGCCCAGTGGAAGGAAGCAGCCTGCAACACGGACAAGGGAGATGCACGTCAAGGATACGGACAATAACTAGGCCTCAAATTTGTATTTACAAGTGTTTAACATTGTATTTTAAAAATATTTTTAAAAAAATTTAAATTTTTTGAATATTTATTTTAAATTAAATATTTTTGATGTTTTAAATTATTTTACTGATATCAAAAATAATAATAAAATATTATTATTAGAAAGCATCTTATTGACACAATTTACCCGAATGATTCCTCGTCATACATAAAACCTATTAAAAAATCAGTTTAAGATATCCTAGTTGATTGATCTCTGTGTCTTTCACTGCAAAAAAGCAGTTGCCATGATTTTCGTTTGATCACAAGTTTGTCATGTCGGGCGGTTGGATGAGCTTTCGCCTCTCGTGCAAGCAAAGCAACATGATAGAGCCTGTGTGGCTGTCATTTTATTTTTTCTTCTGAATCTCGTTTTAATTATTGAACAAAACAAATGCTAGTAAAACCACCCACCACTGATCCAGTCTCTGAGCATCTTGGCAAGGTAACGACGGCGAGGCCCATGTCAGAAGTTCTCAGCCCACATAGGTCATATAATGGGCCAATCTATTTACGGGCCAAATAAAACCCAGCCCACACAATTTTGAAAAGTGAAAAACCCAGCGATGCAATCAAGATATCCAAATTTGAAAAGGTCTGAAATAGCCATAGCTTATAAATCCCCTTCCAGCCAGGCAACCCGACTTGTTAACGCCACAGTATTTCACTCCAAAAACCCTGAAACCCCAGAAAGCGCAGCAGCACTCCGAAGCTCCGATACCTGCATAAATTAATTCGGTAAGTTAGTTTTTTTGCCTCTCTCATCCCCATATATTTCTGATAATTATTCGGGTTTTTGTTTAGGGTTTAAATATTTAATTTAATTCAATTCCGAACTCATAGAAATTCTGATTTTTTTAAAAAAATTAGATGGAGGAAGGAGAGAATATATTGGAGGCAATTCTTGATGATGATGATGACAACTTAGAAGATGTTGATATGGTTGATGTGGAAGAAGGAGAGTTTGTGGGGGACGACAATTCACATACTGATTCAGGATTGAACAATGGCAGTCACGATGGTGGTGGTGAGGATGGTGGTGGTGCGAATGCTGGAAATGTAGAGCCTCAAAGTAAAAACCAGAGGCGGCGGCGCAGCGGCAATAAAAAGAAGAGGAAGAACAAGAAGAGGGTAGGAGGTGGTCCTGGGTCAAATGTTACTGACGTGAACTGGTAATCATTTTATAAACTGCTTTGGTCTTAAGTTAGATGAAGTGATTTTAGTTTTGTTATTGTCTTAAAAAATAATGGCGAATTAATGTGTTGTTAATTTGACAGATTTTACGTGACTTTGGGTCTAATGTTGTCTTGCTTTGCAGGTTTGTGTTAGATACATGTAGACGTTTGAAAGAGAAGAAATCCTACATGGTATATACTGCTGTAGGTTGTTTGGGGGTTTCTGCATTGAGTGATCTCGTGAAAGAGGTAATGTTCCTTTATTCACCTAAAAAGATTGATTGTTGATTGTCTGATCAGTGAGAATGATGTCTTGTGCGAATGAAATTAAGCTGTGCAATTTATGCTTTCCTGATGATGGTTTCTTCTCAGTATCATGCAGTAGATACCATTTCTGTGTATGTTGGCCTGTGATTCTGTTATGTTTTCAGACCCAATAGCCAAGTGTCTTTGAAGTTTATGTATCATGATGACTGATGTTGCATCTCATTTTTCCCGTTGAGCTGTCCTCCTTGTGCTTGGTAAATCATTTTATGTTCATTTTCTGTGTATGCTGCCCCTCACTTTTTGATGAGGAATTCTCTCTGTATGTGGACTGGCTGTTTCTCTTGATGAGTCTAGACATCGCAATTGTGCTTTCTGATGATGATGCAACCTACTGCTTAGATCTGCTTCCTTTTTTTTTCTTTTCCAAATAGGGTTATTATCTTGAAACAAACCACCATTCATTTTGGTAATAGGCAACCGAGGTGTACTTGCTGCTTGACAGGAAAGGTGAGAATTTGGGTTCACATGATTCTGGATTGGCCTTGAGCCATCAATGCTCATTTATTCTATTTAAAGCTTTCCATAAAATCTGACTCAGAATATCGTTTCCCTACCCTTGCAGATTTTCACTGTCAAAGCCATTTACTGTTTCAAATTGTGTGGTCTGAGATGTGTATAATCCGGCTGAACACTTCTTGATCATTTTCTCTTTATATTGGTCGATATAATTTTTTTTTTTATTATTGACTTGGTCTGTGTTTTGATATTGTCAACAATATTTAAACCTCCCCAATGTTATTTGAGAAACTAGAACAATGTCCCCCCCGCACTTGACGGTGCCTTTTTCTTATTCTTTAAACTGAGATACATGTGCTTTTTATGTGAAATATTTCATATAGACATGCGTAATAAGTTCTTAAATCCTTGTTCTTTGAGTAGTTTTTACAACTTTGTGGCCATAACTGATGGCTTTGTTGCTCTCATTAGTAAATGTTGATTGTTTAATGTAGTTCCTATGCTGCTGTTCAGCTTTTTGGTTGTTGGCAAACATCAATTCCTTGAATAATTTTCTTATTTTCATGCTTAATTTTCTTTGCTGCTAATTTCTTGCTATCCATTCGTAATGTGTTGTGCCACCATTTATATTGCCTCTTGAAAGCATGGTTTTATATTAACTACTGCCTTTTCTCTCTTTGCACTCCTTTTTGCAAGTGTGTTTGCTATGTTTCTGTGTGTTCTGTTTAGATTTTTCTTTTTGGATATGCATTCTAAAATGGAAGTTTCAGGTGTATGCAATCCAGTCTTGTGGAGGGCAGATGACGGTTGATGGCAGACGCTTTCGAACAGGTGGTGGGATATTATGGAATATCATGAAAACAAGAGAACCAATGGCCTACAAAGAGATCATGAAAAAAGCCAAGGAATTTGAGGTGGGTAACTTTTGTGTTCCCGTGAATGCATTTGATTAATGAACTGTTGTTTTGTTCCAACAAGTAGGCAACTTTTGGGTTTATGCTTGTGTTTGGGTGAAAGCACAACCATGTACAAGTTTTAAGTAGTGTATGGTATTGTGGTAGCTGTTGCTTTTAAAAGTTTTTTCACATGAAAATGTATTAAAATAATATTTTTGTTTTTATTTTTAAAATTTATTCTTAACATCAGTGCATTAAAATTATCCAAAAACAATAAAAAAATAAACTCAAGTTTTGGAAAAAGTGTGGCCCAGCCGCTAGCCAAACAGGCTCTAATCTTTCATTACTGTATCTGTGGTTGCTTCATGCATGTTGCTGATCTTTGTATCATACTATACCTCTACTTGAGTTGCATTATGTTTTTGTTTTAACACAACCATGTATAAGTTTAATCATTCATCACTGTATCTGTGGCCGCTTCAATGCATGTTGCCGATCTATTATCGCACCATACCTCTTCTTGTGTTGCATTATGTCTTTGTTTTGAATACTAACAGTCTGTATTATCTTTTCCCCCTTTTTGCAGAAGCAATTTAGGCAACAAAGTATTCAGCGAGCGCCGGAGCAAAACAACATGTGTTCCTCTCAAAGAACTGCCTCTGGATTCATCGATGAGACACCAGCTAGCATACCAGATAGTTCTCAAAAAGAGCTGACACCTCAATTTCAGCATGAACAGTCCAGTGCTGACGAGAAGCGCAAATCTGTGCATGAGAGGATCAGAGTGCCTGTTTCATATGACGACCTGCTTGGAGATGATTTGAAAAATGATGAAGCGTGATTTCTGAAGCATAAATGTTGGGCTTGGCAGCATGTTTTGCACTCAGCTACGCGGCGATACAGAAATGCTCTTGGGACTTGACAGGATCATTTTCCAGTTTTTGAAATGAGAGTTTCAGTAGGCAGTCCATTTTTAACGTGCAACTGTGTACTTGAACATAGATTGACCTCAATCGTTCCTCCATTGAAAAAAGAAAAAAATCAAACCTTATTGTGATGGGTGCATTGCCTTTTTACTTTCATTGTTCATATTAAAGGTATATAAACGAAGATTCCTCTGTTGATTTACATTTACATTAGTGACTCAGAAATGCAGAACGTCCAGACGTTGAACCCATTTTTAAGTAGAAGGACCTCTTATGACTGTATGGACGGAGACGTTCTTGTCCCCAAATTTTTTTGGGATGAGATTGATAAAGGCATGTGATTTTCGAATTCTTAGGGCTTAATTCGAACGCTCAATACTTTAATACACGGTTCTCAAAGTGTTAAAACTGTTGGTTTTGGTTATTATTATAAGATCTTTACTCATTTTCAACAATTCCTGTGCTCTCTTATTCATCATATCGTTGGGGACTTCTAGGTTTCACAATTTGAAATCAGAAAATAGCTGACAGTATTGCAAAATTACGAACCAGCTGCACCAAAGGGAAAGAGAGGCGGCGCCCACCTATTACAAGACAGGCTAAAAGATAAAGTCAGGATGCTATTTTCTCGTTTGTAGGAAGAGGCAAACCGCCGTGCAATCATCTACTTTCGAAGAAGTGAACTTCCTTTTCCACGCAGCTGTAGCAGCCTCCACCACCGCCTTCGCCGCTGCCTGCTCACAATCTGCTGCCGAAACGATGGATACCACTTCCTTGTTGCTAAGAACATCCCACACCTAAGTAACAGGAGACAAACAACACAAACCAGTAATTAACTAATTATCACTTCACCTTTGTAATAAAAATTGGATCGTACTCATCTCTGTGTTGAGGCAGTTGCTTACCCCGTCTGATGCAAGGACAACGAACTGATCCTCGGAAGTTACTCGGTGATAAGAGATGTCTGGTAATGCAATTATTCCATGTTTTTTTAGCAGAAAGTCTCCAAAAGCTCGAGACATGGCCAAGCCTGGAGAATCTTCGTGGGGTAGCCAGACTCGATGGACGTGTGGCTCTTCCTTCAGTGCAAGTACTCTGCCATTACATTTCCTTATTCTTTTTGCTTCACCTGAATAATAACATGATCCGGTTTTAACAAATCAGTGAGGGAATAAATTAGCTTATTATCATTAAAAGTTGCTCCAAATCTGTCTTTTAATTGAGAAGGAAGGATCTCCTACTTGGCACTCCAGGCTTCAAGTCTGTAGTTAATTGGACAGCCATGATTCCTTTCTGATCATTGGTTCTGCCCAGCACAGCCCTCGAGTCTCCAAGATTAGCTATGACAAGATCTTCTCCCTGGTTTCATTTTCCAAATAACAATCAAAAGAAAGAGAAAACAGGTAAATAAAAATCCTTCCTTTACATATGAAAAAAGAAAAGATTGATTCGAGAGGATTTGTTTGCTCAAAATAGCTTGTTTTTTCTTGCCTGTCTCACGACAACTACTGCAGTGGTTCCACTGCAGGAGCAGTCCAGACTTTCTTGAAGCTTGATCTCCTTGTCCATCACTTTGAAGGCGCCAACACAGGCATCCTTCCATTTATGAAAACTTTCACCTGGTAATGGCACTAACCCACCATCTGCTTTCTCGCTGCCGTGATCTCTGACCGAATCTATCTCTTCTAAAGCGTTCTTTTGATTTAGCAGGAGTGATGGCAGCCTATTTCTCACAGTCCTGCTCACTATGTGGCCATTCTTTCCATGCCCATCAAAAACTCCACAGAAAGCTCCATGCTCCACTCCATAGCCCTTTGAAAGAAGAACGAGTTTCAATCAGCGACAAAACCTTATACAGCAAAAGAAAGGTGAAATCTAGCGAGGAATTGATAGCATTAACCAACCAGGTGAACAATAGCAGCATCTTGGTTTACTCCCTTGCTACCTTCTCTAGAGTAGAGAGAACTAAGCTTCTCAATTCCATGAGAAACAGTATTTTCTTGGACATGCGTGACATTTTCAAGGCCATCATCTGCCTGGTGTATCTCTGAGGACGCAGAGGATACGCAGATTCCCATCTCTCAACTCGCACAAGTTCTCTGTTTTCTCCTGCCAACTTGTTACAAGTCCGATGACCTGTGAATATAGTAGAATAGCCTCCGAAATCATGAGTTTAAGGACCCCAAGAATGCTCATGTCAGCTCAACACTAATTGTCTATAAAGCTTGGAGTGGCTCCCAGCGAGCTGAGAGCACAAGATACCTCAATAATTCACTGTTTTTTAATGCTGGCTCTTATTTTAGACCCCAGGACTCCCTTTTGAGTTTTGACGGTTTAATAAGTTGTTTGTGTTTGTTTTTTAAAAAATATATATTAAAATAATATTTTTTTTAAAAAAAATATTTTAGATACTAGCAAGTAAAAATGATATAAAAATATTATTTTTATTAAATTTAAAATAATTTTTTTGAAAAAATATTTTTAAAACTCAAAGCCAAAAAAGGAGGCATGTGAAGTGTCGTGGTTTAAGATTAATATTTTAATATCTTCTATCTTCTGTACGAGACTATTCTTTAATCTTTACCCAAATGTTATACACCTCAATGTCAAATCATATTTTAGCCAACCAGGTGTATTTTATAAAAAAATACAAAAAACTCTTTCGTGCTCCTCACTATTAGAATTATTAACAAAATAATATAAATTATATGTATTATAACCTAACAAATTATATGTATTATAACCTAACAAAAATAAATGAATGTCTGGTCCTTAGCCAAAGAAAAGGTTGAAAAAAGATTAGAGTTGACCCTTGACCAACTTGATGCATTTGTTTAAAATGGATGATGTTGTTGAAATTGTTTTTTATATTGTTTTTCATTTAAAATAATAATTTTTTATTTTTTAAAAAATATTTTTGATATCATAAAAATGATCTAAAAATATTTAATTTAAAATAAATAATATTTTTTTTAAAAAATATTATTAAAATACAATGCAAATTTGGAATTAACCACGAGACATTTGACATTTCAGGCAGATCCATCAAAAGATTCAAACAGCTGGTCACCCTATCAAGCTAATGCCAGCTAGTTATATAATTAATCCTAGTTTACAGAGTGGGATTATGTTTTTTGATGCCTTGAAGCAAGCATTGGAGAAATAGAGCAGGGACCCAGCACACGAGCCATGCACGCCATGAAGGTTAATCAACCAATCATGACCGTAGAAAGGGGGGACTTTCTCCAAGATCATTCATCGAAAATGAATTGGTGGTGTTACTTGTTAAAGATAATCGAAGTTGACTTGTAATTTGAGGCAGGTGTCTTATAGTTTAATAGCGGGTTCTACTCCCAATAATGTGGTTATTTTTTCCAATGGATTGTCGCTGGCAACCAATATTTTTTTTATTAACATGGGTATTTGTATTAGAAATATCTATATTAACTTGTATATATCTCAATTAATTCTACGGATTTTGAAGTTAATAATTATATAAGTATTCAATGATCATCATATTAGTAACCACAAGATTCGAATTTAAAATCACAAGAAAAACAGATCTTTTAATCCAAAGTTTATATCACCGAGCATCTACTATATAATTATTAATATTTTAACTCTACATGATTGGAAGCTTGGAAAGTACCATATGCTTTTGGAGTCATCGATAAAAGAAGTATGTGGATGAAATTTCTTGTAATTTGAGGCAGGTATCCTGTAGTTTAATTGCGGGTTCTACTCCTAATAATGCGTTTATTTTTTCCAATGTAGTGCCGTTGGCCACCAATTTTTTTTTTTTATTAATATGGGTATCCATGTTAATTTATGTATATCTTGATTAATCCTATAAATTTTAAAATTAATGATCATGTAAATCTCTAATGATTATCATATTAGTAACCACAATACTCAAACCTGAGACCATAAAAAAATAAAATATTTTGATTAAAAACTTATACCAGTGGACTGCCTTGTATATAATTACCAGTATTTTAACTCCACGTGATTGGAAGCTTGGAAAGTACCACATGCTTTTGGAACCATCCATAAAAGAAAGTACGTGGAGGAAATTTCTTGATCATGAAATCCTTTTGAGATGGAAGCAAGAACTAATGAAGGGTAAACAACACTAGAAATACAAATGCCAAGGACATTTTAGTCCATTATTCATTTTACAACGAAAAAAACTTCAGTCTTCAATGAAATATGAAATAAAGCTTTCCAATTCATGTGGTGATACTATAATTGAATTGCACCTTAACTTTTAATTTGAGATTAAGATGAGAAGAGGCTAAGTTTAAATTAAACTCTCGTTTATAATATATGTATTGGTTTCGTGTTGATTTTTTAAAAATAGGAATACCTAAATCACAAGAAATTATTTGATATTTTTATTAAATTCAATTTAATAGCTTAAATTATAAATCTTATGAATTGACTCTTTATCTAATCATAATTTAAAAATAAACATATAAAATTTACTTTGACATGACTCAATCGATCTGATCAATTTAAAAACATTGAACCTGATTAAAAGAAAAAATATAAAGAAGAAATTAACATGAGAAAAAACCTTTAAACCCAACTTATTGATTATCCTGGGTTTATGCGATAGTTATCTTGACGTAACTCAATCGACTTCATATGTTCAAAGATAAGTTGGTCTACTGATATAACAAGTCCAAAGATGAAATTGTGAAAACACAATGAAATCAAAAAAAAAAATATACATATTAACCTCTCATTTATAATATACATGTTAGCTTTTTTTTAAAAAAAATATAAATAAAAATATTTGGTTTGCAAGGAACTATTTGATATTTTTATTATATTTAATTTAATGGCTTAAATTGTAAATTTTGACTCAACTCTCTGTCCAGCAGTTCAAAACCGTGTAAAATTTATTTTGACATAATCTAATTGATCTGGTCAATTCAAAAATATCTCACGTGATCGATAATTTTTTTTTAAAAAATATTGGTATAAAAAAACCCTTCTAGCTCAACTTATTGAATAACTTGAGTTTTTATGCAGGATGTCTCAACGCAACTTAATTAACTTGACATGTTTAAAGATAAAGTTATTGGTTTGGTATAAAAAATTAAGAGTAAAAAAAATAATCTTTTGACCTAATATTTTAAAATCAAATTATATAAAGTTTATTTTGATGTGACTTATTCAAATCACATAACTTTGTCTACAATATATAGCAACCTCCAGGGCATGTATGTATACCTCCTCGGCTACATTTAAGGGGCCCAACCTAGCAAAAGAATGGTTTTTGTCTTCTCGAACATGCCATCAAAATCCTGTTGTTGTTATAATGCTTAATCGGAAAACTTTTACATTATTTATATTTTAAATCATTTTGGTATGATAATATTAAAAAATAAATATATATATTATTTTAATATATTTATAAATAAAAATAACTTTAATCCCCCTACTATACTAAACAGGCTATTAGCATAGGCTCTTCTTCGCTGAAGGAGGGAAATATCTTGAGGTTTGTTAATTAGCTTCTTAGGTTTTTTCTTATACTGCTTTTTAAAACAAAATTAAAAAAAATATTTTTTTATTTTAAATTAAAAAAAATAATATGTTTACATTATTTTTATATACTAATATCAAAAATATATATTTTAAAATATTATTTAATATACTTTGAATAAAAATCATTTTAAAAAATAACTATAACCGAACCGAATTAAAAGGTTGTTTGGTAGGTTCAACCCACAACTCATTAATTGAAGAGAAAAAAAAGAGCGGAAAAGAGCGTCGTTTGGTAAAACGACACGTCGCTCTTGAAATCAGCATCCCAACAAGAAGAGTAGATAAAACGGCCCCCTTCAGTACGAAACGGCCGCGGATCGTATTCTGGCTTCTAGATTTCAATCACCGAAGGAATTAATTCATGACCAGTACACCTCTCTTTTGGCTTAGCTGAAGAAACTTTTTGAAAAATATACGAAATGGCTTGTTTACACGATCATAGCTGTGAAGATCACGATTGTTCCTCTAACTGGTCTCTCTACAAACACATAGACCTCCCCAAGGTCCATTTTCTTCTTCTACTTTTAGTTTTAGTTTTATTGAGACTTGCATCAAATTCGAAATCAACAAAGAATTTTATTTTTATTTTTATTTTTACTCTTTAAAGGTATCGGCTCTAAATGAAGCAGTTCCAGGAAGTGCTAAATCAGTTTTCAAACCTTGGGAGCACCGTCTCAATTCTTCTGAGGTTTGTTTTTGAGCATTTTTATTATTTTAATTTAATCACTTATTATTGGAGAGAAATTGAAGAAGCTTATGTTTTGATAATTATTTTTTAAATACTTTTATATTATGATAGGAGCATTTGGAAAGCAACGAGGGTGATCCCGAGTTACTTGTTTACATACCGTAAGTTGCTAATTCCTGATGATTGCTTAAAAATGACAATATGGGTAAATATATTTTCACTTCAGTGATGATCCATATGTTGTAATGAACAATAACGTTGGAGCCTTGGAGGCTTCGGTTATTAAAATGTTCTTGATGATTGCTTAGGGGTCATTTGGTATCATTTCTGTTTTCCATTTTTGTTTTTAAAATTTTGAAAACAAAAGCAGAAACCTGGATCCCCCCCCCAAAAAATAAAAAAATAAAAAAAATATATATAAGGGTAGGCAGAATACTTGAATTTTCTCCCAAAAAATTATAAAGGGTCGACAACTGGTTGTCAAGATTTTTCAAATTCATACAAGTTGGTTTTTAGAAATTGTGATGGCAGAGTTTTGCTTTCCTTCAACAACAAAAAAATCCAAAAGAAACAGGCTTTTTGTTTTTGTTTCCCTGAAGACGAATACAGAAAGTGGAAACCACAAATGCTACAGAACGATAGCTTATTTGCATTTCTTTGGCTTAAAGACTTTCTTTTTCCCTATATCTGAAATAACTCTCTGGATTTCTCTTTTTTCTGCTGGATTAATTATGGTAGATTCACATCGGATGTTAAGATCAAGAGCATTGCAATTATTGGAGGCACTGACGGAACAAGTCCTTCCAAGATGAGAGCGTAAGTTCAGCTTCTATTTTGTGTTGATGGTTCTTCAGTGCAGTAGTTGATATTTTTTTGGCGAGAATAACTAAACCAGCAGTTCCTTAGCCTTGACATATGGTAGATACTGCTGATGTGATGTTAGCCACACAAATCCATAGCACTTAAACAGTTTTAATTAGATTTATCGAAAGCTTCCCTCTCTCTCCTCTCGTGTGTGTGTGTGTGTTGGGCTCCTTATTCTGTCTTGAAATCAAATTTTCCTTTTGTTGCATTCTCCCCTTTCGGTGTGGTGATGTTTGAGAATTATCGCATCCCTACAAGGACTGGTTCCGAGATCAGCCATATGGTGCAGCATCAATGAGGCATTACCACCCAGGCTAGCTAGGATGCTTGCCTTTTTTTGTTGATTCATTGTGTGTTCACCTTGTTTAGTCATCAGATATACAGTGTTTGTTAAGCTGTCTAACTTTCCCATCCAGATCACCTAGGCTAGTTTCTTCAAATAAATATACAGGGAAATGGCGTTAAAGAAGCATTTTGAATGATATGAATCCTCTCTCAATGTTTTGTCCTGTGATCATTATCTGTAACAGAAAGCTTAGATCTGCTCTTTGAAATAATTTAGGTTTATCAATCGAGATGGCATTGACTTCTCAGATGCTCAAAATATGCAAGCTGTTCAGGTATTGTTTCATCTTGGTTCTTTGCGAGCTTTCCATAAACTCTACAATTGAACTTATTGGAAATGGTTACTTTTATTGTTTTAAGGAGTGGGATTTGGTTGAAAATTTGAATGGATTGCTTGAGTTTCAGACAAGGTAATTATTCCCTACCACCTGTTACTTAGCTCGTTTACCATTTCAATTCTGGCAATGCTTTACTTTAACCTTATCCAAACGAACACCACATGTAAGAGTCAAAAGCAATTGTATTTCATTGTTTCAATTAAGTTTGGTTTCACCAGCAGTTACCTTGTGTAATATTTGTTCACTTCAACAGATACGCTAAGTTTCAAAGTGTGGCAAGCATCACATTGCATTTCCCTGATAATTTTGGTGGTGATACAAGTCAGATACACTATATTGGTTTCAAAGGTGAAGCCACCCAGGTAAATGGATTGCCGATGATCAAGTTTTATTGCTTTGTGCATCTGTCTGGACCAGTAATGGTGCCTTAAATGACACTTTCCTTTCTCCAATGAACAGTTGAAGAGGGATGTCGTTGCCACCATTGTTTATGAACTTATGCCCAATCCTTCAGACCACAAGTAAGTGCTTATGCCTCAGTGGAATACTTCTAACATTTACGGGCACTTCTCAGATAGCTAAGTGCTTCAATATTAAAGAGATTCGATTTCAAGGTTTGATATTGGCTCTATTTAAGGCAACCTGCATTTCATATTATGTATTTTATGCAACATCATTAGTCCTTCTGACAAATTAGGATGGATAAAATATGTTTTCCTGAATAGGCTGTGCTATTGATATACGGACTTGTAATATGATTGTACTATTCAGTTTTTTTTTGTGGGAGTTTTTGTAGTGGTAAGTGATTAGCTTTGGACATAGGGAGTGTTGTCTAAGGTGAGGAGCATTGGGATTTTGGTGTACAAGTTTAATCTCCCTCTTGCTTCCTTAGATTTAATGATTATTTGCAACTCGTAACGCCAAAATTTACTTCCTCGTACGCTGCTTGATTATGTTTCTCACAGTGACATCTCACTGAATCTAGGTTGTGTCCTCCCAGCATGAAAACCAATAGAATTGGAACGCAATGCCTGTATAAGATAGTTTTATCTTCTATCACATTCATGACTGAAACAATGGGTTTGTGCAGGACGAAGGCTGAAAGTGGTGGAGGTTTTTCACAGGTTGAATGAAGAAAAGAGCTTTATGTTGCTTCTTAAGCATAAATCAACCCTAACCTAATATTTAAAATCCTTTTTGTATCCTCCCCTTTTCATTATAATGGCACCTGTTGTGCATGATTAGAATGATATTGATCTCCCTGGGCCATGAACTCCTTAAATTCAACTCTACATGGCATCTGCTTGTAGTGGTTCTTACCATGCAAACCTATGATGAGAAGTGTTGTTATCTGCTGAGATGTGTTTATTTTAGGAACTCCAGTCTAGCAAGGTCAAATTGAATCGTGAGAGCATAAAAGATCGGAAGAGCATGTCTGGGATCCGAAGTTGTGGGTTCAACTGATGAACTGCTAACATTATTTTCTAGCAAAAAAATGTCTGGTCTATAAAAAAATCAAGATGACATTTTTTTTTATTGAGATGGTAATATATTTAAAATTATAATACTTTTATATAAAGTATATTAAAATAAATTATTTGCATGAATGTGGGAAAAGTACTGTTATAATTCGCAGTGTTAAGATGTTTTTGTTCTTCACCCTGCAAATGCTTTACCTTGTTATCGAGGATAATATGGTTTTTTTCACGATGATCCATTGTTCATAATTATGCTCTGGGACAATTTAATAATTTTATTATAATTTAAACGATTAGGATAATTATGAATATAATAATAATAATAATAATAATAATTATTATTATTATTATTATTTTGTTTTTGTTTTTGTTCTTTACGTATTTTTATTTATTCTTTAAAATGAAGATTTTTTTTTTCGCTGCCAATATTTTTTTAGTTTTGTCTTTAATTATAATAATAACAATAAAAAAATTGAATTTAGAAATTTACAATAATCAATCAGTTTATTGCAGAAAATAAATAACTTATCTCTAGAGGATTTTATCAATGCATAGAAAATAAATAACTCATCTTTAATGGATTTTATCAATTATATGTTTATAAGTTGTCTTTGATGTTTTATTTTATTTTTTTAAAATTATTATACTTCACATTATTAGTAAACACAAAAAATAGTCTAATAATTTATTATTTTTATTATTATTTCACAAAAAATCTGTTTAGACTAATTATTTTGGCCAAATGTATAACATTATTAAAATAAACTTCTATTTATTTTTTACATTTTAAAATTTTGGTTATACATGCATGCACTATAGCGGATGACTCGTTTTAAATATAACAGGACTATGAGAGCATCTCCAATGGGAGTAGGCATTTTGGAGAGCTAAATCTTTAAAATGGATATTTGAATAGTGTATATATAGCTTTTTTGTTGATGTGTGCTTCAATGGTAAGAGCCATTTTGGAGAGTCATTTTTTTTATATTATTTTAAATATAGTGCAATTATTTTGTATGTAGTTTAATTATGCAATTAATTATATAATTAATAGGAATAGGTTATATAATTAAATAATTATTTTTAAAAAACCTTCCAACAATATAATTATTATTTTTTATTATATTTAAATAAAAAAATGAATTTAAAAAAAAAACCTGCAAACTAAAAAACAATATCGCATAATTATTTTATACTAACTATTATTATTTTATAATTAATAATAATAATTAGCCAATAAAACCCCACCAAACCCGTTTAATTCCCCTCCCTCCCCACGCCATCTCCATTTCCATCTCCAATAAACCCTACTTCTCCCCACGCCGTCAACCCCCACACAGCCAACAAACCCCCATCCAGCTAGCACCCCCCCCCCCACACACACACAACACAGCCCCCCAGCCCCAAATCAAGGTATGTGGGTGTACTTTCTTTAATTTTTTTAACATTTCGCTTCTCTCTCATAACATGTAGGAATGGCTTCTCAGCTAAAGAGAAGCCAAAATACTAGTATGCCTCCCCCGCTGGAGAGCTGAAAAAAGATGAAAATAGCTAAAAGAACAAAAATTTGGCTTTGCCTACTCAGATGCTCTCCTGCTGGAGATGCCCGAATTGAATTCAAAAGTTATGTGGTTTCAAATATTCATAATATATATGAAACTTATAGTAGGAAGCTGTGAGATCAATTTGTTAAGAATACGTGGCAGTAAGGCTCACGTGATATTATTGATCTGGTTTGATTTTTTGCATTCTTTAACTTTCATGATCAAAATCGAACCGTCCATGTCTAACTCCTTAAAAACCGCATGGTATTATCCTGGGGAAGCGACTTGAATAGCGTTTCCTAAGAAACCACAGAATCCTAGCCGCCCCCTCCTTCCCTCTGTTACCTTCTCTCTATTACCTTCCCTTCTAACCCTAGCCGCCCCCTCCTTCCCTCTGGTTACCTTCTCTCTATTACCTTCCCTTCGACGATTTTAGTCACAAATACTGCTCCTCTTTTTGGTAGCTCTCTCTTCAAGCACTCCTTCTTGAAAGAACACCCCCCTCTCTCCATATCTCTACGGCTGGGAATTTTGAAAGTTGTCTGGGACAGGAGCGGGATATATTAGGTTCTGATACAAGTTGTTTGAGTCATTAGCTTCATCTAACTAAGTATGTAGAGGTTGATTCTTACAACCATGGATAATTGAGTTTTTATGTTTTTTTTTTATGTTTGCTAACAAGCATTTTAATGCTGCATCTTGTTAATTGACAGTGATATTGAAACAATATTGTCAATCTGTTAGATGCTTCATGCTTCCATTACTGTCAACATCAACCGTGTTTTTTCCTTGCTCTGGCTAGAGAAATGATACTGTATTTGTATTCCTCATGTACAAGTTTTGTTGATTATTACTAGTAAATAATGAATTTCGGTTTACTCTATTTTTTTTAACATAAAAACCGAACCGAACCAAACCGAAAATGTTCGGTTTTTACTAGGTTCGGTTCGGTTTTTTTTTTTTTAAAAATATAATTTTCGGTTTGGTTGTTTTTACTGATAAAAACCAAACCGAACCGAAAATGCTCCCCCTAGTAGTTCTTCTCTCATCCTTTTCAACGCTCTTATTTCTTTATCAATCACTACTTTCTATTTGATTTTCATGCTACAAAACCTAAAATAAAATAAAAAATTCCCAACTTGTTGGTGTTTGCTTTCCTGGAAACGTAGCGAAACCGAGTTTATTTTCATGCAAATGATGAGTTTAGCTCAGACCAATTAATATCTCTTGCTATTGAGAACGAATTTGATTAATTTGACATTTTTTTTATAAAAAAATAATAAAATATTTGCGATAATAAATTTACACCTTTTTTTTTCGGGGATTCAAACAATGAAAAATCAAACAAGCTCTTGAGTTTCAATTGAAAATTTTCATTTTTTTCTTCTCGCTACTGGATAATGAAGAAATTCTCATTCATATTATGGCCACACAGCTAATTTCCTTCATATATTTTTTTCCTTTTTCCTTATGTATTGCTTGTGAAATTGATATTACAATCCCTGATAGTTCTGTAAAACAGGAATTTCAACTTTCTGATTGAATTCTTATATTATTTAATTGGAACTTGCAGGTAATTTTCGGTGAGGTTTCTGTCAAAAGCTAGAGATGCAAGCCACCAGTGGAGCAGCAGTGATGGGTTCTTTGCAACAGCCTGTTTTGACAAAAGGGTCAGCCTTTCCAATGAAAAGGAGTGTTATCATTGGGTTTCCATACCAAGTTAAGCTGAAGCCATGTAGGGCTTCTTCCCTTGAAGGAAGCTTGGTCACTGGCAGGCCCCCCTCTTCTGTTTCTGTGCCTATCCCTGAAACTGGAGGCAAGCATGATATCTTTTGTTCTTTTTTATTATTCTCTTGCTGCTCTCTTGAAGTCCGAACAAGTGAACATAGACTGGATGTAATTGCTGTAAATCTATTGGAAGGGTTTTTTTTTAAGAAAAAAGTTTGTGCTTTGCTGATATAATTTAGCTGTATTTGAAGTGTTATCAGAGTGCCTAGGTTTTAAGGGCTATCAATTTTCGACCAGAACACCAGTTATTTATTTCACTGTCTGGTTGGCTTTATGCAACTAGAATGACAAATAGAATGATATATAATATGATTCTAGGTGGAAACTGTTGGCCATGAGTGTTGAGACTGACACTTTGTGAATGGATTTTTTTGCCACAATTGTCTAGCTGACACAAGCAGCTTCAAAGATTATGGACTCTGTGAAGCTGATCCTGAAGTGCATGAAATTATAAATAAGGAAAAGGATAGGCAGTTCAAAAGCCTTGAACTTATTGCATCAGAGAATTTCACATCTCGAGCAGTTATGGAAGCAGTTGGTTCGTGCTTAACAAATAAGTATTCCGAAGGACTTCCTGGTAAAAGGTAAATTTCTTTCATTGAGATGTCTGTCTTTTTGGGGCTGAAAGTTTGAATGGCTTTTATAGCCTAATAACTGTCTATATATTGCAGATACTATGGTGGAAATGAGTACATTGATGAGCTTGAAACCCTCTGTCAAAAAAGGGCTCTGGCATCATTTAACTTGGATGGAAAGAAGTGGGGTGTTAATGTCCAACCATTGTCTGGTTCCCCTGCTAATTTTGAGGTTTATACTGCGCTTCTTAAACCACATGACCGAATCATGGTAAATTCTCTCTCTCTCTCTCTCTCTCTCTCTCTCTCTCTCTCTCTCTCTGTTATTAATGCTTCTGCAGTTTCACAATGCAAAATCCTTCTATTTATATTCATTGTGATTAAATTAGGGTTTGGATTTGCCTCATGGGGGACACTTGTCTCATGGATTCATGACTCCTAAAAGGCGGGTATCTGGGACATCAATTTACTTTGAGTCTATGCCATATCGACTTGATGAATCTACAGGTGATTTATCATTGTTATTAATTTAGGAGAAAATGGTTGACTATATTGGTTTGGTGATGTGTATTAATCCTTTTCCCTAACACTTATTATAGGTCTGGTTGATTATGACATGCTTGAGAAAACAGCCATCCTCTTTCGACCAAAACTCATTATTGCTGGTGCTAGTGCTTATCCTCGAGATTTTGATTATCCTCGCATGAGAAAGGTAGATGTTACAAGCAGTTAATTTAGTTTTGTCTTCTTTTGTGTCCTAAAAATTGCCTCGTGCCCTTGTATTTTCCACTTTTAGTCATATCAAACTCTACTACTATTTGAGGCATGACAACCCTTCTACTTCAACTTTTGAAGGATTAGTCCATTTGATCAAATTTGATCAAATTAGTCCATATGCAGCAAATTGGGCTTAACTAATAAAACAAAGCATAAAAATGAAGGATTTAATTATTATTAGGTATTTAAATTAGATTAGATGAAAAAAATATTAAACCCAACCTTTTATTTTTTCACTAATTTTTCAATTTTTATGCTTTGTTTAAAATAAAGCATAAAATTAAAGACATAAGTATTTATTCACATTTTACTTTATTTTAATTGTTAATGTAACTTGATAATCATTAAATTAATCAAATCAGTCATCTTATGCATATTTTATTAGTAGAGTATAATTCATAGCAAAAGGATTAACTTGATAAATCTGTATGGCAGAGGGGTATCTGATGACTTTTAGAATGATCATGTGTTGATATTTGATTGGTTAAGGATTGATCAACTCATAGCATTAGTAAACCAACAGACTTCCATGACAGAGGTGGATGGAAAGGATAAAAAGTTCCACAGTCTAAGCAGAAGGGTTGTCATGATGGAAAATGTAGTAGAGGGTGTGATGTGACTATAAATTAAAAGTATAGGGGCACAAAGTGATTTTTGCCCAGATTCCCCCCGCTTTAACAGCCAACTAACTACAATCTATATGCATTGAAAGATTGCAGATGCTGTCGGTGCTTTTCTCATGATGGATATGGCTCATATAAGTGGTCTTGTTGCTGCTTCTGTTGTTGCTGACCCCTTTGAGTACTGTGATGTTGTGACAACTACAACACACAAGGTAAGTTCAGATGACTATTTGAGAGGATTTTTCTGGTATTTACTAACAGTTTGGGCCCAATGCCGCTTCATGTTTCCCGGTATAGCATGAAATATAACATCTTGCATTTTGTTTGGATCTTAATTTCGTTGCCAATTGAAATGCAAATAGCAAACTCTTGCTGTGTTGATGTTGATCTGCAAATAGATGACCTGAAAATTTTCTCATTTCCCTTCAGTCCCTACGAGGTCCAAGAGGTGGAATGATCTTTTTCAAAAAAGATCCGGTTCAAGGAGTTGACATGGAATCTGCCATCAATAATGCTGTTTTTCCAGGCTTGCAAGTGGGTGCTAATGCATGTTAGAATTTGATTTAGATTTTATACTTTATGGTGTTTCATCCTTGCATAATTCTAAAACCAACACAATTTGTTAAATGTGTCGTAGGGTGGTCCTCATAATCACACAATTGGTGGACTGGCAGTTTGCTTGAAGCATGCACAGTCCCCTGAATTTAAAGCCTACCAGAAACAGGTACTATACTCTCGTGGTTAAGCATGGTCCAAGATATGTTTTAATCCATCCAAACTTATTCTTGTTGCTTTTCCATGTAGGTCATCTCTAACTCTAGAGCACTTGCAAACCGAATGGTTGAATTAGGATATAAACTGGTTTCTGGCGGGAGCGACAATCATCTTATTCTTGTAGATCTGAGGCCACTGGTAAGTGTCTTGTTGCTTTGTTGTCTCCATTATTTTCTGAAATGTATTGCAATCTTTTGCTGATTATCTGTGGCCATCAAGTTTTTTCCCAACATATGAATGCCCTTTGCTATTACTTGGATATCATAATCTCAACAGTAAAATCAATTTATGAAACATGTCTGCAAAAAGAGCACAAGATGTTACGATTAATTTTCAGAGGAACCTAACCATATATTGTTCATAAACGCTGTATAAGATGTTAGGAACCAATTCTTGGAAGCATCCTAGCCATATAATGTCACTTGTCAATGAATGCAGCAATGTAGTTTGTGTTCATACCTGTATTATTGAGAGCACTTCTGTCTGTACATGATCATTGTGATGCTTATGAATTGGTTTGGCCTGATTTTGCAAGCCTTGATTTTTATTGCAGGGTTTTAACCTAAAAGAGCATGGTCACTATTTTTACCACATAGCATCTTATTATAACAAATTGTTTTATGCATCATTTTTCTGTAGTGGCCTCTTTCCCCGTTTATTTCTCACATATTTATCAATATATGTTCTAACAACAGGGACTTGATGGGGCTCGGGTGGAGAAAATCCTTGACATGGCTTCTATCACCCTCAACAAGAATTCAGTGCCTGGTTAGCCTTATTCTATATCTTCTTTCCTTGTCTCTCTCAATCCCTTTATTGGTACCCCTTGCTTATGGCTGCTGCTCTGTTAATTTAAATAGGTGATAAGAGCGCCCTAGTTCCTGGTGGCATTCGCATCGGATCCCCTGCGATGACTACCAGAGGATTTGTAGAGAGAGAATTTGTAGCAACTGCTGACTTGATTCATGAAGGAGTACAAATAAGTCTTGAAGCTAAAAAATTAGTTTCTGGATCCAAGCTCCAGGATTTCTTAAAGTTTGTCAAATCCCCTGATTTCCCGCTATCCGAAAAGGTATCAGATCTTCAAAGAAGAGTTGAGGCACTTACAACTCAGTTCCCAATTCCAGGATTATGACTGCGTGTTTTATGAGCGCACGAAGTTGATACTAGCAGTGCATGTTGTATGGCCAAACGAGACCTATAGTTGTGTTAGTTGTGAGAACAGAGGGAGAGGGAAAAGCCTTATATCGCTCCGTGGATGGTGTAAGAACAGTTATTCGAATGGATGATACTAAATTAAGAAATTCTGGAATCAATAGCATTATTGCTTTTGCGAAATGCTTCCTAGACGATTGCTCTCCTCGCAGTTTGGTGTTGCATTCCGAATTAACACGCTCAAACTGTTAATTCGGGAAAAGTGATTTGCGATGATTTGATTCTGCTTTTCCTCGGGCATCTTCCGGGGGTGTTTAACATAGTTTCAGTTTCTGTTCTCTTTTTTTTTTTTAAATATTTTTGGTATAAAAAATATTAAATTTGATTACGGTTTTGATTTTTTTATGGTTTTGATTTATTGGTATAATAAATAAATAAAATCAGAAATGATTTAATTCTATATATTTTGAAACGAAAAAAATATTTTCAAAAAGCATTTCCTACCACAATTTCAAGCATTTTTTTTCATGTTTTGCCATTCAATTTTCATATATTTTTTTTATTTAAAAATAGTTGCATTAGAGTGACATAAAAGTAGCAATCATGGAAATATCTTAAATACAAGTGGCTCACCTCTTAGCTTATTTTTGGTTTGCTTAAGATATTTTATAAATGAGAGAATTTGCATGTAAATTATTTTAGATACGATGGTAGTGGTTAAATGATAAATAGTGATAAAAGTTTGTGTTTGTGAGTGATTGAGTTTGATTTTGAAAATATTTTTTGTTCAAAAATGATGTTTGTGGTGCGATGGTAATAGCAGTGAAGAGGATGGTGGTAATGAGAAAATCATAATAATGATGAAAGATAAAATGATGGTGGTGACAGAAAAAGAAGGAAGAAAAGTGATGGTGGTGGCGAAGAAAACGGAAGAAGAGAAGTGATGGTGGCATGAAGTTTGAGAGGGTGAAATGATCATGGTGATAATAAAAGATGAGGTGGTCGTGGTGAAAAAAAGAGGTGGTAATGGTGGCGAGATATTAGCATGACAATGGTGAAAAAAGAAATGGTTGTGATGATGAAGTGATTATGGTTATGGTGAGATGACGATGACGATGATAAAGTGATTATGATGGTAGTGTAAGAAAATGTGTTAATGGTGGCGAGATATTAAAACAACATGACAATGATAAAAAAAATGATGGTTCTGATGATGGTGACATTACTGTGGTGGTGGTGAGATGACGATGATAATGGTGAAGTGATCATGATGGTGGTGTAAGAGGTGACGATGTGGCAGCGATAATGATGATAAAAGAGATTATTAATATAGTAAGTATATTTTTTAAAGAGGTAAGTATATTTTTTAATATTTAAAAAATATTTTCTAGAACCAAACATGAAAATCAACAAAATATATTTTTATAAAATATTTTATGTGAAATAAATAAACCCTCAGGTTAGGGGTGAGCAAAAAAACCGACCAACCGAGAAAACCAGAAAAAAAATAACCGAGAAAATCGAACCGATAAAAAAACCCGATTAAAAAATTCTGAAAAATGTCCGGTTCGGTTCGGTATCGGTTTTGTACGGACAAAACAGATTAACCTAAACCGAACCGGTTCAGTCGGTTAAAAAAAATAGTATAAATAGAACCTTAACAAACCCTAAAATTAAATCGTCCCCAGCCTCTCGCCTCCTTCTCGCCCTCGCCTCTCGCCTCCTTCTCTGCAACTAACAAACCCTAGATCGTCCCCAGCCTCTCGCCTCTCGCCTCCTTCTCTGCAACTAACAGTCTAATACTTTAGGCTAGATCGTCCCCAGCCTCTCGCCTCCCTCTGCAACTTAAATCTCCCTCCCTCTTGCCTCTCGCCTCTCGGCCTATCCCTCCCTCTGCAAGACTGCAACCAGCCAACCAACCATTACCCTCTCTCCCTCTGCAATCTGATCACATTGTTGCCCCCAGTTCGACAGTTACTCTTTATCATCGTCCCCATCCGACACGGTTGCAATTTATAAAAGGTAAGTAAATTGAACCTCTGTTTGATTTCTTGTTATCTCTTATAGATCATCTATGCTTCCTTTTCTAATTGAATTGAATCATATATGAAATCGAACCTTGAGTTTCTGTTTCTGGGTAAATTGACCATGGCGTGCTCTGATTTTCTAGCTAGAGCCTTTTGATTTCTTCTGGCAACTACTATCTAGCTATCAGGAGGATTGATTTATGATGTTGTTTCTGCTATTAGTAATTGGATTTGATCTGCATTGTAATGTCATGTTTATTGCCTTCTCTATGGAGTTTTAATAAGCTTGTAGTTCTCTGTACCTTGACAACCATTTCTTATGTCAACTTTCATTTTTCTTGGATCAATGATAAAAAAGGCTTTTGCTATTCTTGTTTCTTTTCTGGTCGTTGATAGCTGATTCTGGGGTTCGTGTGGACTTCTTTTGACACAGTGCTGCTATGCTTTGTAACCTTAAGAGTTTTGGGTCCTCTGTTTCTGAAGAACCATTTCTGGGTTCTTGTTTTACTGTAAAAAAAATCAAGTCAGACCGATTGATATCATTTAGTGAGACCCGTAAACTCTAAAAACAATTTCCTAAGTAAGAACCACTGACTCCTAGAAACCCTAAAATCATAAGGAGAAGAAAAGAAAGGTTAAATAAATCAAATCCGAAATAAATTTTAGCATAACTAGACCTTAATAAAATGTTCTTCTCTGAGAAAAGGGTTCTGGGAGAAATAAAAGGGGGTTTGTGATGAATTAAGTATACCTGAGTTGATTGATGAGATAAAGTAGAGTGGAAATTATGTAAGCTACTGTCCAAGCTTGAACTAAAGCATTGATAAGGATGTGAAAATCTTTAGCTACCATTGTATTATGTCATCATGGATTCACAAAATGAACATCTTTTTGTTAATAAATCAAATTTATTACTCATTACTTTACTCCAAATTAACTATAAAAATGTTTATTACAAAAAAGGTCCAGTTTCATCTCAGCATGACTATTATCTTGTAGATACTTTTTCAGTAATTGTACGAGGGGTGATGCCTGCATTTTGTTATTTGTTGTTCTGATTGTGGCTTGGAGGAGCGTTGTTAACTGGGGATAATGGTCAGTTGGTTTTTATTATTATTTTTCTTATACACTTTTACTTTTATTTTATTATTCATTAATCAATTTCTTGAAGTTTTTTATATTAATGTTGCTTGTTATTTATTTTTGAAGCCCTTTGAAGGCATTTTCTGTAATTTAAATTTAAATTTGTTCATTTGTGTAGTTTTAATTATGTCTCCTCATGCTAAATTAAACAAAACAAAAGTATTAGAAATTAAAAAAAACTTAATAAACACTATATTAACAATTTAATACATTAATATTTGTATTAGTTGCAAAAAATCAGTATACTTTGGGATTTTACAAGAAAATCAGTTTTTTTATATTAATTGCAAGCCCATCAGACAGCCCATCAGATGGCCTAGAAACCAATTTCGGTTTTTCCAATTATTTAATCATAAAAACCAGACCGAACCGAACCGAAAATGGTTGGTTTTGAATAGGTTCGGTTCGGTTTCGGTTTTTTTTTTTTTAAAATGCAATTTTCGGTTTGGTTACTTTTTTTGATAAAAACCGAACCGAACCGAAATTGCTCACCCCTACCTCAGGTGCATAATTGTTGCTACTAGTCCATGCTTGCACCAATTTTTTGAAACAAAACAAAACAAATAAATCTCTTACAAATTTGAAATTACTCCTATATTTGCACTACTTGAGTGTAAATAATAATAATAATAATTTCCCTATTCCCTAGGTGACATTCTTTTTAACTCTAAACAGGAAAAGAAATGAATGACAAGGTTGTTTTAGGTTGCAATTATATTATGTATAGTGAATGAAAATTATAGTAGAGAGCTATGAGATCAATTTGTTAAGACTACGTGGCAGTAAGGCTCACGTGATATTATTGATCTGGTTTGATTTGTTGCATTTTGTGGCCGAAATTGTGCTAATTCATCTAGCTGATTTTGAGCTAGATGTTTCGGTTTATATTTGTTATTTGTTTGTGAATTGTTAGCTTACATTTTGTTTGCAATTGAATTGGGTGTTTGGTGTTCTTGTTTTTTGTGGATTCTAGTTAAACAACCGGTATCAAACTTTCAGTTTGATTCAGTATGTCCAAAAAGAGTTCTTCAAAGAAACAACTAGATGCTGCTATAGAGCAGGCAAAACCTTCTCCATTGAACATGCCTAAAAAGAGTTCTTCAAAGAAACCTATACAAAAACAAGAAAATGAAGACGCAGAGCAGGCAAAAACCTCTTCAACACCAATGAAAGCAGGTAATGAGATAGATGAAATTTTCTCTGCAAAGAAGAGGAAGAAACCTGAACAAAAGAAAGTTGATAAGGCAAATGTAAATGGGGAAGAGAAACCAAAATTGACGACAAAGAAGAAGAAGAAGAGTAAGGAAGATGAAAAGGGAAGGTCTACAGACCCACCTTCCAGGTCCCGGAAGAAAACTGAAGATGGGTTGACCATATATACAGAAGAGGAATTGGGTTTTAGCAAGAGTAGTGGTGGAGGTACCGCTCTTTGCCCATTTGATTGTGATTGCTGCTTTTGATGATCCTTACTGATGGGTTTAGCTGTGTCCTTGATAGAGGACTTATTGAGATATCAATGCTATGTGATTCTGAATTTTTAGTTTGCAGAAAATTCTGTGAAAAAACTTCCTGTACACTGCAATTTTGGTTGCATGAAACATGGTATTTGAATCATTTTTCTTAGAACTCTTGCCAGGGTGGATTTGTTAGATCTTAGATATGGTTCTGATTTTGATCCACTAGCAATTCTTGTACATGTTGTTTTATGATGAATTGACCATGAGAATTCCGTGGGGTTCTATGCATGGTATTCAAATACCATTCAATCGTGTTCTTGCATTTTCTAATTAGTTGCAAATTTAAACGGGAAGACAATAAGAAAACTAACGATAAATCTTGGTAACTATGCTGGAACTCTAAAAATGTCCAAATGTGTTGCCTTTCTGACTCTTAAATTTGTGTGTTCTTGTTGACGCTTATCTACTCTTTTGCCTGTGTTGTGTGCTTTCCTTTCCTGTTCCTTCCTAGAATTGGAGTGTTGTTATGTCACAGCCGATGGCATACTTCACTCCCATGTACAACCGTTGGTTTCTCAGCCGAAAAACCATCCAATATTCAACAGTTCAAGCACCCTTCAATTGGTGTATTCATTAGCAAACTAATGCATCGCTTAAAAGAAATGAATTTCTTGTTTGGCTGAAATGAAACCCAATATCGTTTTGATGTCTCAAATAATTAGATCAGAAATATCAGCATGCCAAAAGCTTAGCCTTTATTTCTGAATACCAGTCTTAGTATTGAACTAAATTTAGTGTGATATCTAAATATAAACAGCTTTAACCTTTCACGATTGATTGTGATTGTTGCTTTGATGGATTCTCAATAATTAATTTCAGCTGCTCACCTAAGAGGGTGAGCTGTTATGATTTCAAATTTCTCAATATGTCTAGCTCCCCCTCCTGACCTGAAAGTTTTAGTCGTAGCAGATATGAGCTCGATAAAAGGTGGATTTGTTGGATCTTTGATATTTCTCTGGCCGTTAATCCTTAGCGTTCTGTCATGCATGAACTTGTTGTCGAGTACAACCAAGGATCGGGAGACCAAAGTTTCATTCACCACCCACCATTTAAGATTGTTTCGGTTTCCAGGAATGAAATTGATGTTGCGCATATTTTGCTTTCATGAGTTAGTTCCACATATCATTGTCATAGTGCTCTTCTTTTGTGAATGAGCTTCAAAGGTATTGTTTGGTGTCAATGTCTCATTCTCCCATGCTCAAACAGCCAGAGCAAGCTTCGATTGACGCTTGATCAACAACTAGAGTGGGGCTTAGTACTCTACCAAGACTGGTTTAAGGCCAGCGTAGTTCAGCTCGTTTATTTTGATTCCATGTTCGAAAGCGAGATCTACGCATAACGGTGCAGTTAAGATTGCTAGTTAAAGCTGCCATAATTTTTGCCACTTCTGGAGATTATTGGCTAGTTTCCTTTTTATAGAACTTGATTCGGTGGTGCTTTCAGTGGTAAAACTAATTTCCAGCCACAAATCAGAAATCCAGAACCCAATAAAAGAAACACTAGCACCATCACCAGGAATAAGCCCTTTTATGCGAAATGCAGATTTTGATTTAATACGAAAAAAACAATTGCAAGTTGAAATTTCCAAGTGGGGTCTTAAACATAAGTCCATTAACAATTCCACTAAATTCAAAAACTAAGTCTTGATCACCCAATACCACTGGCAACATAGAGATCCACATCATCAAAGGCTGGTGGATTTCACAATTCAAATAGTTTTCAAATTTAATTTAAATCTATATTAAAGGGATTTGGGATATTTGGAATTGTAAAACAAAAAGTTAAAAGGAATTTAGCTGCTTATAATTTGAAGGGAGCCAGGATCAAGTAATGATGACTCACTCCAATCGTGAAAGTAGCTTAATTTAGGCACCATGCAAAAGGTGATTCGGCATTAAATAAAACCAATAATCACCCGTGTCTGACTGTGTGCCGCCATTTTTGGAAAAAAATGAAAGAACAGAAAGACAGTAGTGAATAGAGATGTAACCGGATTATTGTGTCAAGAAACAACAATGAGTTTCAAGGTATCTTCATCCGGCCATAACTGACTTTTGGCTCCACGCGGCAGTCAGGTCGCCATGGATCGGCGCCTGCTGCTGACTCTGTTTTGGAGCCAATCCATACCTTAACGCAATCAAACTCACTCTTACATATAAAACCACTGTTTTACTTTACATGGAGTAGCAGCTTTAACCAATCAAAACACAGGAAGAAAGATCTTGGTACCATGATACAAACAGCATGCCGTCGAAGAGAAAAGGAGCTATGGTGGAGCTGGGTGGTTGTACAAAACCTGCGCATGATGTGGTTCTGGAGTTAAGTTTATATAGCGGTTCACAAAAACCCTAAAATAAAGAAAGTTATGAAAGTACCATGTTAGACAGGGCTCTCAGGTTGATTTGCTTTTAAATGAAGGGTAAAATAAGGAACGCAAAAGAAAGAGCGATTCAGAACTGCTTCCACCAAAACGACGCGGCTTTGGACACGTTCTTTTCGCAGCTACTCGAAAATCAAACCTACCCTCTTTGACTGCCAGCGAAATAAGAAGACGACAAATTCTGGTTGGTGCTCTGATTTTCCAATCGTGCCACAGTCCCATCCACACAATAATTATTATTATTAGCTTGGTGGAGATGTTTTACTTTTAATTTAATGTTTTAATCTTGAATCTTGGAATTAGTGGATTTAGAAAATTTTATACATAAATAGTTGTTGAAAATACATCTTTAAAATTCTTTTAATAATGTATTTTTCATATTGATATGATAAAAAGATTAAATAAATTTTCTAAACACAAAGAACAAATTCTTTTAACTATAATACTAATGCTTAAAATGTGTATTTGATATTGATTTTTAAATTATTTTTTCTTAAAAATATATAAAAATATTTTTTTTTCAAGTTTCTAATATCAATGTATTAAAATATTAATCTAATATTTTTTTAAAATAAAACATCCATTTAAAATATATCTAAAACCAAAAATTACAACACTTCGAATGCTAAACAGTTATAAACTGTTAAACTATAAATCTATAATCTTAAAATTGGAACGGTTAGCAACAATATTTTTCTCAAGATTACTTTAATATGTTAATATTAAAAATATTTTTAAAAATATTATTTAAATAATAATTAATTGAAAAAATAATTACAGCAACAATTTTTTACTTCTCTGATAGGGATAGATAACAGTCAAACCCCGGCATCCTGGAAACCCCCACCAAAATATTAAAGCCATTGGCTTTCTTCTTTGACATTTCCCCTTATTTTATTTTATAAAAACACCCAAAAGTCCATCTGCAATTCTGCATCCCATCCTCCTCTCTTTGTTTTCTTCATCCTAACTGCTCCTTTTTCTTATCGCTGTTCTTCTTATCGAAGCCATGGACGCCACTGGTGCGCTTCTCCAGACGAAGCTCTCTGCTTCTAATCATGATTTCTCTAGGTAATTCGGTTTTTTCTTTTTCTTGATAGGTTGTATTTTTACTTAATTAATAATTCGTGATGGTCTGGATCATGTCGGGTGATTTTATTCAATTGATCTCAATTAATTATCGATATTGATGGTTAATTTGCAGGTCGTTTCCGCGTGCTAGATCTGTTGTTTCAGTAGCTAGGCGCTCGTCCGTTGCATTTCAGCAGCCGGATAAGCTTCGTTCTCGAGAATTATTAGTGGTTTCGAGTTCTAATTCGGCTAATAAGGGAATGGCAGCAAGCGGGGGATCATACTTGTCTGGTCCGGTTCTGAAAAGAAATCCGGTTGGGCAAGCATTCTTTGCTGCCCCTGTAGTGGGAGTAGACCCATATTGTGAAGGTTTTGTTGATTCTCATTTGCACGTGACAGAAGAAAAGGTTGGGGTGCTTCTTTTGAATCTTGGAGGGCCCGAAACGCTTAATGATGTCCAGCCGTTTTTGTACAATTTGTTTGCTGATCCAGTATGTTGCTTGCTCGTCGATTCTTTGTTTCAGACAACATTCCTAGTTTAGGGTTTGGTGTTGATCTGACAGTAGCGATGTTCTTATAATGCAGGATATTATAAGACTTCCCAGGCCGTTTCAATTTCTTCAGAAACCTTTGGCACAATTAATTTCCGTGCTCCGTGCTCCTAAAAGTAAAGAAGGGTATGCTTCTATTGGAGGGGGCTCACCTTTGCGTAAAATAACGGATGAGCAGGTAGAATGCATGCCGTTTTAAGAATTAAGATTCGTGGCTTCTTCTTCTTTGGGTGATCTTTGCTTGTGGCTTTAGAGTTTTTCCTTGAGAAAACCATGTTTCAGTTTTTACGTCTGCTTTCTTTCCTTTACTAGTTTTATGTGTACTACTGCTTCTTCCTGAAGGAAAAAACATTTAGACTTTTGAGCAAATTGTTGCAGGCTGATGGAATCAAAATGGCTCTGGAATCCAAGGGTCTGACTGCAAATATCTACATTGGAATGAGGTATTGGTACCCATTCACTGAGGAAGCAATTCTTCAGGTGAGACTTCAACTTTTGTATTCAGTTTATGTATTTTGAAGTTCGTTGTGAATCTCCTCATAACATTTACTTAATCAATCTTACTTGTTTTATCTGGCAGATCAAGAAGGACAAGATAACGAAGCTTGTAGTGCTGCCACTTTATCCACAGTTCTCGATCTCCACAACTGGGTCAAGCCTCCGTGTTCTCCAAAATATATTTAGGTGCTATATCCACGCCAATTTCCTTTTTTTTGTAGAACATTGCTTAACTTTAACCTCTCTTGATGTGAGTGAACTTTCAGTGAAGATGCGTATCTATCAAGGCTTCCAATTGCCATTATACAGTCCTGGTATCAACGAGAAGGTTATATCAAGTCTATGGCTGACTTGATTGGTGAAGAGCTGCAAAAATTTGCTAAACCTGAAGAAGTGAGTTCAGTTATTTAATATTATGCATAATTTTGAGGCACAAAACTGATCTGTTTTTTAGATTATTGTCCCCTGATTATTCTAATTTATATGGGATCATAGGTCATGATATTCTTTAGTGCCCACGGAGTGCCATTGACTTATGTGGAGGATGCAGGAGATCCATACAAAGATCAGATGGAGGAGTGCATCTACTTAATAATGCAAGAGTTGAAAGCTAGAGGATCTTACAATGATCATACACTTGCGTACCAGGTTGGTTATAATCTAATTTCTTGAGGTTTACCTTACAGTATTGTGCTTGCTATTCTGGCTGCTGTCTATTTTACTTGATCATTTGCTTTCTTAATTCCCATCATTAGGTTTTGCCAACTCATGTGTTTTATTGCTGCTGAGATCTTGCAATATGACCTATCATTCCTTTGATTTTTTTCCTGTCCAGAGTCGAGTTGGACCTGTGCAATGGCTGAAGCCTTACACCGATGAAGTTCTTGTTGAGCTTGGTCAGAAAGGTGTCAAAAGTCTTCTAGCTGTACCAGTAAGGTATGCAACTTGCAGCTTCCTTTTTGATGCAGTTAATTGCTGTTATTCAAGCTTCTTTCAGTAGGTTTGTGCATTCCATTTATTGATCCAAGTAATATTTAAATCACCAACTTTAGCAGTGTGTTTGGTCGGTACCATAAACCATGAATATATTGATTCGGCAACTTCAGTCATAATGTTTTTACTTGTTAATATACTGCAGTACAATCATTGTGAAGGTTTCACTCTAAAGATAGTCATTTTGTCTGTTTTTGAAAAGCAAGAGAATTGACTAATCCATGAATGTTTTGGTGTCCAATTACTTAAGTATGAGTTTCCATTAATACGCTACTGATGCTACTTTGAAGAATTTATGATACCAGAATGCATGGTGGTATTATAGGCTTTAAAACATGTAGCACACTGATCATTTTGGATGTTCCATGCATCTGTAGACATGAATTATTCCTGTATGTTGTATGAAATTATATTAAAGTAGGGATCTCTAGACCTGCTGTATGGACGATATTTTGGATTTGACAACACAAGCTAATATTGATGCACATATTGTGTCCAGGCCGGAGACCCTTGGTGTGTGTTTTAAGTTCTACTGTGTTTCTAGTCCTGTAAGATTGTTCTCAAGAAAGTTGTCCTAGTTTCAACACAACCTTCTGCTTTTATTAGTGATGTGGGAGGTTGAAATATGTTTACCTGATAGAACAACTCATCTTGCTCAATTTTAATTTAAATCGGAAATTTAATATTGATATCTCTTGTTAACTCCGATTTAAAATCTCAGCTTTGTCAGTGAGCACATAGAGACACTTGAAGAGATTGATATGGAATATAAGGAGTTGGCTCTAGAATCTGGCATTGAGAATTGGGGTCGTGTACCTGCTCTGGGTTGCACCTCATCCTTCATCACAGATTTGGCAGATGCAGTGATAGAAGCCCTACCTTCAGCTAAATCCTTATCAACCACAAGGAGCACCTCCGAAGAAGCTGACCATGACTTTTTGAGCTATGCTATTAAAATGATTTTTGGTTCAGTCTTGGCATTTGTCTTGCTTTTGTCCCCAAAAGTGATTACGGCATTCAGGAACCGTCTCTTTTAAACTTAGAGAGGCCAGGGAAATCTTATACAGGCTGCTTAATTGAAAATAATAGCTGCAGTATAAACTTACACATAATTCCTTTACTTCATCCTGTTTATGATTATATACAAGGCTGACATGGGGATTTTGAGATGTAATTTTGCAATTAGGGTTTTATAATTGGTGATCAGTGGAAAATCTATTTTGTTTGTTGAACCTATACATAATTGGCGATCAGTGGAAAATAATAGCTGCATTATAAACTTAATACATAATTCCCTTACCCCATCCTGTTTATGGTTCTATACAAGGCTGACAGGGGGGTTTTGAGATATAGTTTTGCAATTAGGGTTTTATAATTATCGTCCAGTGGCAAATCTATTTTGTTTGTTGAACCATGTGTAATAACTATGTACTTCGATTTGCTTTCTTCTCTAGAGGAACAGCACCCTAAGGGTTTTGTTTGTTCATGCTGTACGTGCTTTTTTTTCTTTCCAAAAAAACAAATATTTCTGAAAGAGTACCGGTCATCCATGAAGCAGCTAGCATGTATCAATCTTTGTACCTTTATTTCAAAAAAATATTTTTTAAAAAAATTAATAAAAAATATTTTTATTTTAATTCAAAATTTTTAAGCTATTTTAATGTGTTAATATTAAAAATATTTTTTAAAAAATTAAAAAATATTATTTTAATATAAAAAAAACAATAAAAAATAAAGTTTTGACCGGTAAATCACAGCTTTACAGTGGGTGATACAATTCCCGAAAAGCCACGGTAAATTTCCAGATACAACATGGATGTCAAGCATGGGCTTACGTCAGTATCATCCCCCGTACTCAAACAAAAACAGAGAGATGATATCATAAGAATACATGATATTTGCATTAACACATTAAATGCTTGAAAATAACTCATCTTCAAGAAAAATGTTTTCCCTGTAGTTTTTTTTCAGAGATGTTATTCTGAGCAAAAGGAATAGAGCCTGAAGGGCAGCCGCCTAGCATAAGCGAGAATGCAAAGAAAAATGTAAAGTACATAAGATCATCACAGAAACTAGTTTTCCTGGCCCAGTTTTTCAATTTTTATGAAGGATACCAAATTTAGTATATAAGCAATGGTCAATTGCGAACAAGATGAACGGGAAAAACAGAAATCTCAAGCTTTCTCGCTTCAACTACGAAGGTGTTATGTCTTGTTGCAGCACTTAGACATAGTAGCCTGTGAATGTAAACCCTCGGCCAACAATCTCACCAGCACAGTACCATGCAAAACACTCCAGCCCAAACAGAGCAGCAATGCCAGCATCCTCAACCTTCAACTCCTGCCTGTGTTTCCAGAGGTGCTTAACATAATCAAGCTCCTTCCAAAATGCTTCATGGCGCACAGGAATGCTGTTTCACATACCCAAATGAATGAATTAATACGTGAAATAAAAGTCCAAACACGAAGTGGATTAACTGTTAAAAGGAATAGCCTCCCTCATTTATTCATACTATAAATCGCCTATAGATTCACTAAAAAGATGCCACTTCAGTAAATGCACTATCAAATATTTTTTACAAGGAAATATGTTTTTTTTCTTGGCTAATATGTGCTGTTTACAGTCACAGCAGGTTCAGATTATTTTTATCCTGTTTCACGTATACAGCTAGCAGGCACCTTTATGGAATCTATCCCCAGCATCTCTACAGTATTTCTTGTTCCTAAAAGTCAAATCATATGCCAAAATCCCCATGAGATTTAGCCTGTTCGGGATCCAAAACATTAATAATGTCACCTAAGCTTTCCAGACGAGGAAGAATCAAAGTTATAGAAAACTATCTCAGTGATTGAGTACTCCCTTTTTGAAAACACATCGTTATGACCTTTAAAAAACAAGAGTATGAGAGGAGAAAGAAAACATGTATGCATTGCTATTCTGGTTCCATCAACAAGACCACTAATATGAACCATCAACAACTATAATGCACGATCCTGTTTCGAAAAACACTCATTGACAATATAGGCAGCACAAAATTACATAACCTACCTAGAAGAAAACAAGGGTCACATGCAATTTTCTAGCTGGAAATAGTAGTTTTGAAAATTGTGTTCAAATCTCCATTTATAGTCAATTTCCTTGTGTAAAACTTTGATTCGATCGGCTCTTGAAAGATTAATTTCCAGTGCATCATCGTTTACTAGTTCAACAGCAATTCTTGATTAATGCACATAAATTTTCACATTTCAAGGATCAGGCACATAGTAATATCAACAACTTTCCTCTCTAAAACTTCAATTCCATCAGCACTTGAAAGATTAAATATTCAATGCATCGTTGTTTACTAATTCAACAGCAATTCTTGACGATGCATGTAAATTTTCAAATTTTAAGGATCAGCAGCTCATAGTATTATCATTAATGCCTTTCTACCTTCAACAAGCTGCTAGCCAATTAATTAAAAAGGACAACTCAATTTGAACATTTAAGTCCGAATAAGTAAGTTGTTAAAAGCATATTTTTTCAAAGTAACCAATAAAGTTCTTAGCCATTTCACTCCCCTCAAAATGCAGTTTTTTAGTAGTAGGAAGCCCTCCCTGAATGACAAATGACACTACATGAAGCAGGAGCTTAAACTGCAGTGGTCTTTATACAATTAGGGTTTTTCTTTTGATAGATTATTTACATGTTATTTATTTTGGTGGTTTGGACGGGTAAAATTTAGTTATTTTTAAGGGCCAGGATTTCTTTTACTTAGAATTTTTCTAGTATTTGAGGGCCACTACTATTGTACTACAAAACAATTTCGATATTTTGATAATCTTATAAGAGGTTTGTTCTATTTTCTGGTTGTTCAACCCAGTCAACCAGCCTTTGGCTGTGTTACCTATTTGTAGCTATCTTTTTCCCTTTTCATCCTACGTCACTACACTTCTGTCTAATCCTTTTTTGGCGCCTACAATGATTACTAGTATAATCCACCCAGTTCAAATGGACACACACACAAGTGTGTACACAAAAGGCACAATATATGATCTATCGAACATGTTTACAAATCGAGCTAGTTCAATACTGTTTTGTAGGCTAAAAAATATATATCACATTGTTATATTAGTTGACTCCATACATCGGTTTAATTTATGACTAAAATGCAAATCAAACAAGCCAAAACAGAACCGGGCTAGCTGGTTAAGATCAGCCAGATCATCTGATCCCAAATCTCACAATTAAGCTTAAGCCGCCACGCAATACAAGAATCCTCATAATTCTAAATTTCATCCGCATCTGAAATACTTGGGTAACATAGCAATTGACGACATTTACATGTTAGGCCTTTAAAAAGAGAGGCCCAATACTCAAAACAAGAGAAACAAAAACTAAAAGCTACCAATACCATATTTTTTATAAAAAATATGGTATTTGCTTCGTATAAGTTAAATGAAATGGAGAAAGAAAGACGAACCTGGCGAGGCGAGTGTAAAGCAATTGCTTGGACAAAAGATTGCATTTCTCAACAGTGGGTGGATCCTGAATATATTGCTTGTTCTGTTCTAGCAATTGCTTGTAATAACCACAACCATGCTTAGACACGAACTTTGAGGCCTGACAAGCCTTCGATTGCAACTGAGCTAGCTTTGAAGCCATTATGGGTTACCTAACCTAGTCCAAAATAAAACGTAGAGCACCATCAGGTTCAGATCTTGCCTCGATAAAATTAAAGGAGTAATTAATTTTCAATAATCACATTAAGTTTAGGGTTTCGAATCAGAAATCAGCCCGTAACTAGATGAGAAAATCAAATGAGTAAAAAACAAGTAGGGATTTCTAAGAGGAAGATTTGAATTGAGAGAAGAATGCAAAATCAAAATGAAATAAAAGGATTAAAGAAAACAATTGCAGATTATAGAGCGCTAAGTTTCATACCTCCCTCTCTATCTCTTCTGTTGGTGATGAGACAGGGAGCAAGCAAGAGAGAAAGATAGATAGAGGGTAGTAGGGTTTTAAGTTCTGTGTTTGGGTCGGCACTTGTATGTGGCAATGGATGTTTATGGGTACTTTCTGTATCCGAACCTTACGGATCGAGTTTTGAATATTAATCGGTATTTATAACTTAATTAGAATATTATAATTTATAATTATTTAATATATAATTATCTTGGTATGTATAAGAATTTTTTAATCATTAACATTAATTAATTTTTTTAAATTGAGCTCATATAACAATATTCATACGCAAACTTTAAATCTAACCTAATTAGACCCTTGTCATAAATCATTTTTTAGGATTCTTTCTTTTTCCATCCAGGCATTGCAATTCACTAATCTTCGCTTCTAGGTGTTGCAAGAGCTAATTGAATAGACTAAAGAATATAAATGGTAAGCTCTTAGGATGAGAATAAAGATGACAACAGCAAACAATATAACAGCCATTGTACTAGCAATAACAGTTGGAGTTAGTTAGCAAAGAATAAACATGTGGCGAGTTAGTTAATCATCTATAGTTAGTTATCAAGTTCTTCGTTGGTTGGTTGGTAATTAAAAAGGAAGAATGCATTATATAAATAACATTATAATATAAACATGAAAAAAAAGTTAATAAGATTTATTTTTATTACAATTCCATTAAATTCTTCTATTTTTTACTAGTTTGTTCTTTCAATACAATGCTTTGTTAAGAAAGCGTTAACAAATTGCTATTAGAGAATCAATTCACGCCCAATAATAAGACATGCATTATTAGTAAGTATATGACAATGGAAAACAACCTTTCAAAGGGCATAACAAGAGATTTTATGAACAAATACAAAGTATTTATCAAGAACGTCAAGATTCTATTGCTGAAAACCATAAACAATGGCTATAAAAAAAATATCAGAATTGAACAAATCAACCTATAAATAGGTGTATTAATGACCATACTGAAATCATTTATGGCCAATCAAGTAATAAAGAAAGAAATAAGAATCAACTAAAGTTCTGATGGGGTGATTTCTATTCCTAATTATAGAGATTGCGGTCATAGAGAAGTTGTAGAAAACCATGATTTTCACAGGATTGGATACAATGTGGCCTCACCAAAGGTTGACCTATTTATTTTTTAGAGAGATAATCTAAGCTACTAGATAAAAAAAAATTTAAGGAGTTATTCATGATACACTTTACGATAATACATCGATGTGAAGATAAGAATTAAGCAAATCAACATATAAATGGGTGTATTAATGACCACATTGAAGTTGTTTATGGCCAATCAAGAAACAATGAAAAAACTAGGAATTAAATCTGGCCAATCAAGAAAGAATGAAAAAACTAGGAATTAAATCAAATCCTGTAGGGTAATTCCTAATTATAAAGGTTATGGTCATGAAGAAGTTATAGAAAACTATGATTTTCATAGGTTTGGAAACAATGTGGCTTTACAAAAGGTTAAACTATTTATTTGTTAGAGAGAGAATATAAGATATTGGATAAAAAAATATAATAAGTTCTCCAAGATACATTTTCCCTCAATGCATCAATAGGTGAATAAAATTTTCTTATATGAAGCAAGAAAGGCATAAATATAGTATGGAAATAATTCTCATATACAAGATATTATCACTAAGCATATGATAAACACAAGCAATTAGCCAAGTTATACTTATGCAAAACTAGTTACAAGAATCAAGAATAAAATATGAAGTCAATGTTTTATTAACTTTCAATGAAGAAATTAGTTGACGAGGTTGTAAAAAAATGTGTTATTTGTAAATAAGCTAAAATAAAAGGAATAACTTTCCCTAATCTTCTACAACATTTGTCAACTCCAAAAGAAACATGAAAAGATATTATTTTGGATTTTATAAAAGTACTGTCTAAATCAAAAAAGAAGGATACATCATGGTGATGATTAAAAAAATTCATCAAATATAAATACTTCATAGCTGTATCACATCCCATTACAATTTAAAAAGTGCCTCAAGTGTTCATAAATCATACAAAAAAAATGACCTAATTGGTTATCCTCAGCTCAAGGATGGCACAGTTCCAGGTTTCACTTTGCTTATCAATATGAATCATTTCCAGGCAGGCTTCGTATGAATATATATATCCTTATGAGATTTTAGGGTATGAAATTTTGTGTATTTAAAACTTCATCCTTATAAATAAAACAATATGACATTAAAAGAGTTTCATGTTGAATCCTAGTTTTTATGGTTTATATAAAATCACACAAAATAAAAAATATGATCTTATTTTAAAAAAAAAAAATTTATTTTATTTTAACTACTTTATTGTCTACAATTGACAACAAACTTTGTTACTCGAGATATACATATTAAAAAAAAAAACAAAGCAAATAAGGTGAAAATACAACTCAATTCAGTTGGACCTTATAAAATAAACCTAGCTGTATAGTTTTTATTTACTTTATAGAAGATAAAAAATATTTTCTTTATAGAAGCATTACTTTTTTGTGCACATGTTATGCCTTAAGAATTCACGTCGCCTCGCCATTAAATTCTTAATCAGAGAGATAAGACGCTAATTTAAACTCTTGCACATTATAGTTGTGAAGAGCACAAATGACTACCTGGTAGTCTTTGTTTTCCTCACACCTTGCTCCCACGCCATGCTTAAAGGCTTATATGACATTGCGGTAAAGATTATTTTTTACTTGTAAAATATTAATTTAAAACAAATAAAAATAAAAAATCAATTTTTTTCAAGCACAAAAACAAACATGATCTAGTTCTTCATGCCCACGACAACTCTACGACAACTCTTCCCTCACTCCTAGCAGATGATAAGACCCTTTTCTTCGTATATTTGATAAGCTTCAGTTACTAGTGATGATAATGATTGTTATAAATCGGTTGACATGGTGTTAGAGAATAATATAAATCATATTTTGAAACTTTATCTAACAGCTTAAGCTTTTAGGTTAAATGGTTCCTTAATATGGTATCAAAGCCTTGTTGACCCAACGGTTACGAGTTCGAATCTCACCACCACCATTCTATTTGAAAAAAAATTAAGCACAAGATAGTGTGGACCTGTGCAAGTTTCAAACTCAAAAGGCTTTCACTTGAGGGTGTGTATTAGAGAATAATAAAAATCATATTTCAGGACCTCATTTAACAGCTTGAGCTTAGGTGAGATGGTTCCTTAACACAGAGCAAGCCAACCACATAGCTAATTTTGATCACAACTGCTTTTTCCAGTAAATGGCACTAATCCTGAAACCATGTTTATGTAATTTCCAAATATATGCTGGAGGAGTTAGGGCCATCACCTCCCCACTCCTTTCATCTTTCTTTTTTTGAAAAAAAAACTGATCATAAGATATTGCACCACTAGCCAAGATAATCAAGTGACAGCTATCGATCCATGGGAAAATGCAAGAAAAAGTAAAATCATATCTAAAAAGGCTTTCCTATCTCAGTTTTTTGGCAGGATGGCAAATTTAGTACGTATACTCGGCCAATTGACTACAAGATGGAGGAGAGGAAAAACAAAGATTTTCTAGATTTAGCAGTTCAACTCCAATGACACATTCTTCTTATTGCAGCACTTAGACATAATAGCCAGTAAATGTAAACCCTCGACCAACAATCTCACCCGCACAAAACCATGCAAAGCACTCCAGCCCAAACAGAGCAGCAATGCCAGCATCCTCAACCTTCAATTCCTTCCTGTGTTTCCACAGCTGCTTGGCAGAATCAAGCTCCTTCCCGAATGCTTCATAACGCCCAGGAATACTGTTTCACATGCCCAAATGAATGAATCAATATGAAAAAATTATTGAAATTAATGTCCAAGAAATAGTCTGGGAATTAACAAGAAGCATGCTAGTTCAAACTAAGCAAACATGGATGTTTTTTAAGAGACACATGTAGTTTTTGCTTGTAAAATATATCACTAATTTTGATTACTTTTTATGGAATATTTTCTGTTAAAAACTACCAAACATTTTTTTCAAGGTCATATATTGTTTGCAAACACTATTTATGAAATCAACCACCGATCACTATTTACTTGTCAAAAAACACAAATGATGTCACAATTCTCATGATATTTTGTTCAGTGTTTAGAACATTAATGAAGTTAAGGAAGAATGAAATATACATAATACTATTATCTTAGTGATTGCAGTCCTCACCTTCTGCACTAGGAGCATCAGTGCTGATATTAAAAAACACATTAATATGAGAGGAGTAAAACGAATAAAAATTGTTTCAAATTCCATATTGCATTAAAAAATCAGAATCCAGTCATGTATCAATTAAATCTAAAAATAATAAAAGCATGAATCAAACACAACAGTGCATGTATATCAACCAGACAGCAGATATAACCTAATTGGAAAATGACGAGACACATTTACATGACCTTCCTACAAGAAAAAATGAAATTGTGTGCAACCCCTTGCCAAATGCGTTAGTTTTGAACACTGTCCACTTCTCCGTTCAATGGTTGATTTCATGATATCAAACTGTTCTGTTTTGAATCACACTGATCCCCAGCAGGTTCACCCTTCCATCAACTATTTCAAGATTCATCTCTAATGCAACACCATTTGCTAGTTTAATAGCAGTTATTGACTAAATGGCATGACTAATATTCCACATTTCAAGAATTAGCAGGAGATAGAAATATCACTGATTCTTTTAACCTTAAACAATCTACCACAACTACTCAACAATGGACCACTCAACTCCATTGTTTTAAATCTATAAAAAAAGTGAATTGTCAAAGACAGTTTTTTCAGATGTGTCCAGTAAAGTTCTTTGTTAGCTAACTAGTCCTCTCAAAACGAATCCATATAGAATCAGGGAAGCTAATGTTTACTGAATGAGAAACCAGGTCAAATTCCAACAAGAATCTATGAAATATCCCAATTACAGAATTGCTGGACTGGTATAGAATGAAAAGGTAAACAAATAACAAGAACAATAACAATTAGTTGGCCTTATGAGGCAATTCACGCATAAAAAGGGGCACACAGATGACCCGACATGATATCCAAAACTTATATAGACTAAAATATTCTGTGGCAATCAACTACTTATATTATGACATTAATCCCTCCCACGCAGCCTAAATTCAGGACTCGAATGCAACATAAACAACCCAAACAAAATCTTATGCAGCCAATTGGGCCAGGTTATTTGAACCAAAATTTAACCATTATACAGCCTCATGTGAAGTTAAAAAAAAAAAAGAGTCCATGTTATTATCGTTGTTGCCATTGCGAAATCTATAAGACACAGAATAAGAATTAGTAGTCAAGCAATGTCCAACTGAATCAAACAATAATACAAAGAAAACCAACCTGGCGAGACGTGTGTAAAGCAATTGCTTTGACAAAAGATTACATTTCTCAGCAGTGGGTGGGTCCTGGATGTATTGCTTGTTTCGCTCTAGCAACTGCCGGTAATAAGAACCACCATGCTTTGCCACCAACTGCGAGGCTTGGGCAGCCTTGGATTGCAATTGTACTAGCTTTGATGTCATTCCTTAACCTAAATGCCAGACAATCAGACCTTTATGTCAAAATTAAACGCAATATTTAATAGGAGAACAGATTAATTTCTTAAGATTTATTTCAAAACCTCAAATTCTATGCTGCTCGTGATGGGAGAGAGGTGGGGCTTGATAGAGAAAGAGAGGGTAGGGTTTTGTTCTGGCCGGGACTATGATTTTGTTGATCTGATGGAAAAAACTGTGCAGTGAATGTGATACGGTGTATTGCGTTGACCACTATACTCTTCTCATGTTATTTACTTTACTTTTTTTTATACATATATAATTTTCATTCTGGGCCTTGGACAGATTCTCTACGCTGCATGGCTGGCTGCTTGCATTGAACCAAAGCCCAGCGAACTATTATTGTACGCAGTGAAGGACTTATGCTCCAACAAAAGATTTCATCCATCAAAGCCTCAAAAGGTTCAAAATCTTCATTACGCGAAAAAGATCCCGTGACCCCTCAAAGTTGTTATCCGATCCTACAGTATCAGATTATTTATGTTGCCTCTTTTCGGCAAAACCTCGTTGACCGCTGCTTCTTGTTCATAATGTGTTTTACTATATCTCTGCATACCCACGACTCCAAGAGACTCTCCTCGCTGGCAAATTAGGACAATCTTCTTCTCCTACTCACCAAATTTATCGTCCTGCCAATGGCCATTCTTTAAATACATTGCTTTTTGGTCAGTGTTCAATAATAAAAAGCAATATAAACATGTATGGTTGCGAAGACAAAATACAAAAAAAAACATAAAAACATGCCTCGACTGTCCCATCCCCAAAAAAAAAAAAAAAAAACTACCCTTGTCATCAAAGAATGTCGGAAAAGAGCGTGGAAGGCCAAGGTCATTTTGGGAATCAGATTGCTCAATGAACTCCAAAGCAATCGCTTGGCACACTTTTTTTCTATCAGTGTCCTCTCTTGTACAATGGGGTGTACAACTCAACTTTCTTTAGCTTTTTAAGTCATTACTACCTAGAACGAAATACAAAGCAGCATAAATAATAGCCTTGAATCTCATAGCATAACAAGGAATTTTTTTTATGGAAATAAGGTTTCAGTCAGCTTTGCTCGCATGGCCCGAGTCAGCGATCCGTGAAACACACGAAGCAAGTAAACAGACAGAAAATAACAGAATTTGAACACAGCAATATAACCATCCGAAGAAACAAATTTAAAAAGTACAAAAAAAAAGAGAGCATCTTAAAGCACTACAAAACCTGTCTACACCCAAAGCACTAGTACATAAAACCACATTCACCAGCATCAAAATGGAATCGTCCAACAGAAATCAACTTTGCGGTGATGCTTTAGTTACTCCACTCTGCGGAGCAGCAGTCTGTGATGCTGGTGCCAGTTCATATGCCCCGCGAGCATTGTTAGCCGCATTGCCATCAGCAGAATAGGCAGCAGGCTGTGGGTAACCACTACCATAAGAAGCATTGTATGGTTGAGCCCCCTGTCCATAACCTGGTTGGCTAACTGGTGGCGCACTGTAAGTAGGAGCATACCCTGGCTGAGCACCTGTGGCACCATAACTGGATGGTGCAGCACGCTGGGAACCTGAATCTGGTTGCTGAACATAGCCAGATGGTGGTGGCTGGGAGTGTGAATATCCTGGCTGTCCAGCAGGCTGGCCATAGCCTCCAGGGGTGCTGGGTGACTGTTGGCTCTGCCCATATACAGGTGGATTGGCTGGAGGTTTCTGTGATTGAGGTGCTCCATAGCTTCCATACTGTGCAGGCGGTTGACCCCCATAGCCAGCTTGGGAAGACGGGGGCAATCCATAACCAGGCTGAGCAGCTCCCTGAGATGGATAACTTGCTGGGTTTGGGCTAGGCTGCTGGCCAGTAGAATAACCTTGCTGTCCCGTTGCAGATGGTTGAGACGAGCCTTGAGCTGCATCTACTTGAGCTCCATATGAAGGGGTATGTCCTTCCTGGGCCGGGTTAGCTACATTGCCATAGTTAGGAGCAGAAGTATAACCTTGCTGTTGATCATACGCCGGTGGCTGACCATACCCAGGCTGATGATACCCACCATAGCCATCTTGACTATAACCCTGCCCTTGTTGGTTATAACCAGAAGCTGGTGCCTGACTGTAATTATAACCAGTGCTGTCTGCTGGAGCTGCAGAAGCACCAGGGGTCTGTTGCTGAGATGAAGGTGGCTGACTATAGTAATCATAACCCTGATTTTGCTGATTTGCTGAGGCAGCTGACTGGTCCCAGTTAGATGGGTATCCGCCAGATGGTTGTTGAGGAGGATAGCCTTGATAAGCCGGCTGAGACATATTATACTGCGCTGATGCGCCAGGATATGCTCCAGTCTGCATGTAGCCATAGCCAGCTTGCTGCATTGGTGGACCAGAAGATGGTCCCCAGTTTGTAGGTGGTCGTGCTTGATATCCTTGCTGGGGATAACCTCCACCCATATTCGGATTCCTCATACGATTCTGCAGAAAATAGATGTTTCATATAACCGAAGGGAGCTTTAAAAAAAAAAACACATTGCAAACCACATATTGCAAGACACAGGATGGGTACAAATATAATCATATTTTATATGAACATAAAAACAACTAAAATGAGAAGATTTGTTATGCATGTACAGATATAAACATGAAACAACTAAAATGAGAAAAATATAAAAATCTGCATAAAACACAACTAAACAAATAGGTCCAATTCAGGGATTAATGGATCTCATATTTTACCAGGAAGAGGTATGAATGCCTACATACCGTACTTGGATGGAGGAATTACTGAGTTACTCCAGCAGAAGCTCAACCTCATCCTACTTGAAGTGAATGGGTACAAAAAAATCCACAAATACCATACAAGCTATACCACAAAAAGAAAGAGAGATGCATACTTATTGATATGCATCCTTGAAAGATCCTATCTATGGAAACTGGACATGGTCTCATTAATGATGCATCCATTGATTTAAATGAACCTAACAAGATTTCAGTAATATAGCAGCACCATCTTTCAGGGAACCATTGAATAGAAAATGCAAGGATACAATGGTGAATCTTCAATTTAGTAACTGGATAGGGCTATCAACCTAAAGGAAAATGCTTAATAGAAAGCAGTCTAACTAGTTTCACCACAAGGCCCTTAACAACAAGACAAACATATTGCAAACTGAATGCATGTGAATCACTCCAGAAGAATACGAGAAAGGAAAACAGGATGGAGACAGATGTAGACCACACTTCTGCATGGAATAGCAAAGAGCAATAGAATGCATAAATGCGATATCACCCTTTATAATTCTTTAACAACTTAATACCCTTGAACAAGGGGGCAGGGGCAATGACAGATTTGGAATCCACATTGGAAAAGAAAGAACAAAATATATATATATATATATATATATATATATATATATATATATATATATATATATATAATAGTAAGCAACTTGATAAAGAGCTTGAATGTTAACTGTTAGGGACTTTTACCAATACCATTATTGATAACAGAAACAAATTCATAAGAACTGCCAAAGATACCACCAAAACAGTTTTAAACTCAATTGAAAAGATTGACAAATTAAACATTTAATATCTTCAAGCTTCAATTTTTCAAAAGAGAAGTCCAAACTACCAAAGGTGACATAACAGTAATTTCCATAATAACCTTGAAGTCAAACACTCAACAGGATACCAGAGGAAAATCTTTAGCAGATGAAATTACCCCAAAGGCTCATGATCCAATACCAAGTTATCAAAGCTAAAGGAACATCTCCATCACAAGTAAACTTGCAGCTCCTCTCCATAAACATCATTTACTAGATATTAGAAAATAGGATTCAGAACCGTACCAGGGCAATGCCGAGGGAAACACCAACACAAGGGAATCCATGTTGGTGTCACCAAAATTTCAACAACACTAACCCTACAATAGTTCCCAATAATAATATCAGTCATAGGACACAATCAATAAGCACATATGGCGGGAGAACGAGCTATATCCAAGAACCATTCACTCGGGAATACAACCAAGAATGACCATATATTTTGCTCAAATAATCATTGGCTAAAGAAGCTTTACGGTGCTTACCAACCTAAGCAGGAGAGGTATGAGAACTTGTATCACTGGAGATCCAATAGATCAACAAAGTCCTACCAACTTCATGACAATTGTAATCACTCTCAACAACAACACTTCGCACTTTCAACTTTCAAAATAAACCTCAGCCATAACCTTAAACCATATGTCCACCATCCACCTCAAGAGATTTAGCAAGGAGACACTAACTGCATTTATATAAGAAACTGATGCAGTTGCAACCAGAATACAGTGACGGTTTATAGTTTTTCTATCAAGTTGATCTATGAGAAATTCCAGATGTATATTGAGGGGTACAATTTAAATAGCATCCAATTCCTAAGCGAACTATAAACCAGCAAAATATTAATAAACAAGCTAATGGTATCCACCACGATAGTTAGCATTGCACAGTCAACACTCCTTCGCGAGCTCAGATTGCCAAAGGCAGAAAAAAACATCAGTTAAGCATATACATGCCATGAGGTGCAAGCAAAAGCAGCCTGCAAATCTGAATTTTGATAATCCAATAGGCGAATGATAACAATTTATATGAGTATGTCCAATAACCACGGCTCACAAGTATTCAGCATAACAATAGGATAAGAGAAACAGACATATATATGAAACTTGATTTGACTTTGAAGAATCAATAGAGAAGTTAAATCAGCTTCTTCCCATGAAATTTTTAAAGGAAAAGGAAAGACAAAACGATTTCCTTCATTATAAAGGCGACCAAAGTTCCTTGGACAACACAAGGATAAATGTTCAAGAAATGGTCCAGGCTCATGATGAAATATTAATTGAAAAACTCAGAAAACAGCCTTGCAAAATAACACAACTAAAACAGATTATCCGATGAAATGCATAAGAGATAAATAGAAAAACAATAAGAAAGTGTACAACAAAGCAAGAACTATTTGACTTGTGAAGAAAAAAAGAGAGTTGCAAAACCCAGACTGTATTATGAACTTGAAGATATCCAAAAGATGTTTAGAAATATTTCTAAAGCAGTGATAATATCATTAAAAAAACCAAAAATGATTCATGCAAAATATTTTACCAGACAAACAGTAAGAATCCCCTTGTATCCTGCACTGGAACATACAATATACACAGACCAATCTGAAAAATATACCCAACCCTAAAGCAGCACAATAAAAGAGAGGACTACAATGACTTCCACAGCTTCTCACTTTATGAACAGAAATGTATGTGCTATTTTTTTTATATCATGATCAAGAAACTATATTATTAAAAAGAATAGCATAACTATCAGAATTGTAAAAATAAAGTCTAACCACATGTTCACAACCAAATCACTAACCCTGCAAAAAAATCCTATAGAACCAGCTATAAAAAAAGTCATAGACATGCATGTGGAACTGTTTCCTGAAAGTTCAATGTTCCAAAACAACAAAACTTGGGAGTTCCTCGGGCCCAACTCTGCAAGCTAACATCAACCAAACATACCTCACTGGTGACTTCATTAACCAACTGTTTTGCAGCCTCGACCTGCTCACTGGTCCCCTCTATGTGAACTGTCCTTTCTGCAGATGTATCACCTGGGGGCAGATGCAAAGGAATAACCTGTAGAAGTTCAAAAATAATGAACTGAGTAAAAGGAAAACAAGGAATTATATTCAACAAGAATAATAGACAGCATGAAATATAACCAATTTACCATTCACCAAAGTAGCATACTTCAATAAGAGACACATCTCTCACAAAGAACAATGATGAAATCAAAAGAAGATGTGAAGATGGTTTCTATATAAGAAAAGAGGTGAAGATTAGTTTCAGAAAACAAACCTGAATACGGGCTCCAGTCCTAGCTTGCATATTCTTAATTGTCTCGCCACCTTTGCCAATAACCAGACCAACCTGAATTCATTGCGAATCAAAAACTATCCTGAACCAAACCACTCAAAATAGAAACAAAAATGTTCATTGCAAAATGTTCACACACCTTGTTATTGGGAATCTTCATTGCAAAATGTTCAGAACCACCGTGCCCTGAAAACCTTTGGGAAACTGTACCAGAACCCCCTGCCTCAGCCTGGACAGCAAAACACTCACCACTATAAATACCACTAAAAAAATTAAAATATATATTTATATAGTTGTGAGAGGAAAAACCTCACTGGAAAAATAACATATAAAGCATAAGGCCGCCACTAATGTGCACCATGAGAAATCAACAATGACATTAACCCAAAATACACACACCTAAAAATGCATGGTATCAATTGATTATCACTAAAACCTAAAATCACTTAACTATCCCATGTGGCGTAGAAGCGTGACTGATTATACCAGCCACATCAGCATGTACAAGTTTGAATACAAAGTCAATTGCCTACCTCTGCAAGGACATCATTAATCAACTGTTCTGCCTTGGTAATTTGTTCAGGGGTACCCATGAGCTCAACCACCCTAGTTGGGGAGTTGGGATCTGCATCCATATCTCGAGTGACCTGGATTTTTGCTCCAGACTGAAGCTGAAGGTATTTGATAGTCTCTCCACCTTTACCAATGATAACACCAACCCTGCCTTGAGGAATTTCAATTTTTTTACTCGAACCAGAACCACCCAGGTATGAGCCATATGAAACTGGAATTGATGAAGGGGCTGAGTTTGACATGGTAGACTTCATATCTGTTGCCAATCAAAGAAGTTAGTTGAGTTCCAAATCAAACCTAAATCTCATCTTGAATTGCTTACTATACAGATAACAAGAAGAATGAACCTGAGAAAAAAAATGAAAATCAAGTTGGCGACCACAAATAAGAGATCTATAACACAAGCAGTAAATATCAACAAAAGCACGATATTTCTAAGAAATAGAGTATCAGAAACCGTAAGAAAATACTTAGCTGAATAAAAACACTCATTAGCTATATTTTTTTAGATTTTACATAATCAAAGAGAAACAACGTCATGAAATCCAAAGGCATGGAGTATACAAAACACAGGAACAACAAAATCCTAACAACGATACTTGCATAAACAACCAACAGAAACAGTATTACACAAAAATCAAATTCCTCAAAAACATTGAAAACCGAGTTTCATATAAGATATAAAATAAAAACAAAAAAACTAACTGTGTACAATTCAAATAATTGAAAAGGATGGAAGCGCACAGATCGACAAATACATATACATGACATAGAGAGCAGCTCGAGAGAGATTATTAAAAAAAATCAAGAGAGATGGAACCTAGAGGAGCAGAGCTGAATCCCTTATTATTCTCACTGGAATCAAACCCACTCGCGCCGTTTTCAACCCTAGGTCGCTTAATATCAGCACCGGCACCACTCATAATACGAGCGGCGATCTCCTGAGCTTTCTGTTTAGCCATCTGTATCTCGTCAGCAGGCGGCGGCACATTGTTGTAAGATGGAGGTGGAGCGGGGTCGGAAATCGGAGATGAAAATCCAGTTTGCCTACGTGTTGACGGAGGCGGTGCTGATTGGTCATCAAATTTGCGTTTGTTGGATGGTGGTGTGGTGTCAGTGGCCGTCGAGTATTGAGATTCGTCTGCCATTGTTGAAATAAACCCTAAGGGATTGAGAGTGAGAGATAGATAGAGAGGAGGTTGTGCAGGAGGAGTCGTGGTTTTATACGGGGAGGTGGTGGTGCACGTGATCTTTGAGATATGATTATAGTGTGTGGACAGATTTTTTGTGGTTGGGTGTGCTCTAGTCTTGTGTATGGTCCTCTCCTCTTGGCTAGTGAGTCCTTGACTAGAATTTTGTGGGAGCTTGATTTTTTATTTTTTGCATATTCGGAATATTATCAGACCTGAGAGGCTGAATAAGGCGGCCTTATGAGATTTAAGCCCACATGAAAGTTAATGTATTGAACCTAGAAAAAAGGCTAAATTACCTCACAGCGAACCCAGTCCACTGAAGCATGATGGGAAGTTGTCAATATTTAATTTGTTTTGCGTTGGAGTAATTAGGATTTTTTTTGAAGTATTTTTTATTTATAAATAATTTTTAATATCGTCAAATCCAAAGAATTCAAAAATATAAATTTTAAATAAAAAAAAACAAATTTACAAAATAATAAAACGTTGGTTGCACCACAACCACAAACAACTCTTTAACTTGTTTTAGAGCATGAATGATGTTTTAAAGTTTTTTTTACTTATAAATTTATCAAAATAATATATATTTTTACTTTAAAAATTTGTTTTTCATATCAACACATCAATATAATTTAAAAACACTAAAAAATCAAGTTAAAAGACAAAACAAATCAGAATTTAATGAAAAAATCTGCTCAACCACTACCCCGCATGACCCTTGTGTAGTTAGCAAATAAAAGGGGTGAACTTTATTTTTGCCTCTACGATCACTTTTATCCCTTCAGTTTTAATGTTCTAATGTTGTGTTTGTGAGCTTTCAGTGTTGCACTCCAGTCCAGGCTTGGATCCAATGAGGTTTGCCTAAGCCTCTTCAATAATCCAGTAAATGCTAGAGCCTAGAAGCCTCTTCACACCTGGCAAATCTATTGTCTTGCCTGTTGGGCGGGCGAGATCATGTCCACCCAACCCATTACACGGTCACTCCCCAGCCCGTGTTTCGCAGTCATTTATCCTCATCGGGCCGAACCAGTCCAAACAAAACCATTGAACTTTTCATGATTAACCTGGCAAAATCTACACCGCAAAACCTCCTTTTCTTTTCCTTTTTTTCTTTCTTTAAGCAGAGATGCTCAAAATATGTGTACTTTTCACTTCCCGGTACCTGATGTCATATGTGTACTTTTCACCTGGAGGTCTTTCATAATTCCCTCGTAGAATTTGTTACTTTACATGCAACTCTGCTCATCAGATGTTTAAGATGGGCACCGTGTTAAATATCAATGTGTGGATAACACAGGACTGCACTTTGGGAAAGCACGGTAAAGAGCTGCCCACCAATATCTACCAGCTAGCCAACATCCTGAGTGAACAATTTTTTGGCAATTTTTCCAGCAACAGTTCATGAGTAAAGCTATTTACTAAGAAGCAAGAAGCCAATGCCGAGACTCAAAAGTCCAGGAGCACACGTAAAAAAGAGCAGCTTAACACAAGCCTTTATTTAGTCCACTGGCTATCATACCAATACAGGATTCAGAGAATTACACATACAAGCAAAACAAAAAAGGTAGTTCAGCACATCAAAGTTTCATTAAAAGGTTTAAGAGAATCTGCAACCACAACAAGAGCTCCAAAGAATATAGGAGATGGATCTATAGCTAAAGAGTATATTAATAACAGCCTCTCCCTTCACACAGCACTTAAAACAGGAAACAGATACCATTTCTTTTATTAGATCATAAAAATGCAGCCAAGGCTTCCACTTATCTGGTCCACCAATGAAGGAAGTCCTTGCGCCTGTGGATCTTTTTCTGCAGCTGGAGTAATCCATAAAGCAGGGCCTCAGCAGTGGGTGGGCATCCTGGAACATAAATGTCTACAGGGACAATCCTGTCACAACCACGAACAACAGAGTACGAATAATGGTAATATCCACCACCATTTGCACAACTGCCCATGGAGATGACCCACCTAGGCTCAGGCATCTGATCATAAACCCTGCAAACAATTTTCAAAAGCAGTCATAAACTTACTCCCCTTTCACTATACAAATATGCCTGCGCTGACAGAAAGGGATCTGATCTGAACACATTGCCTGTACTAATTGTATTCTGAAGCAAGTCCCAATTTTTCAAATACAGGGCATTTGTTAAAATATGTCTTACAAACTTGAAATAAAAAACGTAAAGTTTCAGAAAGCTGGTGCTTTATCATTGTGTTACCATCTTGAGCAGCAGAGCCAGATTTAGCATATCACAGATAACTGTGCTTGTTTTCACAACTCAAAGATCTGAATTGTAAAGCTCAGGCAAAAGCTTTACAAACATATTGAGTTTTCCCAGATACTGCGGTGGAGCAATTATCACCAACAGTTACTATTAAAACCTTTGCAAAACTTCACTTTGCTAATTCATCACATCTTTTTAAGAGACATACAACAATCATATGAGTTTTACCCGACCCAGGTCAGGTAGCTGTATGAGAATGATCAAACCCAAGCTCAATTTGATACGGCTTGTGAAGAGGTTGAGAATGATTCAGATACATCAGGTTCAAGAACCCAGACAAACTTTAAGATTCACTCTAGATGGCTATAAAGGCCACAAAATCCAACGGATGTTTATTGATAGCTTGTAAATCAGCACCCATAAACTTCAAAGCAACTAACGTATTTTAACATTGAACTCGGAAAATATGTTATTGTTTAATATGAGTGATCTGAAGCTCAATCTAGAATGAGCACTAACAAATTAAGCCAGAAAATCCTTGCAAGAGATAAGATCAACACAAGCCCTGGTTAAGCAAACTTAGAAGACAACCAACTCCTCTCTTAAGCATGGTTTAATTACACAGATTCTAAATTCGAGAATTCTACCAAATAAACCACTTTTTGATGCATCATTCTAGCGAGACCAGTACACTTACCAAAAATCAGGAGTAAAAGTGAACTGAATCTCATCCCTTTGCTGGAAATGTTATCCACTACCGAGAGCATGAACAGGGTTTATAATCAATTACCTCTCATGGTTGTGGAATTTCAGACTTAATAAGAGAAGTCAAATTAATACAGCTAAGCTCATCTGACACGAACCTTTCTAAAACAGCATCAGTAATGCTTTCACCATTTATGCATAATAAGCTATAGCCATATGATAAAGTTTGTCAAAAATATCCACAGAACACTTCAGAGTATAAGGTCAGCATATTGCATTATCTAGAAAGAACTGTTTCTGCACTCTAGGTAATCCTTCTGGACCATTTCTGCAGTAGATATATAAACAATCTTCTAACCCATTTATTGGCCTCCTTTTCCCACATTAATAAACATTCCACATATACAAAATCCTACACGAATCAACTTGGTATTTAAGCCCCAACAATACGAGACTAACAACACAAACAAACAAACAAACAAAAATCTTGAAGCCAAGTTTCCCAGTCATGTTCGAACATCACCAACGCGAGTTTTACTTTAATTTTTTTTAATAAGCCATTCAGTGTCTGGGAAATATTCACTTATCCAAAACCACGCTCCAATTATCCCTTTTCACCTCTTTATTTATTTCAAGCAAAACAACAGCCACACGCTAACTCAACAAATGCATTCAATTAATCTCTTGAAAGCATGCAAACGATATAAAAATTAACGCAAACCAAAAAAATAATCCATAATCCCACCAGAGACCCAAATCAAACAAAATCAATCACAGAAACCCAAGCCCTAATTTGTTTTGGTCAGGAATCAAATACTTACTTGCGAAGAGCAGGGGCCATTTTGTTAGTAAGTGTACCAGCAACAATCATACAATCAGACTGCCTAGGACTTGGTCTAAAAATAATCCCAAACCGATCCAAATCATATCTGGCAGCACCGGTATGCATCATCTCAACAGCACAACAAGCAAGCCCAAAAGTCATAGGCCAAATAGATCCAGTACGCGCCCAGTTCATCAAACTATCAACCTTGGAAATCACAAACTCCGCCGGCTTAGAAAGACCTGAGAGCGAGGTTGTGGAAGGTGGCGGTGCGCGAGTGTAGGGAGCGGGTGTTGGTTCAGGGGAGAGCGATGGGAGGGTGGTGTGGAGAGATGCGATGGCGGGGCGGCGGAGGGAGAGGAGGTGTGGGAGGCGTGTGGCGGTGTTTCTGGTGATCATTGCCATGGTTTGTGGAGGACACGGACACACAGAGTTCTGTTTGATTATACGACACCGAGGCTTTTCTCTCTCTCCGTTTATGCGTGTGGTGGGTTTGTTACATACTTAAATGAGGTTTAGATTTGACATTCACTGTATATACTATTATTTACTATTTGTTTTTACCGCGGTTAAAGGGAAATAAAAATAGATGCCAGGTCGTTATCTCCTGGAGTGAATTTTATTTTATATGCCAAGGGGAGGGGCACAACTCTTGTTTTCTTTTTATTTGTGTTTTAAAATAATTTTAATTTGAAAAATATTTTATATTATTATTATTATTGTAATATATTCATATATAAATAATAAAATATTTAAAAAAATATTTTAATACCTTTTCAAATAAAAAACTATTTTAAAGATTAACACACCACAATCCTAAAAACTCTCAAATGTCCTATTTGTCATTGTGTTTTAAAAATATTTTTGAAAAAAAATTAATTATTTTTATTTTTTTATATTAGATTATTTTTTGGTGTTTTTAGATCATTTTCATGTGTGATGTCGAAAATAATTTTTAAAAAATAAATAAATAATATCATTTTAATGCATTTCTGAATGAAAAACACTTTTAAAAACATTCGCAACCACATTCTCAAACATACACATAGTCTTTCTTCTTTTTTTCTTTTTTTTTTATAAAATAAAGTAGTAGGAAAACCTCAACAAATAAATTTAGCCCCTAAAATACATCTTTTATTGATTGAGTCTAAAATCAATATAAAACAATTTCACCCCTCCATCCATTGATATCTATAATTTTAAATTTCATCCAATTTGCACTTGATCATCGAAATATTTTCGTCTAAAGTGTACACGTAAGCCCCGACTTGTAGAGTAATTTTAAAGCAAAAGTATACTAAATTCCTCTCTATTATAAGCTATTAAAGTTGAAAGGAATTTATTATGATTCGACACGAATAGTATCTTTACACCATATTAGGCTTTATATTTCAAACCTATTTTAATAATTGTGTATAAAGATAGATTATAGCTAGTAAAAGATTTTACCATAGAATTTTTGGTAGAGAAAAAAGATGTAATTATTTTTTAAAGTTTGTGTTTTACGTAAATAAAAACTAAAAGAATGGCGAACTCGTAATTTCACTCCCTACATTTTTTATTTTAGTACTTTTTTATAAGAAAACCGTATTTTTAGAATGGAATATGTAATTTGATCATTTAGAAGATTTTATGTACTATTTATTTACGTATAGATCCAGTTTGGCATTACATTGTTTTTTTTATATATAAATATTTTTTAACTGGAAAAGTATCATTTTTTTTAGATATTTTTTCAAAGGTTTTAACATCCTTGTTTGAAAATCATCTAAAAATAAAAAAAAAACCCGATATTAATCTAAACACACTTTCTAAAGCACTCTAGTTACATTACCAAAGGAGGCCTTAGTCGAATATAAAAAGACATCTCTTTTGTAATTTCTGAAAAGTTTTTTTTTAATTGTCATCTCAATCATGACTTGCATCTAATTCAGCTAGTTAATGATATTTGTACTTATTAAGTCAAAAGACCTTGGAATGAAGACCCACTATCTATAAGTGAAGAAGTTATGGAGAACACTTCATTAGAAATTGTTTGGGAAAGGTTATTGGACCATGTTCATTAGGTAAAGCTTGGATTTTTCAGTTTATTTAATCTAAGGTCATGACATATTATATATTTATTTACTTAAAAGAGAGGGGTGTGCTTCCCATATTTGTTATATATACTAGATTGAAAGCAAACACGAAAACCTAACTTGCAAGCCATTTAGCAAGTGTAAATACTAATCCTGTAATGGAACGATATTTATCTAAATCATCAGCATAGTCTTAGTCCAAACTTCAATCCAATAAAAACCATGACATATATTAATGCACCAACTGCATTTGCATATGTGATTTGATTCATATGCTTGAGCTTATCTTTTGCGCAGGAAGACAATAAAGCACTTAATTTTAAAAAAAGAGTGAAAAGCGTGTTTCTACGCTTGGTTTTACTATCTACCTTAAATCTTTGTATAATTTTCTTCAAGTATCGAGTTTGTGTCAAAGAGAGTATGACTTTCCTTCTGTCTCTCTGAATCTCCATGCTAAGAATCTTTTTAGTTTTTTCAAGATCTTTTATTTCAAACTTGGTTCTTAGTTGAGCTTTTAGTTTATCAATCTTCATTTTACTCTTTGATGGAATCAACATATCATCTATATATATATATATATAAGAGAAAATAAATGAAAAAATAATCAAGAAGTTTGTGAAAATATACACAATGGTCAAACTAACTTTGCTTGTACCCATTTTATGCCATGAACTTATCAAATCACTTGTACTATTAACAATGAGATTGTTTCAATATGTATAATAGTCTTTTCAGTTTAGAAGCCCAAATTTGTTTCCTAGTGACTTTGAAACCTAAATATATATGTGTGTGTGTGTATTTTCTCTTCCAAATTTCCATGTAGTCCCCCACCCTCTAAATCTCCAGGTGTTTGTTCTGCCTCTAACTATCAATGTTTCTGGATGTTGACTTCTTGTGAACAATTTGACCCTTCTTCTGATACTCATTTTTCACCAAAGCATTAAACACATCAATGAATTTAATCTTTTCTTTACCATACAGTAAGGTGGTGACAAGATGTTCATCTGTGTCAGTCGACAGTGAATTCATTAACAACAGAGCTTTATCTTCACCACCGATTTCCACATCCAGATTATCATTTTATTGAAATCATTTAGATGCCCATTCATGGAAGTGTCTTTCTTGTACTGGAAATGAAAGATCCTCTTCTTCTTCTTCTTCTTCTTCTTCTTCTTCTTCTTCAAGTAGAGATGATTCTCTATTCTCTTCTTTATAAACTTGTCTTTCAGTGCTTGCCATGATTCCTTTGCAGAGTTTTGTTTTGAAAAAAATGTACTTCTGGTCCTTTACAAGACAAAGTCGGATGGAATCGTAGGCCAAATGATTTATCATTTCCCGATTTTTGTCATCTAGATCTTCTGGTTTAGCTTCCAGAGTGAAATCCAAATTTATTTGGACAAGCATATCCATCACTTCACATCTCCACATGCTAAAAGTACTTTTCCTATCAAACTTCTCCACCTCAAATTTGGTATTGAATATCGAGATGTATAATGGAGGTATACTAGCATTCCCTGTTGACTTTTCTTCTGGAACATTAGCCATGAAAACGTTTTTGGATTACAAATGGACGCATGAAATTGTCAAAACAATGCTCAAAAGAGTTAAAATAGTAACTTTGGTGCACTGTTTAACAAAATAGACACCACAGTTGCGTCAAGAATGGTTGGAAATACTAGGAATGAGCTTAACTCAGCCAAACACAGGCTGAAAAATCACTGAGTTGGCTAAGAAAATGATACGGCCAAATTGACTCAGGAGAGGAATATTCTATCTCTGTTAAACAATACTATGTCACTGTTACGGTCAGTGTTTCTGTCAAATTTGCTCTTTCTCGCTCTTATAATTGTTAAACAATGCTATGGATTGGAAAGCATTTAGAGATGGTTCTCTTAGGATTGAACAGCACTTCATCACTCCTAAAACGAAGCCAGCGAAAGATTTTTGTGGGGAAGAAGGGACAAGAAAATTGGGCAAGCTACTTCCATGTCTAAGATTACTGCTTTTTCTTTCTTTCTTTTTCATCTTTTATTGCAAATTTCTATTCAAGGTGGCTATCTTCAAGCATATTTGGCAAGGAAATAACGGGTAGAGAATAATATAAATCATATATTATGAGATCTCACTTACAAGCTTAAGCTTTTAAGTGAGATGGTTCCTTAACATAGCATCATAGTCTTGTTGACTCAGCGGTCACGAGTTCGAATCTCACGACCTCTATTCTATTTGATAAAAACCAAACGCAAGGTGATGTGGGCCTGTGCAAGTTTTAAGCCCAAAGGGCTTCCACTTGAGAGGGTGTGTTAAAGAATAATATAAACTATATTATGAGATCTCACTTACAAGCTTAAGATTTTTTGTAAAATAGTTTCTTGACAATAACGAGTCTGAGATGGAAATGATAAGATCGATGGATGCCTTTTTTTTTTATTATTATTATTATTAAAAAAAGGGCACAAGATAAGATATGAGTGCAATCCAAGAAACTTTACGTGGCATCCATGCAGGATAAGATCTTGTAGAACTGGGGACAGAGTGCAAAACAGCAAATTGTATTTTTGGTGGGTATTGCTGTTTCCTGCTTTTACATCTTGTTATGTTTGGCTCTCGCGAATTCAGCGTGACAGCATCCATATTTTTTTGGATGAGGAGAGAAAAAACTTTGTCTTAATTAATTTGTCCCACGTTCATGTACTAAGTCATGGCTTCACGTCCAAATAAAGCAAATGCATGTTTCGTGGAAATCATCCATTTTTGGATCTTCTTATATGCATTTCCATTAAAATCACGACAAAATCTTTTCTCCGGCGTCGTTTCTTTATGTATGGACCGTCTGGGTGCCTTCGACTTTAATCCAAAGGCACTCCCTATAAGCAATACAATAATAGGTACGAGACACGAAGGTTAGTCTATTAGATTCACCCTCGCCAGAATATTATATAGCAACAACTTCAGGTGACCTGAAAGAAGTTCCGGTGTTGCTATATAATGGTGAAAAGACTATAATATCCTCTTGAATAATTTCACATGCTCTGCTTTCTGGATTCAGAATGAAGAGATGATAAAGCCTGCTGCACGCAACGCCATATGTCAGCGAAGCACTTCCCTTTCTTTTTTTGTTATATATGGAGTTACTCTGTCGCTCAAAATTCAACCGGAACATCCTTGCTATAAAGCATGGAACAACTCCAAGCAACAAGACAAAAACAACCGCACAGAATTACGTTTATATATATATATATATATATAAACGTAATTGTGTGCGTTGTGTATATAAACAGCGTTAGAGCTAACAAGCAAACTTGTAGTTCCTGCATAAAACTGAAAATCTTGGAGGCATCCATAAAATTTTGATGAATGCAATCCGAACCAAACACTATGCTAGCTTGCTTATCTCCTTCTCAGCTCAGCAGCAGCCTGTGCTGCACAGGTTTTCCTTGGTGCTCGTCCCACACGCTTGTTGGTGCTTGATTTAAAGATCTCAATCAACAGTTGGTCGTCTCCGGTGATCCGCCTCACGATCTGGAACAGTTGCACTCCGGTGACCTTACGTTTGACAAAGTCGTCATAGAGTCTGGAAATCAAAGCCCCCTTGGCCGGACCCAGAAACTTCACCATTGTGAGATGTAGAGCAGAGACACGCACAAAACCCAAGTTTCTTATTTCATTCATCCGATTTATCAGCAAAGTGGTGGTAGAAGGTGCCTTAAAACTTAAGATGTAATCAGGAAGAATGTGAGAATTCATGAAAGCGGTCCAGAAAACCAATCTTCTTGGTGCTTCAAGATTGTCAACACCAGAGTCAAACTCCCCTGAACTTGGATATCTTTGCTTGGAACCAGCAGGAATCACTTCCATCTTCCCCATTATCACTTTACATAACAAAATATGCCTCAAGTCATTTTCATCAGCCCTTGAAGATTCCAACCTGCAATGAAATAAACTAATTATGTAACTATTAAGCCGAAAGGATTTACACCCTAAACAGATTTGCCAAGGTAAGAGACTCGCAGATCAGAAATACTTAAGGATATGTAAAGGAAGAAGCATTCTGCATACACTATAAAAGAATAACGATCCACATCCACTCCAATTTCATTTCCACCAACAGCCTTTGAAGATTGAAATGATATAAAGTCAAGAAATATCGCTTTTCCATGTTGATTGCTTTATATTTTCACTATATTTCAATATTTTCTATCCAAAACAAGAGTGAAAAAAACATGTATCAAGAACATCAAATTGACCCAAAAATCCACAATTTTTCAATCTCCATTCTTGAACAAACAATTAACAATGGTGATTAAAAAGAACAGCAAATCAAATATAGTTTCAGTCCAATTGATTACTATTTAGTAATGAATCATTAGTACTAAAAAAAGAGAGGAAAAACATGCCTATCAAGGAGAAAACTAGTAGGAGACAAATAAACACCAACGCCATGTGATTGACCATTACACCGACCAAAACCATGAGAAATGATCTGAGAAATTTCCTCCTTCGACCCACTATACCACCCGTACTTAACATTTACATTTCCTTGGCCTCCATTCTTTTGCGAAACGAGCTTTCCAAAAGCTTTAAACGCAGCAAACCTAGCTTTCATCGGCGACGTAGGGGCAGAGTTCTTGTAAATGGCAACAACCTGTGTGTCTTTAGCATGTCCTTTCATTCCCGCTAGAAAAGCCTTCTTCACTCCATCATACTCCCTTGTTTCTTCTCCAATCTTCAACAGTCCAAAGAAATGCGCGGGTTCATCGTCGGTTTCAGAACCAGATGAGTCCTCCAACATAGCTTCTCCTCTGCCGAAATCTTCTACTGTCATTGACACCTGATCATCTTGCTCTTCCATCGTAATTCTTTTATGGTTTTGGGAAGGGAGAAAAGGGTGTTTTCTTTGTCAGTAGAGGCGGCGAGAGAGAGAGAGGGAGGGAGCGAAGGAGGGAGGGAGAGAGATATTTATAACGGCAGGTGGACCGTTATAAAAGTAAAGCATTTTTGCCACGGTTTCTCTCTTTGTACTGTAATCCCAAAATAGGAGACGGAATTGCAAGAGCCAATAGTTAGAGCCAAAATAGGCAGTCATGCCTTTTCCTCGTGATAAAATTACCCAAATCACCTCTTCAGGGACTATATGGGATTTTAGTTAGAGTTTAGTTTTGAAATTGTTTTTTTATTTATAAATATATTAAAGTAATATTTTATTATTTTTTAAAATTAATTTTTGATTTCAATATATAAAAATGATCTAGAAATACCAAAAAATATTATAAAATAAAAAATAAAAATAAATTTATTTTTTCAAAAATATTTTAAAAATACAATGACAAGCATGACCTAAATAAGTTTGGAATAATAGATGTCAATTCGAAATCTTAACAAAAAAAACTGTGGTGTTTTGATTTTTAGAGCCGGTTTAGAATTACACTAGCTTTTAAATGTTTTTTAAAATTAATTTAATATATTTTCAAATATTGTTTTAAAAAAAAACACAGCACATCACAAGCTATTAGATCAGTGTCTTGATCATATGTTAATCTAAATGATTTAAGAAGTGGCCTAAGACTTAAAAAAAAATCAAAATGATTTTAGTTTTTTTTTTAAATGAAAATAAAAATCAAAAAGTGACCGGTTGTAAATTAAAAAATAAGACAAAACAATTTTGTTTTTATCTCGGATTAAATTTTAATCTCATTCTAGATTTTTTGGTCAAATACTTATATATATTTTGTAAAATTTTTAGAGCAATCAGAGAATGTAATGATCTTGCGAGATTGATGATAATATTCTTGTAATATTATACATGTTCATAATTTTGTTCAAAAAAATCATTTTATTATGTCTCTTTTTAGATTATATTTGCATAATTCTAAATAATTTTATTTTGGATCTAAACTAAAAAAATTTGAATTAATATATTTAATTATATATATATATAAACAATACAACATTAAAATGATACACCAAAACACTTTAAAATTGAAATATTTCATTTTAATTGAAAAAATAAAGTACCAACAAAAACGAATAACTGCATTTTTATCAGGATAGGACCGTAATTAATGTATCAGGTCCAATGAACACCTGAATAAGGGTCCCTGAACTAGAAAAGATGATTTCCGGGCAAAAAGGGAAAGAAATAAATCAAATCTAAAAATCAAGAGAAAAAAGCAACAAAACAGGGAGAGCTAAAAAATGCAAATGTTTTACTTTATTTCCAAACATTAAAGTAATTTGCTTACAACACATCGACCACCATTGAATCCTTCCTAACTAACTGAGCTGAAAAAACTTTAATAGAATTTTATTTTCTAGTTGTTAATATAATAATTATCAAAGATTTATATGATTAATAATTTTAAAATCTATGAAATTAATTTTATTAGACTAGCTAACAAAAAAAATAGTTTCAGCTGACCATGCGCATTCTCTCTCATTTTAAGAGAGATCTTCTCTCACATTAACCATGTCAAACCTTGCCTCTCTTTTATTAAAAAATATACTAAAAATAGTATTAAAATCACAGTAAAAAAATTAATTACATGAAAAAATAGAAACTTTATTCATTTTAATAAATATCTTAAATATCTTTTCTCTAAAAACCAGATTCACGTTTAATAAATTTAATCATTTTCGGATCACTAGTCAAGCACAATTTAACTCGAGTATCTTTTATCTAAAAATCAAACCGACATCTAATAAATTTAATTTATTTAATCCTAAATATCCTTACATCATTTATAAACTTGTTAAAATTGTAATATATTCACATGCAATTACTAGATAGCCCTTGGATTGGTCCTTGATTACAGCATCATGAAATCACCCCACTCATCATAAAGTGGCCTGTAAACAAATTCTTTTGCTTTTCTAATGGAGGTCCAAACATAGTCTCGGCTGAAAAACAGACCAACTAATGCATGCAAGAAAGTATAAATATAGTGAGATTTAAAGTGACAAAATTTATTACATGAATCTTTTTTTTTAAGATAAGATAACACTTCATCTTCTAAAAAATATATTTTATAAATTTAGATAAATAATTAAAACTCTAATTATCTCATGTTTTTACAAAGAATGCAACTCAAGTGATAATATAAATCTAATCCATCCACATTTAAATGCACACGTACCATTAAATCTTATGCAAAAACAGATCTTCCAGGACTGAAAACTCGACAATCGTCCAAATATACGGACCATGCTGTGGTTCTTTGGCCAAAAAAAGATGCTCCCCTTGATGAGAGCTTTGATAGCAAAAACTCCCACTCCGAATATTCAACAGTCACCAGCCAGGATAACGGGTCAAGAAAAGCTTTACGGGAAAGCACTTTTGGGAAACCTCTTCAAAACATAGTTATCTATTTTGTTCTGATTTGGTCAAAACAGTCTCAAATGTTTTATACTAGTTAAAAAAATAAGATAAAATAACATTATTTTTATCTCGGTTTAAATTTAAGTCCGTTTCAAATTTTCCCGCCAAATAGCAGCCGAAACGTTCCGGTTTCGTTCTGCCCGTTCCGTTTCGGCCAAATAGTGTTTTTCTTTAAATAATTTTACAATATCAATCATATCTTTTAATCCGATCGTTAGATTGAGATGATATTTTACGAGGAGTTTTTTTGACATATTTATATATATTATGTTAAAATTTCAGAGGAATCAGAAAATATAATGACCTTGCGAGATGATGATAACATTCTCGTAATATTATACATCTTCATAATTTTGTTCAGAAAAATCATTTTATTATGTCTTTTTTTAGATTAAATTGCACAATTCTAAATAATTTTATTTTTTTTATTTGAACTAAATTTTTTTGAATTAATATATTTAATTATATATATATAAATATAAATAGTACAACCCTGAAATGACGCGCCGAATTGCTCCAAAACCGAAACATTCTATTCCAATTGAAAAAATAAAATACCAATCGAAACGGTATTGACAACTTTAGTTCAAAATTCATCTTTTGAAAGCGCCATTTTTTTCCAATCTGCATCTAAAATTCTGAACATACACATTGATTTCTTAGATATGAGCAAACTTTGGCCATGCTGCTCTGTCCCCTGGTTTGCATTCCAACCAACGAAGCCAATTCATTAGCATGATAAAATAGACTTCGAACATAACCTGCCGCCACACAATGAAATATTCAAAATAATCACCACTCGCTGCCTGTCTAGAGGTAATAAACAGAAGATAAGCACGAAAGCCACCAAAAACTTGAAGATAAGCACCACTGAGAAGATGAGCACGTTAGAAATACTTTAATGCAATTCATTCGAATTACAGAAAAAGAAAAGAAAGAGTAACCTGCGTAGTTGGAATTGAAGGGAAACCAAAATTCAACTCTCCCGCTCTGTCTGACATTTCATCAAACAGTTCCAGTATATATAAGCTAAATTAGCACAATTTAACCCAACCTGTGCCCACGATTACAGAGCACTCCCTTTAAACATCTCTGGTTCATAATTAACCGTTCACAACATGGAATCCAATTCGAGACTTAATTCTTCCACATCAAAACCAATTCAATTCCACACTTAATTTTCTAACACAAATTCTTACTTACTCCACACAACGTATGCCTAAGCTTACAGCAATGTTAGGAGCTACAAGCAAGTAAACGAGACAGCAAGACCCGTTAAGTTCACAAGGTTCTTACCACATAAGCTACCAATTGATTGCAAAAACAACAAACCCTGCCCTAGCGATCAATCGCGGCACAGCAAAAGAGTCATTAAATTCTGATGCTATAAAACCCAGGACAAAAGGGAGTTCCACTTATTGGGACCCACAAAATAATTTTTTAATGGAGCCCACAAATGTGACAGGCCCGAAGTCCCCAGCCATCCATGGTCATTATCCACCCCTCATCAAGCTTCTATTTTGGTAACTTTTATGAGTAATTTAGTACGGTACCGTACTGCGCTTGCCTCCATAACACCTTTGCCACGTTAGCGACAACATATTAATAAAAGGATTTCAAAATTTAGTTACCGTTGAACCGCTACCGCCTCAAGAAACAAACCGTTTTTTCCTGTATAGATTTCAATTCATGGGCTTTGCTATACAGTTTCGCGTTTCCGTTTTTCTTTCTGAAAATTTGTAGGATTTTCTAATCTCTTCTCTCCCTCCATGTGTCGACCAATCTTGCTTTCTTTCTTTCTTGATCGTCAAGAAAGGAAGTAAGTAGCATTGCCTCTGTTTATCAAATCTTCAAGTATGCTGATTTTCCTTGTTCATCCATCCATCTATTCATCGATAAATTTTCTCTTTCGTTTGAATTCGGTCTTCATCAATTCCTTTTCTTCATCTAATCCAAATACACGATCTTAGCTTTGGCAGAATGGCCATGTCGGTATTGCAAAACCCAGAAACGCTAACCCCGCAATTGCCTCACGGTTATCGGTTCCACCCCGATGATCAAGAACTGGTTCAATTCTATCTTTACAAAAAAATCACTGACCTTGATCACTTCACCCCCATCAATGTTCCTATTAGAGATTGCCCCCTCTTCGGCGACCAAGCCAGGGAACCTTGGCAAATCTGGGACTCCTTCCCCAAACGCCATGGCGAGAATCTCTTCTTCTTCACACAGCTCGATAAGAGAGGCCAGAAGTTTGCCCGCAAAATCTGCGGTGGTCCTGGAACATGGCACCAGGTGTACAAAAACCCTCCTTTCACTGTCTCTATCGACCACACTTGCCAAGTCGCAGCCATCAAAAAGCTATTCACTTACAAGAATCCGAAGTCTGACCAAAATGGTTCCTGGATCATGTTTGAGTATAGTCTGCCATCCCTTTCCGAACAAACTGTCTTGTGTCAATTGATAAGGAATGAAGCACACGCCTCCGAGAAAGTACAAGCAACAACCACAACCACAAGAAAGAGGAAGAGGATTGCTGACGGTGATGCTGCCGCCAAAAACACCATGTTTCAAAAGCACAGGGTTGAAGAAGACGCCCAAAAGCAACAAATAATGGGTTTCAATGGGGAAGCAAAAACCGTATCTCAAGAGAAAAACCAGCAGCTGCACTTGGAGCTTGAACCAGTCTTCGATAATGGCGTGCAATCCGACAATTTCGAGTCCTTTTATTTTGAACCATCAACTTTGCTTGAAAATTATCTGATGGGTGCTTATTCAGATATTACATCCACTAGCAATCCTGCACCATCAACTGTATTCACGTTGGATCATGCAGAGAACCTGCAGCCAAGTGACATTGATGGGGATGCTGCTGCAACAGAGAATGATGATTTCCATTCAGAAATTTTTGGGCTGCTTGACTTGAGTGGTTACTGTGACGAGGAAGCTGGCGTTCCATCAACCCTGGAAACAGCAGAGGCTAGCGCTTATTGGGCAGAGGCTACATCAACTCTGGATCAACCCTTCACTGCTGATGCTGTTGTTAGCTATCTTGAACTTGGAGTTTCTGATTCCAGCCTCACCAATTGGTCAGGGTCATTTTCGCAAATGCCAAATGCTGCTAGAAGAAGATCATACAGGCCCGATTCAAGAATATGAGATTCAGATGATTCCAAATCCTTTCCACATGGAGCATTACCTCTGATACCAAATTTTTTTCGTTTGTTAATTTTGCTCGAGAGGAGGGCTAGCTGGTGACGTCCAAGGGAGCTGCATTTGGAGGTTTCCTGTCGTCTTTTTTTCTTTTTCTTTAGTGAACACTTCTCACTTCATTAATTCATACATGCAGGGGATAATTTCTGATTCTCTTAACACTACTGTAGCTGACGGTAGAAGTTTCATTGATAAGATGGCCTTAAACAAATGATGCTCATATAAATTCTGAGGTTTATTAATGTAACATGATCCAATATTGCTTTATAAACTCTTAGCAGAAGCTATTATCAGATTGTCACTGAATATACACTGACAAGATGATTGGGGGTGGACCTTTGCAGGAATTGCTTCTTTCTCCTTGTTCTTGCATGGCTATGGCACATTGAGGTGTAATTTTTTTATAGATAGCTTCCAAATATCTGCCTAGATTCTTTCTCTTATCACTTTTTCAGTTGATTATTTGCACATTGAGGTGATGGTTATGTAGTTGATTGCTTGAGTATCAATTTTCTGCCTAGTAGAACTTGTTTATGCCAAATCTAACAGAAATTACTATCCAAATCCTTGAAATATTTTTATCTTCCCGGAAATTCTGCCTCTCCGAGATAGTTACCCCGTGATTGTTTTTAGGAGGCTTGAATCTGCTCAATAATTTTCTCAATGATGATCAATTCCCCAGCCAGCCCGTGAATCTGTTTTCTTTTACAGGATATGTCTCATTTAGATAATAATATAAATCATATTTTAGGGTTTCTTACTTAATAGCTTAAGCTTTTAGATGAGATAGTTTCTTAGTTTAATATCATAGCTTTGTTGACCTCACGATCAAGAGTTCTCACCACCCTCATTTTATTTGATAAAAAAAAAACCCAAGCACAAGGTACAAAGTAGTGTGAGCTTGTGTAAATTTCAAACCCAAAGAGCTTTTACTTGAAGGGTGTATATATTACAAAATAATATAAATCATATTATGAGACCTCATCTAATAGCATAAACTTTTAAACGAGATGATTCTTTAAAAATTCGAACTATCCATTCCCTAGCTATTGATCTCGTGATGCTAGAGATTATAGTCCGGTTTGTTTGGACCACCGTATCGACGGCAGAATTAAGTAGCTGCACCACCAACTGTGAATCGGTGTTTGATTAGCTCCTTAAACGAGCCTCTTCAACAAGTCCACAGTATTAAAACCGTCTCTTCAGGTTCCAGTAATTAGCACATTAGGAATTAAATGCTTTCACAAATGAATAGGCTTGGTCGTTTATGTGAACCAAACATCAAAAGCAGGTTGAAATTATTGGAGATCTCATTTGAATCTCACTACTTTGCCGTGAAAAAAAGTTTTTTCTTTTTATATATATAAATGGACAAAACTTGTAATCACAAAAAGCTGAAAGAAAATCTGCCCTCCAACTGGTTTCATTTTCATATTCTTTTCTACTAATTGAAGGTGGTAGCTTAACAGAACTGACAAAATCAAGAAAAACTGGTCAGAAATCAGCACACTGAGAATTAATAAATGCCTTCAAAATGAATGAGCTTGGTTGTTTATGTGAACCAAACAACAAAAGCAACTTGATTTGATTGGATTTTTTACACACGCACACACATCCACGTGATACTGAAGAAGCACTTGATCATTCTAATCAGGAATCTTCACCAAAATCTAATTTAAAAGAGAAAATTTACATATTACATCCAACAAATTGCTCCATCTTTTTCAACATGGCTGACATTTTTTTTTAAAATAAATAACAAATGCTGTTACAATCACTGTACAAACAAACCACTCTCGACGCTGTTTATAATTTAAATGGAAAAAAAGAGTCTCCAAGTCTTGAACAGTACTTTCTCATCGTATCTTTCTGAGTTCTGAATCACCTCGGGAGCTGTCCACAATGGTGTTCCTACAAAATTCTGTATTTGTTAATCAAATTAGCACATTGCTGAACAAGTTTTTCATTCATAATCGAATGCCAGCACAAAGCAAAAATGTCAAGTGATAAATATCAGAAGATGGTGAGTTCCAGTCATCCAAAGAATCCTACCAACTTAAATTGCAAAAGAGAAAAGAAATGGTTAAATGAATATATCAGAAAAGGAGATAAATCCCAGTCATCCAACAAGTGCTACGAACTTGAATCAGAAGAATTTTGAAAATAATAGGACAGACTGTGGCCCAAAATGGCCATTGCAGATGAGCCAACTAGGAATGATATCCAGAAGGGACACCACGCCATTCATTCCTGGAGGAAATAATGGTGATGTCTCCAACTTCTAAATAGTTTCTCTCTTGGCCCAAGATAAAAGGCCACTACAGAAAGCAATAAAAATGAAAGTTTATTTTTCAACCAGACAAGGGTTTCATTTGTTTATTTATTTTAATTTTCTATGAGTTGAACATAGATTCAAATTGTTTCAATATGACAAATGAATTATGATTTATTATCATTTTCTATGAACTCCAACAATAGTTTCAGCAGATCCACTATTCTGCGATGGCAATTATTTGCTCTTCCTTCAAAATAGTTTTACAGACAAAAAAACATACATGAGAATACTACGTGTATAGCGAGGTATAGGTCCTGAAACAGGAAGCCTAACAATAAATGATAAATAGAAAATCCCCAAGGCACATTCCAATAAGCGACACTCTATATTCGTTGAAGAACAAAGCTTAGATGAATACGACGCAGTACCTTTCTCCTAGATATTGTTCTTGTTAATTGTACAGAAACTCCAAAACGTGCATGTCATATATCTGTATTGTTAACTCTGATATCCAACTGGAACTTGAACATAAATGAATGGTGAGCAATATCTGACCAGAATCGTTGCACTTAACAAATCAGCTGAAAAAAAGAGAGAGTGTTTAGTCATTTAATTCACAAAAGAATTTGATGAAGTTGTTAGTGCTTTGTTTTTAACTAAAAATACAGAACTAACAAAAATAGCTAATGAATATAAAATAGCATTTATTAACTACAATCGTTACCTTATGGAAATGTCTGATCATACAACTTGCCATACACTTAAATCAAATTCAAGCCAGTAAACATATTTTTGCATACAGATAGCTAAGGTCTAATCTAATTATATTCTAATGAGCAATATTTATAGCCCTGTTTAAAATATAAGCTAAGAGATGATTGCAACTAAGTAAGAGAATCTTCTAAAGATACTTTGCTACCTGATCTATTGCTGATCACTCTAGCACCAAAAAGAATTCAAAAGTCAGCACTCTCTTGAATGAGAATGACAAAACTCTCTTCATAGGTTTCCTCTCTTTTGACATTAAGATGAAATACAGGTATTCTATTCATAATATATGCTACTTCACAAATAAGATTTCACAAAATTATTATGAAATAGCCCGTTCCAGGGTTAATAAAGCTTGTTACTGCAGTATGCAGAAAGTTAATGGGTGGCATATGGCACTGACTGGTAAAATTGGGAAATTTTCTGCCCTGTCATTATGTAATGGTTATTACACATCAGAGAAGCATACAAAAAATGATGCTGCTAACAGTCCAAATGAAATTTCATTATGAAGGTATAAATCAGATGGCCTGTCAACAAGACAGCCAGGACAAATCATGAAAGCACCTGGATAGTACACCAACCTGAAAACCCTAACCTTTACATTCTAACAAGACAGTCCTTTCATTCTGTGCTATATATAAGGTGGCTGCTTGTATGCTGGAAGTTAATGAGTTTGCAGCTTCACAATTTTCCCAGAATCGGGTCCAGCTACGTTGCACCTGGCAATAGTCAAATCAAACAGAGGCAGAGTTATGGATACAGCTAGCAGTGACTTGTGTAGCAAAATCGGTGGTATAACAAAACAGCACAGAAGAAAGAGTCGTTCATCCTTATTACCTGCCACACAGAGAATAATGCTGAAAACTTCCAGCAAAGACCTAATGAAAGACACCAAACTATCAACAAATACTTTTACTCTACCAATAATCTAGACATGAGCATTTCCCTTCCTTAAAATGATGAAATCTGCTCCCATCCCTTACAATTATCTCCCTTTCAAACACTTTTGTTATCATCTTGGTCACCTCATGACAATCCCAACAAACCCTCAGATTCTTCACAATCCGAAAGCAACTCCCAGGCCCTGTAACCAAAAGACCAAATGCAATAGCTAACCTCTCACTGTGCACCTTAATTGCGTTCTGCTTTTCTTCCTCTCCAATATCATGTAAGACAGGTGAAATGTTGGGGACATAGCCAGCTGCTGCTAACCGAGTATCAATTACTTCAAGCATCTTTTGTATCTCTAGTGACTGCTCATGCTCTCTATCCCCTGCAACAAATCGATGTACTTTTCCTTGGGCTTCTATCAAGCTCCAACCTGCAACTTTACTAGTGTTTCTCTCAGTCATCAATCTTCGAACTCTAGCTACATCTTCCCATTTCCTGGAATTGGCATAAATACTCGCTAATTGCACATAATGTCCATCATAGGTTGGGTCCAGTTCTATTAGTCTATTCCCAATTTTTTCACCCAATTCTGCTAATCCATGAATCCTACAAGCACAAAGAACAATCGCCCACAACACCGGGTCTGGTGAGATAGCCATGCTCTCAATCACTTTGATAGCCTCAGATACTAAACCAGCTCGTCCTAGGAGGTCAACCATGCAGCCATAATGCTCCATCTCCGGCTCAATGCCATAGCTATCTGTCATCATCTGAAAATAATGTTTGCCCTCCTTAACCAAACCTGCTCGACTACAAGCATTCAGAACCCCCACAAAGGTTACATTCATGGGATGAAGTCCTTCATTTAAGAACGTCTTAAAGAGTGTGAGAGCATCCTTTCCAAGTCCATGCGAGGCCAATCCACAAATCATAACATTCCATGTAGAAACATCTCTTCGAGGCATGTTTTCAAACAGAAGCCTAGACTGTTCAATGCGTCCACATTTTGCATACATGTCCACAAGCGCAGTCCCAATGCTAATAGTCATTGGGAGATTCAAAGAATCTATAATCGAATGAATCGACTGACCATTTTCAAGCAAACTTAATTGTGCTGATGCTGAGAGCATTATCACCAACGTGGCCTCATCTGGTACTAACCCACTCTCTCTCATCCTCTTAAAACACTCCAAGGCTTCTTCAAGCTTCCCATTATGAACATAAGCCATAAGCAACGTATTCCATGAAATGACATCTCTTTCAGGCATTTCATCAAACAAATTCTCCACAGCACTAACACGCCCATCTCTTGCAAAACCAGCCAGCATTACATTCCAAGTAACAACGTCACAATGATGCGGACTTTCATCAAACACTTGTTTTGAACTCTCAACTCTACGACAAGAAGAATACAAATGGATCAATGCATTTCTCACATAAACATCCTCGCCAAAACCAAGTTTAAGCACATGCACATGAACCTGAACCCCTTCATACAAACCCAGACCCTTACTGCACGCTTGCAAGAGAAAAGTAAAACTATAGTTATTGGGTCTTACACAGTTTCTTAAAACACAAGAGTAAAGAACAAGTGATTGTAGAGGCGATTCGCTCTTGGCAAAGCACCGAATCATGTTATTGGAGGAAAAAACGTTTGGGTTTTTTATTGTACGGTAAATTGAGAGGGAGTAATCAAAAGGGCTGGAAGGGAATATAGCAAGGAAAGAAAGGAGATGACCCATAAGGGATGCTTTGCCTGCGAGACCGGAGACAATGATGCGAGCATGGGCTTGCTTTGTTTGGGATAACGATATTAGGTTTCGAGGCAAAATCATCTGTCGAGTTTTTGCAGAGGACTGGCTTTTGGTGGTGTGTAACTATATTTTTAAAAAGCAGGTAAGGATGGCGGGATTGGAATGTGATACATTTAGTTTTTCGAAACACAAATTTAGAAAAAATCAAATTTAACCCCCAAAAAATACTTTTACTTTTCATTATGGCTCAGATTTTTTTTTCTTTTAATTAATACCATCTCTCAAGGGTGGAAAGTATCCTCAATTGAAAAAAGAGTTTAATTTTTTATACTTGGATTCCTGAAATCAAATTCTTATTCACTTTAATTTTTAAGAGAATATATTTTAACATTTGTTTTCTTTTGATTAGTTTTTTAAAATAAATTTATATAATTTTAAAATAGAAAATGCAAGACATGTTTCTATTATTTTTATCCTTAATATTCCAAGGAGAAAAAAAAGAGGGAAGGACAATTTTGAACCATTTAGATTCAAATTCCTATTCCAATTCTTTCCATTTTAGGGATCAATAATTACAATGAAATACAATATAACACACGTGTACACACAAGAAGAAGAAGAAGAAGAAGAAGAAGAAGAAGAAGAAGAAGAAGAAGAAGAAGAAGAGTTTTGTTGTTCTTAGTTCACCTTCATATCCATCTCTACTGAAAAATAGTAGAGCATATGTTAAATGTTGTTGACTAGCTATGATTTTCTTCTGTTTCTTTTTCTTTTTTCCCACACAAGCTCCAAGTTCTTCTACTGTCCACTCTTTCTTATTTGTAGCTGACCAGCAATCAAGTTAGATATTGGTATGATTTTGTTTGTCCACAACGCCTCTTAACAAAAGAATAAAATAAAGATTATAGAGAAATAAGTAATCATACATAGCTTAAACTTGGTCTCACTTGACTTGACGAGTTGACCCAACAATCCTGTCACCTGAAATTTTATCCAAGTTGCGTTTTAAGTGGAGCTGATTTTGATATTGATTAGGTCAAACTCGAGTAACCCAACAGATTATTGGTAGAATATTTTCATTTCATCAGTCAAAAATCAACTAGAACAGGAATATAGTACTGCTACAAGGTATGGAAAAATTCCCAACAGCACAAAAACAAACAACTGAATACAAACCAGCTATACAAAACAAAACAATGCACTTCTAGTTCGTGCAAAAAACTGACAATAGGATGCCACCAGTAAAATCATGAAATCTGAATGTACGCCGAGCACCATCTTGGTTTCAGAACATTTTCCTGTTATATAAGCTGCTGCCTGTGCCTTATATGTTCTGCTTGATGCTTTCTTTCCGTAAGCTTGTCTCGGTATGACTCAATGATCGCAATCAACAGCTGGTCTTCCCCAACAACCCTCCTCAGACTCTTGACCAGCTGCAGTCGGGTAATCTTACATTGGCGCAAGTCATCAAACATTTTTGCCATCAAAGCCTTCTTGGCAGGACCCAAAAACTTTACCAGTGCAGGAAATAGAGCAACAACACGAATCGGGCCGTGTTTTTTCAGGTCACTGATCTGTTTTCTTAGCAAAACATGGAAAGAAGGGACCTTAAAACTCACTATGTGAGTGGGGAAAATGTGAGAATTCATGAAAGCACTCCACACAACCAATCTTCTTGGTTCTTCAAGATTGTCAACACCATTGTCAAACTCCTCTGAACTTGGATATATTTGCTTGGAACCAGCAGGAATCACTTCCATCTTCCCCATTAAGACGTTACAGAACAACATATGCCTTGTCCCATTTTCATCAGCACTTGAAGATGCCAGCCTGCAGTAATACATTAATTGAGCAACTTTTACAAATTTGCAGTTACAGAATATTCATGGAAACGTGAGGGGAAGAAGGATGCTGCATTCACTAACACGGAACAATCCACATTCGCTCAAACACACTACCACCAAATTTCATCAGCATCAAATTTTACTTTATACACCGAATGCCAACTTCCAAGCTCGGAGATCAATTCCTTTTCACCTTTTTCTCCCTTTTGGACAAGATCATCAATTACTTTCTACATGAATTTAATAAATGATTTCAAACGTGAAACACACACGATGCATTAGCACTAAATTAACACTACCCAATATCAGAAACACTAAAATATATATGGGTCCTGTCCTAAATTAGCATTTCCCTATAGTGAAAAATAAGTAGTAGTAAATTCAAACTAATTTAAAAGGAAAAGAAACACACCCATCAAGGAGAAAATTGGTAGGAGACAAATAAACACCAACACCATGTGCTTGGCCATTACACCGACTAAAACCATGAGAAATTATTTGTGTAATTTCCTCCTTTGAACCACCGTACCAGCCATACATTATATGTGTCATCCCTTCTCCTTTTCCTTGCAATTTCCCTTCACTCTTCTTTAAAACGGCCCCTTCATGAGCCCTAAACGCAGCGAACCGAGCCTGAACCGCCAAAGTAGAGCCCGAAATCTTGTGTAAGGCAACAACATCTGTGTCCCTGGCATATTGTTTCATGCCCGCAAGAAACCTCCTCCTCAGTGCTTCATACTCGCTTGCTTCTTCTGCAATCTTGATCATTCCATTTCGAGTGAAATTCTTGAATTGATCAGAAGCATCATCAGGTCGTGGATCAGACGACTCGTCGGTTTCGGAGCTAGCATCCTCTACGGTATATTCTTGATAATCTACTGACATTGACACTTGATCATGTTCCCCGTCCGCCTCCATCATTTTAGTCTCTGACAACAAGAATTGACAGAGCCGAAAGGAGATTCTTATGAAAAAGAAGAAAAGCTTTCTTTAAAGATTTGATGAGAAATGAGAGGGAGAAGAGGGTATTTATAACGGCGACAAGACAGTTACTTACTCGGATTGGCAATGGCGAGAGGCGGTCATCTTCTCCTCGTGGGATTTGGATTCTGAACTTGGTCAATTACTGAAATGGGGCTATCAAAGTCAATTGTTAGGGTAACAAAAGAGTACAACGACATCGTTTTGTCAAAAGATTAAGGCTATTACAGTCATTTTACAGTAATAACAGTTAATGACGAGACCACGCATGCTATGCGTATGCGTGTTGGCTTACTTTCGGATCAAGTTTAATGGGTGAAATCCATTTTAGTCCCCTAATATGTATAAATGTCACAGTTTGGTTGTTAAAGTAATACTGTTCTTTTTTTAACCCTTTATTTTCAAAACATTTTCTTATGGCGCAAGAAGTTAAACAGCTACATGAGCTAATTTTAAAACGCAAGGAAATATAATATCTTAACTACCAGGATATTTTCTAAGTAACACCACCATTCTTAAACAAGATTAAAATCCATTTGATATCGTAATGGTAATTATTTTTTAAAATATTTTTGATTTGAAAATAAATCAAATTGATACATTTTTTTTATTTATTAAAATTTGTTTTTAACATCAACATATTAAAACAATACAAAACATTAAAAATTAATTTAAAACAAAAAACTAATAATTTAAAAAAAAATCAAAAACATTTTTAAAAGTAAGAAAAAAGCAGATGTAAAGAAAAAGATCTAAATTTTCTCGGGACTTGAGACAATCGAGATTGAAATGGACAGCAGCGGGTTTCATCTACCGGCATCACGAATAGCTATCTCGCCAAAAAATAGTTGTTTAATTTTCTCCCTTCCTAAAAATTACAACTGGCTGCCTCTTTCTCTCTCTCTCTCTCAGTGTATAATACGCGGAGGGCTCCTCTTCTCGAGCTGAAAAGAGGGTCGTTAAAGCAATATGATCATATTAACAAGTGGTATGTATAAACCAATGGTCTTGGCATAAGCATTGCCGACGCAAAGGAAAAGGAATTATCTTGGACGGTCAGTAAAGTAAGGAAAATGCAACAAAAGTTCATCCATTACAATGATGACAGCAGTATCATTTCTTCTTTTATTTTTTTTAAATCATTTTTAATATCAGTATATAAAAATAATTTAAAACTACTATTTTTATGCAAAAAATAAATTATAAAATTTTATTTTTAAAAAAAAAACACTTTTAAAATACAATTCAAGCTATTTCTATTCGCATCTTACAGGCAAACACGGAAAGAGGGTCAGGAACCCAACAAAAGAAAACGATGGGTGCTCTCAAAATCATTAGTACTCAGTCTTTACATAATTTGACGATCATAAATGAGCTAAGAAGTGAAGAGCCATTTGCATTAAGACTTTTAGTTCTTCCCAGAAGGATCATTATTTTGCAAAGACCAAAAAAACCAGAAAACTCTGTGGAAGGGGAGAAAGAATGGTTAGAACATGAAGTAACAATAATCATGATAAAATTTTCACAAGCCTCGAGTTCTAAGTTCTAATGGTACATGGTTGACGCCCAAAGTATCAATGAGGATTGATTCGACCTAACAGCTCCTTCGCCCAGGTTGGATTTTAAGACCCCATGGGGTCCAAAACGTGGCAGCACTGCAGCACTATGTAGAAACAATTGTTTAAGATTGCATTTCCTTTTGACCTAAACCAACAAAAAAAATATGAGGATAGAACTGCACTTTCCGTGTGAAAGAATATAATTAGTGAGGCATGCCTGCCTGGGAGCTAAAGTCATAGTACTTCCTTGACACTTGAACAACAGCAACATCAATCTCCGTTAAATGGTGAAGCTTCCACAATCAGCGTGTGTCGGGAGAGAAGGCGGCAAAGCCTTTGCGAGAGGTGGCGACTGCAGCTTTGCCTAGCCGGAGTACGTGTTCGTCCAGGACCATCTTCATGCATAATACATGTAAAGGCTGTTTGAAGCAGCACAGGCCAGTGAGTTTTCAGTTGGATGCCATGCTAGATGCAACAACTTGGTTGTGAAATCAAACGCATTTCCATTTGTATCAGCTCCAGAGGTGTCAGCTCCTTTGGAAGTCAAGAAGGAAAGAGGATGTTAAACTCGAGAGAGAAAAAAACATGTCTAGGGTTAGCTCAGACGATGGACAATTAAGCGAGACCACATGGAATTATTGAGGGAACTCAGCAAAAAGGAGCAGTAAACTTCCTCCAACATATACAGACCTCGCCTGAAACCACGGGAAAGCGTACCCAGAGATCTAGAAGGCCTTGTCGGGGTTTGAACCTGTCTCCTGTTCAGTTCATAATATAAATTAAACACATGATAACAGAATATGGCCAGCAAGAGTTGTATGAAAACCAGCATAGTCATGTTAAATTTCAGTTCACATTACAGAGGAATGCTCATCAAGAGTGTTTTGACACAATTTTGTATATTTGGAGTGTGCAAAAAATCCCTTCTCGTATTATTATTTACAAAAAATCTCCTTAATTCACACTCAAATGTACCTCATTGGATTCTTGCTGGCTTCCAGTGTTGTTGCTTCAGTGCTTCCATCAGTACACCCAAACACACGAAATAGGTTGCTGAAATGACAAAGAAAAGAGTATCATGTGATGTGTAAGGCATCCTTTAACAGGACAATGGTAAGGGCTAGTGGATCATTCAAATATATGAAGCACACCTGTAGGAACCAGTTGCCACTCGAAGTCCATCTCCACTCAGACAACACTCGAATTTGTCAAAGATGGAATCGTTTTCATACAGATCACAAAGCTGGTCAATAGCAAAGAACAAAACCACATCAAATTGGATTAGTACAGCATGATCTCTACTAAATGCCATCTAAAATTGCAAAGAGGATTCTCAAGAAGAATATTTCACCTTTGGTCTCAGGTATTCGTGAACCTGGAAGGTGGAAACTGGTCCAGAGTCCATATTTATGTCCCACAACTGAACCAAGAAATCCAGACTTTGTGAAAACAAGTGCCGCAGTGGAACAGAACAAAAACAGAAGTACAAGATTATCAATTTTTAATATTCTGTCAATACTTTTTCACTCTTAGAGCTGGTTGGATGGGAGGCTTATGGGTGGGTAGTGATCCCAAAATGAGGGTGCCCAAGCCCCCCTCATGCACACAGAGCTATATATTTTTTCCCCTCTGTTCCTTTTCAAATAAGTTAATAAAATTCAAACAATTTTGTGATTGTCATTATCTTACAACTAAGTATTTTAATCCTTTTTCTCTCTTTCTACTAACAACTAACCTTTACACCTTAAATGATTACTAATAAAAATTACTCATCTGATAATTCACCTCAATCTTCTAACCTCGTGACAAATGCATCATTAGCATTAAAAATAAAAACACAGGATTAGGTTTTGTAGTGTGCAATTTAGATTAAGTGATCAACTTCTGCAAGCAACATGGTTTAGAAAATCATCCAGCACAAGGTGATATATATTATGAAACAACAGCAAAATCTGTATTGAAATAGTGTGCTTGAATTGAGAAATAAATACCAAAAAAAAAAGAAAAAACCTTAAGAGTCATGTAATCACGGCTGAGAATATATCTCCCATCCTTGGCAAATTTAATATCTGAGATTGAGGCAATTATCTCAGTGAAGAAGGACCTTGAACCGGGCACCTCTTGTTCCTCAAACCTGGGCCAGTAGAGAGCAAAATGTATATATTCATGAGAAAAGATAAAAGTAACTCTGTACATGAGATAACAAAAAAAAGTTAAAAATCCCATGCTACATTAATACATTCATTTACATGATAAATGAAAACATGACAAAAGAAAAAACCAATTTGACAAAAAAAAAATGAAGTGCTTACAATTTGGTATGAGAATCACATAGAGCTGACTGTCGCATGTCAACTAAACGAATTGAGCCCCTTGAGCTACTATATGCCAATATATTACAGTGAGTAGGATGAAATTCTGCTGAAGTTATCACCTCTGCATACATGAATTCAAAGGTGTGAATATACAAAGACAATTCCATATAGCAACAGAACACTACAGTGATTTTCAATATTGAAATCAAATAGATAAATGCATGCTTCATTCATCAAAAAAAAAAATTATATGAATAAGCACAGCATGAACAGAAATGTTGGTCTTGCATCAAACCCAAGCTTGCAGAAATGGGGATGAGAGAAAAAACAGCAGCGCATACACAACAGGAAAGATAACATGTCAAGCTCAATAAGACTCTGAACAGAATCTTTGTAGAATCTATCCAACCAGAGTACCCCTTAGACAACAATTAAAAGTCGAAAACATCATAAAATACATGGATGTTTAATTTCATGCAAAATACAGGGATTATTACCAGTCAGATCCTCCATGTTTGCAGGCTTAACATCAACAATATTGAAACTTTGATTGCTTATTTCCAAATTCCAGAGATTTATTCGCAGGTCATCAGCAGATATAAAAGTTTCACCATCACTGCAAATGAAAAAACAAAGGAATAGCCGATAATGTAGAATGTCATGACTATAGGAAACAAGCATGCTTTCAAATTTGACTACATCCTGGAAATTTTCAAAACATGCATTATGGACAACAATATAAAACTATCCAAAAAATCAAAATATAGCAGACTTGTTTCTTCAAAGAAGTACCCATAAGATTACATTGCTCTTCAAAGTTACATGCATTACAAGATCTCAATTAAAAGGAAATGACAGCGTAATCAAAATGGACATTGAGTAAAAAAACACAAAAAACATATATACACAACTTAATAATGGATGTTAAAGACAAGGTATGTAGGAAATGGAGTTACACATCTATGTGGTAAGGGGATGCACCTGTTGTTAGAAATGGAGTTGATGTGATAGTCATGGGCATGAGCATATATTCTCCGACACCTGGGCACAAGGCTCGTTTCAATACTGGTCATCTGGATAACAAACATATAATAGGTGTTACCAGAGATCACAAAAGTAGGAAATATTATAATAAGCATTTCCAGATGTCAAAATCAAGATTTCCATAAACAGACAGCATATTAGAGTGAACACAACTACCACAGGTAAATGTAGAGATGAGGCACCCCCGGGTGGGAAATTGCCCAAACCCAAGGTTTTATCCAAACATCCTCCGTTGGCAGTATATGTTTTGGAGCTTGTTGACATGCCTGGAACTGCAAGAGGACCATTTCCAGCAGCTTTTGCAGGGTCAACATTCATGTCACATATTTTCTTGACCTTTTTTTCTTGAACCTGTCCACCATTAGAGCGAGCACATTAGATAAACACCACTGACAGAAAAAATTAAGAAAACCATTTTTTTCCAGCTTTCTACAACCCGTCAAGTCATTCTATTAGTTAATGAAGTTGCAAAACATTAAAAAATACAACATAGACTGGCCCTTGACAGTTCATACTGAAAGCATTTCTATAGGTTAGAAACTTGGAATGAAACCACCGAGAAAGCTAGAGGAATACAAATTACCTACTACACTGTAGCTAAAAATTGATAGTAGAAAAATAAAAATTATAAAAAAAAATATGTTCTACCCTACCTTCCAAAATTTGATGGTTTTGTCATTAGTCGACAGAAGAAACAATGCACCATTGGCTGACTGGCACCATTTAATCTTGTTGATCTTCTCCTCAATTTCCAAGCTCTTTAGATAATCAAACTAAGATAGATGAACAAAAACAAAGACTTATCAAATCCTGAATCCAGAAAGATTAAAACAAATATACCAATATACCTGAACAGATATGAATCTCAGAGCTTAACAGGGGGGGAACACTTAAAATTGGGGAAAAAATAAATACCTCCGGTTCATGGCTCTGAAACTCTGTTTTATAACGAAATTCAGGATGCCTGTTAATTGGAAAATCCATCCTCTCTAGATCTCTCCGATTTCCACCATGCTAAACAATATAAGTTTAAGTCATAGAGCTATATCACCACAACAGCAAGGGGAAAAAATGTTTTAAAGATATGCTTGTACTTGCTTACATCTCTTGTGTCAGTTCTTTCAAATAAAACCACTCGACCTCCACGATCACCAGTAGCGAGATGATCGCCAGTTCTATCAAATTCAATGGCAGATATGATATCAACTGCAAAAGCCCATAACTAAAAGAGGTAAGAAAGTGAGGAAGAAATGCAACAATTCCAAGGAAAATTTTAGGTAAAAGAGTTCATGGATAAAAATGTCTTCCAAATTAACTTTTACTTGGTTTCTATGTTTCATCCCGATGGGAAAGGATATTGGGTTGTGGGGAATAATTCTTATTTCTTGATTACCGACCTCATGAAACCCCAATAAGCATAGTGTGCATAAAGAACCTTAGAATCCTCTTGTCTGAATACCACCTACCTAACCAAACAGCAGACCAGTAATCTGACTATACAGTACAGCAAGTCTTGGCTTGAAACATAACAAGCCCACAACTTACAATGGGCTTTCATTTTGACTGGTCAGTACAGCAAGTCATTCTTCCGTGACTTTCATTTTTCTATCTTTTCTATGCCAACCGGTGGGCACAGACTCAGCTCCAAATGTACCAAATTTACAGTAAACCAGGTTTGCATTGACAACTTACAATGTTATCATTTGAATTAAACCTTTTGTTTCATTTATCAATAATAATATTTGAGCCCAAAATCCCTCGCCTCCCTACCAATGCCTTTCCCATTGTGTTATCACAATTCCAGCTATCATAGGAAGTTTTTTCCATATATTCATGACATGTGTGACAGTCTACAAATTTTGAGCCTGATAACCAGGTTACACATTGAACCAATTAATATTTCAAAGATGATTTTTTTATCAGAAAAATACAAAAGGATAACTTTTTTTTCTAACAAACATTGCAAAAGATTACTTAAATCCCCAAACTTCCTGGCGTGCAAGAACCCCAGCAGAGACTGCATGCATTGAACTAAGTTTATTAGAATGATGCATGATTCAACAAGCCTCTGTTACTCTGTAGCAGGTTTGCAAGACATAACAGACAATCGATGAGCCGTATTACCATCAATAAACAGCACAGCTGACCATCTAGACTATCTTCCACAGCATCAAAACAGGTAACCACCGTCGCATGAAACCAGTAACACCCCCCATGCAAAAATATTCTAATTTCAGCTATAAATCCCTCCCTAATGACTAGTCATTAAGCCCGTAATAACTCTGAAACTTCAGGTACACTGCATTGCTTCAAAGACACACTTCTAATACTGCAAAGACACCAACTCTAATACCATTCAATAACACGAACAAGTTCAATCATCAAAATGAAACCAAATTAATCTCACATGAAAACAAAAAACAATAACTGAAAACTAATTTCACGTGAAAAATAACATTTAAATCCACAATTGAACATGAATCAATAATTAATAATCCAACAGCACAAAATCACAAACCCTAGCCATAGATCGTGCCGTACCTTCCTGTACTTCTTCGCCAGCCGTTCGCTCTCCAAAAACCTGCGCGAATTTCCATTCAAGCTGCAACGGCGCTCCCACCGGAGCTGACGCTTCCGCCACAGCCTCCGCAGCTTCTACGCTGCCGCCTCCGTTCATTTCAAGCTAAATCTTCGTTGTCCAGGAATTTAAAAAAAAAATAAGAAATAAGGACCGATCTGATACTCAGATTTGAAATAAATACATCAACGGCTAGATACCATCTCCGTTTAGAATGCTACTTCTTGATTAATCAACCATTAGAACTGTGAAAAAAATCCACATATTTCACATAGAGAAATGCATACGCACACACTCTCTCTCTCTCCCTCGTCACGATGCCTTTTCTTTTCTTTTTTTGGCTTTTCTCTATCTATATCTCACGAACACCCTTTCTCTCTTGAATCTTGATATATTGAAGTATTGAAGGAATGATTTGATTTCACACCCACACAAACACTCTCGTTTCTCTCTGTTAATTTCCCTTTTTCGTTTTCTCTGTTTCTTCTTTTTTTCCTTTCACTAAAATGAGATGGAAGATAATGACGGGGTGGGAGATGCGACGTAACTTTTTAGGCTGGTCACTGGCTATTTTCTCTTTCTCTCTCCTCTTAGATTTATTGAATTCTTTTAAGCTATGAATTATTACTGAATATTTAACTCGTGATTTATCGTTTCGTTGGACAGATTTTTTTACCCAAAAATACTCTTTAAATTATTGCTGAATTCTTTTGCCTTAGCGGCCCACTTGACAGTGTTTTTTTTTTTTTGGTTGTTGTTGCTGTTGCTGCAATTAGTCCTAATTTTAAAAACAAAAGCTAAGAGAGTATTGTTTGATTTGCTTAAATTTTGATTATGGTGGTGACCGAAAAATTAATGCTGAGTTTTTTTATTTTAAAATCAGATTTTTAACATATTTTTTTATCTAAAATCGTGATAAATTTATTATATCAAAATAACAAAATAAAATTTTATATCAAAATTGAATTTGAAAAGGAAATTATTAACATATACTAAAAGAGGATCCTACGTCAGCACTGTAGACTGGATATTTCTCCTTCATGCTTCGCAGGCGTTCATCCACTTCTTTTTTTTCCCCTACTATCTGCTGTTTTAAGGCATTTAATTGAAGCTAAAGCTGAAACGCATTTCTGTCGTGTCACGCTCATCTAAGCCTATCCATGCAGTGCACGCGAATCTTTAACAGACTGAAGATGAAGATCAAGGTGGGTTTCTGTTTTCTCATCATTTACCATTGTGATTTTCAAGCTTTCTTTAGCTTTTATTTTTTAAATAATAATAATATTGTTGACTAATTGTCCTTGGAAATCCTCTTTTACTGCTTCTAATATTAGACACTGACAAGACAAAGGAATGGCTAAGCAAAGGACTGTTTCCGAGTAAATATACCATTGTGATTTTCAAGCTTTCTTTAGTTTTTAAGATCTTTTTAATCTTTCATTTATTTTATTTTTTCCATTATTAGCATAATAATAATAATAATAATTTAATTTTTTTTCTTACCTACTCTTTTGTTAATGTTTTTAGGTTTTTTTCTCTCAGGATAATTTGATAATTTTTATTGTTTTGACAGTAATAACAATGATATTTTTTTTGGTTTGATCTTTTGTTGAGGTTTTTAGGATTTTTTTAGTCTTTCATTTTTTTTTTCATTATTAACACAATAGTACTACTACTACTACTACTACCACTACTACTACTACTAATAATAATAATAATAATAATAATAATAATAATAATAATAATAATAATAATTTAATTATTTTTCTTGCTTACTCTTTTGTTAATATTTTTTAGGGTTTTTTTTTCTCGGGATAATTTGATAATTTTTATTGTTTTGACAGTAATAAAAATGATAATTTGTATTTTTATTTTATTTTTTTGTTTGATCTTTTGTTAAAGTTTTTAGGATTTTTTTAGTCTTTCATTTTTTTCTTTCATTATTAACACAAAAATAAAAATAAAAATAAAATAAAATCAAAATCAAAATCAAAATAATAATAATAATAATAATAATAATAATAATAATAATAATAATAATTTAATTCTTTTTCTTGCTTACTCTTTTGTTAATGTTTTTTAGGTTTTTTGATTCTCGGGATAATTTGATAATTTTTATTGTTTTGACAGTAATAACAATGATAATTTTTATTTTTATTTTATTTTTTTGTTTGATCTTTTGTTAAAGTTTTTATGATTTCTTTAGTCTTTCATTTATTTATTTATTCTTTCATAATAATAATAATAATAATAATTTAATTGTTTTTCTTGCTTACTATTTTGTTTATGTTTTTTATTTTTTTCCTCGATATAACTTTATATTTTTTATTGTTTTGATAGTGATAACAATAATAGTTTTAGATGTTAAGACTACGATGTTGCTATTGTTATAATAGAGTATGTTAATCTATTTCATTATATTAAAGTTTGCATATATAAATATTATATTTTAATTTTGATCTAGCAAATTTTATAAAAATTGTTAGCTCAGCCCGCAATGTAGGGTGAAGAATTTTCTTAATTTTCAAGTTAAATGATTTTTTTCAGCTAATAATTTTTATTTTTGTTTTATCATATATTATATTTTCTTTATTCCCTCTTTTATTCAAGTTTTTATGTTTTTTAAGTCTTTGACTTAATTTTGTTTTTTTCATTATTAGCACAATCATAATATTATTATTATTATTATTATTATTAATAATAATAATAATAATAATAATAATTTTACTTTTTGTTCTTATTTGTTTTTCTGTTAATTTGTTTTTCTCGAGGTGATTTAATAATTTTTACTATTTTTGCCATGATAGTGATGATAATTTTAGATATTAAAACCTCGATGTTACTGTTGTTATAATAGGGTATGCTCATCTGTTTCATTATATCAAACTTTACATGTATGAATATTCCATTTTAATCTCAACAATTATAAAAATTATCTATTCGACCCACGTCGTAGTTCAAACTGACAACATCACAAAGGTTGATGTTAATGTTGGAAAAAACCTATGTTTTCCCATATTTTTTATTGAAAAACTTTCGAGGCAATTACCTATTTCTGTCTCTTTAATGTTAAAGCTTCGATATTGTTGTTACGATAGTGTGTATTAATGTGTTATATCATATCAAACTTGACATGTGTTGATATTATATTTTATTTTTAAATTAGTAAAACCTATAAATTACTTCAAATCCAACAATTATCAAAATTGTTTGCTCAGCCTATAACGTAGTGCGGTCTATTTTTTTAATTTTTAAGTCAAATGATTTTTTTCCCAGTTAATATTTTATATTTTTGTTTTATGATTTATTTTATTTGTTCTTTCTTTTATTTATTTTATTGTTTTATTTCTATTATTTTCAAATCAAATAAATTTTTTTCACATCATAATTTTTATTTGATTTTTTTGTTTGATCTTTTGTTAAAGTTATTATGATTTTTTTAGTCTGTCATTTTTTTTTCATTTTTTTTATGTGTTCTTTCTTTTATTTCTCTTATTGTTTTATTATTATTATTTTAAAACCAAATGGATTTTTTTTACCTCATAATTTTTATTTTATTTTTTTGCTTGATTTTTTGTTAAAATTATTATGATTAATTTAGTTTTTCTTCTTTTTTTCATTATTCACACGATAATAATAACAATACTAATAATAATAATTTCAGTTATTGTCCTTACTTACTGTTTTATTAATGTTTTTCAGTGTTTTTTCTCCCGAGATAATTTGATAATCTTTATTATTTTGATAGTAATAACAATGATAATTTTAAATGTAAGGACTTCGATGTTGTTGTTTTAATAATAAGGTGTGGTGATCTGTTTTATTATATTGAATTTTGCATATATAAATATTATATTTTAATTTTGGACCAACATATCCTATTAATTTCTTTCATCCCAATAATTATAAAAACTTCTTACTCAGCCCGCAACGTAGTGTGATAATTTTTTTTTTAATTTTCAAGTCAAATGATTTTTTTCCCATTCAACAATTTTTATTTTTTTTTTCATTTATTTATTTTTTTATTTTCTCTTTTGTTAATGTTTTTAAGCTTTTTTTTAGCCTTTGATTTAATTTTGTTTTCTTCCCATTATTAAAGCAATAATAATATTAATATTGAGAATAATAATAATTTTAGTTTTTGCTCCAACGTGCTTTTTTATTAATATTTTTTTTTGTTTCTCTCTCAGATTTGTTGAATAATGTTTATTGTTTTGACAGTAATAGTGATGATAATTTTAGACGTTAAGACTTCGATATGACTGTTAATATAATAGAGGATGTTGATCCCTTTTAGTATATCAAACTTTATAAATTAAAATATTATATTTTAATCTCAACATCTGTAAAATATATTTGTTCCTCCCGCACTATGCCCGCAACGTAGTGCGGGCATTTAGCTAGTGAGACACTAAAACGTATAATCCATGTTAGTTTTAAAATTAGAGAACGAGTGTGTGTGTTTTCAAAACTTTTAGCATGTCACCCATGTTTGGTGTATTTTTAATTTTTTCATCTCTATTTTTATTATTTCACCGTCACCTAAAAAATTCAAATCAATTTGCATTCAATTAAAATCAAATCACCTAGAAAAAAAACTTTGGAGACCAGTATGATTTAAAAAACAAATAAACAGTGTCTTCCACATTGTTTTATGAGGTAGTAAACAGTGTCGGTTCCACAATGTTCGCTCTGCACGTTTTAGTTTTTAAGTTGGTGTTTATAACCAATGAGCATGCTAAATATATCAATTTAAAATAATATTATCCAGAGATTTTAAAAAATAAAGTTAAAAATATATTATTTAAAAAGAATAAAACCAGGCTTTTATTGTAAGAGCATTATGCTCTAGCCAACTCAAGATCTAGATAAATTCAATTTTTGATTTAAAAAATAGATTAATGGACCTGCGCAGTTCAAAATCTAGGATATTTGGTCAAATCAGTAAAACTTGATCAAAAACAAGTTATTTACAAAAAAAAAAAAAAAAACGGACAAGACAATGTCACTTGATCCTTTTATAAAAAAAAAAGAGTCACCCGGATGAACCATCTCAATTAATGACTTGTACCTTGTTTCGAATCGGGTTTGACTTGGTTTAAATCAAACCGAGTCAAACCATAACAATTCCAATTTGATTTTTTCTTGAATCTCGACTCAAGTTAGGTCATGTTTAATAACACTATATAATTGATATGGTAGACATATGCATCTTGTATGTGTTGGTTCTAGCGCATGTCTAGTATCTCATTCCATGATGTTTGCTAATTGAGAATATATAAAGATAATTTTTTTTTTTAACATAATAATACCAAGAGTTATTTAAAAATATTAATTTGTTTTTTTAAACAAAAACATACTTTAAAAAAAAAAAGGATCAACATAGTAAATATACTTGGTGCAAACCTCGTCCTTTTTAACAAATAAATTGATTGATTTTTACGAGGACAACTTGGTTGGAAAAACAAACCGAGTAGATAATAGTCAATGAGTATTTGTGTTGAAAATAAAGCACGGGATTATATTATTGGAGACAAAATGACAATGATGTAAGAACATTGTAGTATTTCCTTTCGGAGTTTCCATGTTTCTACACCCTTGTGGTGGAAATGTGGGTTGTGATGTTAATTTGTTGAAAATGACATGTATTGTTATTATTATTATTATTATTATAATTATTATTATCACTTTAATTTATCTTCAACATTATTAACCCTATCAACAGGGTTGGAAATGATGTTTGTTGACGTTAACATTGGTCTTTTGCAACTTTTTTAAACAACAAATATTCAACGAGGATGGAGAGAGAAGGCAGGTAAAATTTATTTTATTTTAAAAAATATATGTATATTTTTAAATTAATTAACTGCCGCTGCTGGTGTTAAAAATATTATTTTAAAATAAAATATACTTTAAAAAAACAACAGGTACAAACCTCTTTAGCAAGAGTAGCCCTTGCCTCCACATGGGCGCTTCACCGATCTACGGCGATTTTTGTCCATTTTGATTGAAGTTATTAGGACCAGAACGATATAAAACTATGGATTATGGACAGAAATAATAATAAAAAAAAAAGACGTGAAGACTGTAAACAAACCGGAAAAAAATAATATTCAAACAAAAAAGTATAATTTATTCGGTGAATGTCTGGTCAGCTGTTTGTGATCGATAGGGAATTAGTTTCGGGATATTTTTTAAAGTGTTTTTTATTTAAAAATATATCAAAATAATATTTTTTATTTATTGGAAATGATCTATAAATACTAAAAATAAAAAAAATAAATAAATAAAAATTATTTTTTTTTCAAAAATATTTTTAAAATACAATGTCAAGCAAAATTTCTCTGCACGATATGTCAATTTTTTTTATTTAATATTCCCTGGTTTGAGATGGAATTATAGAATAGACTACAAGAGATTAGTGTGTTTAGTGTTTATCGTGAGTTAAAACACTATGGATTGTAATAGTGTATTTTGGGGTCGATTTGGTTTTTGGGTCGGTTCACCGGTTTATTGATTTTTTATATATATTTTTACATGATAAATTAATCATTCTATCTCTCGAAAAAGACAAAAATCAGTTATAACCGGGAGGGGTGCCGCGTTAATTGCACACTCCTTTCCACGGTAAAATAATCATTTTATCCCTCGAAAAAAGAAAAAAAATAGCTTTGGCCGGTGAGGGTGACACGGGATTTTCATATATTTTTTTAAATGGCTAAATACTAATATTCCTCAAAATAAGACAAAAATTGAAGATTTGGTTGTAAGGGTATCACAGTAATTTACCATTTTTATTATCATTTCTGTTGAACGGTGTACGTGAGTGTGACACGCGCGCCCGACAGTATTCGACCTCGCATCCTTTTCGGGCAATGTGTGCGTCGTCGTCTTATGTCGAAAAATATTCATATGGCGTCTCACCCGATTCACCTCCGTTTACCCTTCCTCGTGAGGTGGCGCGCCGCAAATCACGGTGTCTGAATTCTCGACGATGGTCGATTGAAGTTTGTTTGCCCCTTTTCTCTCTCCTGCATTCCAAAGTATATAGCAACCCCCCAGGTTTTATGGTTTTTCATTTTAGTCCCTGAGTTTTTAATTGTTGTTAATGGTTTTGATTCCTGTTTAAAAGTTTTGATTTGTTTCAGTTGGATTATTCAATTAAAATTGATTATATATTTAAGTTTCAGTTCGCTCCTCATTCTTTTAATTTTCGGATTAGTTTTAAATCCTTTAATTTATTTGGTATTAAAGTTTTAATGTTTTCAATTTTGTCCTTTAATTGAAATTGATAATGTACTTGGTTTTCATTTTGGCCCCTATACTTTTATTTTATTTTTAATTTCTTTATTTTTTAAATATTTTTGAAATAGTCCCTATTTTTTTCCATATTTATATATGTGTGCTCTTAGCTTTGGTTTTTAGTTTTTATTATTTTCTTATTTATTGGGGTTATATTTTTTTAAAAAAATTTAGTTTGTATTTATGATCATTTGAAAACAGATATTTCTTTTTTTTTTCTTTCTCTTTGCTCTTTCTTTTGGTTTGTTTATTAGTTTTTTTATTTTATTTTCAAGTTAAATAATTTTTTTTTCAGTTAATAATTTTTATCTTTGTTTTATCATTTATTTCATTTTATTTATGGTTTAAAAAATCACTCAATAAAATTCTTGTTATCTAATATAACTTTTTGACAGCGAGTTGTTTTTGTTGTTGAAATATGTGAAACCCACTATTTTTTCTTGTTCGTTAATTTCTAGCAAGTTTTTCTTTCTCTCTCATACCCAACTATTAAAAACATACAAAATAAGTTCATGAGCTTTGATAAAAATGCCAAAACTTAATGGGACTGGAGTGGACAGAGAAGAAAAGTAGGGGGATTAAAAGTTATTTTTCATGAATGTTTAGATTTACCATGATTTTTCCGGAAAGTTTAATATTTTGGTCCTTCTTTTTTTTCTTATATCGTTTCAAACCATCCCTCGTGAAAAAATCCACAGAAAAATCGAATATAAAAAAGGATAAGGAAGAAAATTGAAAAGGAAAAGAACCCAACAAACCCTGAGTCAGATTTACTGGTCAGAACAGTATGTCGGTCCAAAATAATGCCACTTGGACCACGTAGCACAGGCCCCAAGGCCCTCGAACCTCCTACTCGGGCCGAAAGCTTTTTTTTTTCTTCACTGGATTTCATTCAATAGAAGGTCTGGCTATTAGGCATAAAATTACCAATTCCGTTTTGATTGTTTTTTTTCAATTATAATGAAATATTTCAATTTTAAAGTGTTTTAGCACTTTGTTTTGAGATTATACTATTTATATTTATATATATAAATAAATAAATAAATAGTTCAACTCAACAAATAAAATTATTTAAAGTTGTATAATTTAAATTTCAAATATAAATAAAAAAATAAGAATTTAACTAAAATAACCTGACCGACTTGATGATTTCAAAAATAATATGAAAAATTGATAAAAATATAGTTTAACTACAGAAAATCAAGTTGACATCTTAAAAAAAAGATTAAAACAATGATATATTGAATCAACTCGGGTCAATCTAGGTTAACCTTTCAAATGTGTGATATTCATTATAGAATCATGACAACCTTAAATAAAACAAATCATGTCAAAATATAAAGTTCAATTCATAATAAACTCTTTGTTGAATAATGAAATTGAGAAAAAATTAATCTAAAAAAAGACAATAAAATCATTTTTTTAACAAAATTATGAACATGTATATTACAAGAATGTCATTATCTCACAAGGTCATTACATTCTCTAATTGATATGAATTATATATATATATATATATATATATATATATATATATATATATATATATATATATATATATATATATATATATATATATACACATACATGTGCATGTATGTGTGTATATGTATGTGTGTGTATGTATCAATCTAACGGTTGGATCAAGAGAAATGATTGATATTGTAATTTTTTTTTTAAGAAAAATACTATTTGACTGAAACAGAAGAAAACCAAAATATTTCATCCAGAATTTAAGTGGAATTTCCGATACATACATGAATTTTGAGCGAGATAAAACTTGTTCTCGATTTCATGGAAAATCACCCCACTAGTTTTTTTACCGAAAAACTATTTTGACTTTATTTAAATCATGAAAATACCTTGCAAATACCATCAAAACACCAAGAAAGCATCCTCTCAACCTCGTATATATTTTTTTAAAAAAATTTAGTTTGTATTTATGATCATTTGAAAACAGATATTTCTTTTTTTTTTCTTTCTCTTTGCTCTTTCTTTTGGTTTGTTTATTAGTTTTTTTATTTTATTTTCAAGTTAAATAATTTTTTTTTCAGTTAATAATTTTTATCTTTGTTTTATCATTTATTTCATTTTATTTATGGTTTAAAAAATCACTCAATAAAATTCTTGTTATCTAATATAACTTTTTGACAGCGAGTTGTTTTTGTTGTTGAAATATGTGAAACCCACTATTTTTTCTTGTTCGTTAATTTCTAGCAAGTTTTTCTTTCTCTCTCATACCCAACTATTAAAAACATACAAAATAAGTTCATGAGCTTTGATAAAAATGCCAAAACTTAATGGGACTGGAGTGGACAGAGAAGAAAAGTAGGGGGATTAAAAGTTATTTTTCATGAATGTTTAGATTTACCATGATTTTTCCGGAAAGTTTAATATTTTGGTCCTTCTTTTTTTTCTTATATCGTTTCAAACCATCCCTCGTGAAAAAATCCACAGAAAAATCGAATATAAAAAAGGATAAGGAAGAAAATTGAAAAGGAAAAGAACCCAACAAACCCTGAGTCAGATTTACTGGTCAGAACAGTATGTCGGTCCAAAATAATGCCACTTGGACCACGTAGCACAGGCCCCAAGGCCCTCGAACCTCCTACTCGGGCCGAAAGCTTTTTTTTTTCTTCACTGGATTTCATTCAATAGAAGGTCTGGCTATTAGGCATAAAATTACCAATTCCGTTTTGATTGTTTTTTTTCAATTATAATGAAATATTTCAATTTTAAAGTGTTTTAGCACTTTGTTTTGAGATTATACTATTTATATTTATATATATAAATAAATAAATAAATAGTTCAACTCAACAAATAAAATTATTTAAAGTTGTATAATTTAAATTTCAAATATAAATAAAAAAATAAGAATTTAACTAAAATAACCTGACCGACTTGATGATTTCAAAAATAATATGAAAAATTGATAAAAATATAGTTTAACTACAGAAAATCAAGTTGACATCTTAAAAAAAAGATTAAAACAATGATATATTGAATCAACTCGGGTCAATCTAGGTTAACCTTTCAAATGTGTGATATTCATTATAGAATCATGACAACCTTAAATAAAACAAATCATGTCAAAATATAAAGTTCAATTCATAATAAACTCTTTGTTGAATAATGAAATTGAGAAAAAATTAATCTAAAAAAAGACAATAAAATCATTTTTTTAACAAAATTATGAACATGTATATTACAAGAATGTCATTATCTCACAAGGTCATTACATTCTCTAATTGATATGAATTATATATATATATATATATATATATATATATATATATATATATATATATATATATATACACATACATGTGCATGTATGTGTGTATATGTATGTGTGTGTATGTATCAATCTAACGGTTGGATCAAGAGAAATGATTGATATTGTAATTTTTTTTTTAAGAAAAATACTATTTGACTGAAACAGAAGAAAACCAAAATATTTCATCCAGAATTTAAGTGGAATTTCCGATACATACATGAATTTTGAGCGAGATAAAACTTGTTCTCGATTTCATGGAAAATCACCCCACTAGTTTTTTTACCGAAAAACTATTTTGACTTTATTTAAATCATGAAAATACCTTGCAAATACCATCAAAACACCAAGAAAGCATCCTCTCAACCTCGTAAATTATGATCACTTGATATATATATATGATTTTTAAACTATATCAAGACTCAAGACAACTACCACTAGACTATTCTTATTTACTGCTTTCTATCGACAACAACTTTAACTTGTTTTGGTGATCATCATTTTCACCAACAAAGATTTTTTTTGGTTAGAATCCAATGACTTATTTCTTTATTTTCATAAAAAATTAAAAAACAAGAAAGAAAAATTAATATCAAAAAATATATATATTTTTTAAAATTAAAGGAACCAGTCACCTTGTAAGAAAATAGACAGGAAACTAAAATGTATCTCACAGATAAATTTAAAACCTCCATTGTGTTTTTCATTATAATTTTGTCTTTCAATTAAACTATTTATAAAAAAAAACATGTAATTGATTGTTAAGCGGAGTTTAAAAAAACTCAATCATGCAAATAAAAAGTTGAATGATTAAATTGAAAAATTTTAAAAACACCTCTTTGAAAGTGTGATGTAGTTTTTTTCTAAGTGATTTTTTTTTGAAAATATACAAAAATATTAAATGTTTATTTTTTAAAATTATTCTTAATACTATCATATAAAAATAATATAAAACTTATATTAAAAAAAATTCTGAAACACTACATAGTACATAGCGCCTTCGTTCTTGTTAATTTCACTGTTAAAACCGACAAATTCAAAATCAAAACGTGGTCGTGTCCCCAAAACGCCCCGTTGCCTTCCCTCTTCTTTTCCGCTCCCTACACCACTCCGCATACCTAGGGTTTCTCTCCCATTTCACCAGAACGCATCCCTTTCAGCTGCAACAAAAAACCCCACTCATCATGAACCAACACTCCCCAAATTCAAATTCCAGCTCTCTCCAACCGCTCCTAAAAGAATCAGCCCACAGGTTTTTAACTGAACACCAAAATGGTGCAACTGATTTTTCAAATTTCACCTCAATCTTCTGTCGTCTTCTCCACAATTTACCCGATCCACCCCTAGAAATCGTCTGGTTCTACTCCGCTTTAAATTTCCACTCCACAAAATCTACTGACACTTCAAGGCAAGTCTTACCAGTAAAGGACTTGTTTCAGCTACTTGTTTCCTGCTCTTCTTCATGCAATGCGGTAAAAAAAATAGCTATACTAGCTCCGGTTATTCACGAGCTGTTTTCTGAAGTGAGTGGTAAAAAGGATTTGAGAGAAGAGACTGAGAGTTTAATTGAAGGGATCATCTGTTATGTTAGTATTAACTGTGCTAATAATTTTGATGAACATGAAGAGTCTGGGGATTTAGTTTCGTGTTATAGGGAGCTAGTGCGCGTGTGGATGGTTGATAAAATTGGGGGTGATTGTAAATTTGGGGAGGATGTGAGGTTGTTTTGTCCAGTTGTTAGCGATGGAGTACGCGAAGGAATGGTTAGTGAGGGTTTTGGAGTTGGGTACTTGGCTGGGGTAGTCACGTGCGAGGCTTTTTTGTTGAGGTTGTGCTTGAAGTTTGGGTGTGGGGTTTCAAGTGAAGAGTTAGAAAAAGAATTGCTTGACTGCGCAGTTCAGATGATAGGTGCTTTTCGGAGTTATTATTTTGTCGGTGAGAATGGATTTCTGTTATTTAGATTTTGTTAGGTTTAGTTGATCATTGAATTTGCTCCTTAGCAGTATTGCTATGCTTACATTTATGAAATATATAGATTGTAGCATGTTTTATATTTATCTAAATTTTTGTTAGCAGATATCCTGCTCAAGTTGCTGCTGGAGCCAGTTTTACCTGTCAATGCAATGCTGGTAAGTGTTTTTACCCTTGCTGTAGTTAAACATGGTCATGCTGTCTTTACCATTTTTTCTTATCCAATGTTTGGGCTATGGTGAAGGGTTTACTTCATCTCTCCTTGAACCCATATGCATTATGATATGCAACTATTATGGGGTGCTCCTGGACTCCGAAAGGGTTGCCCTCACCATTTTTGTAGCTTCTATTATAGGAATAGCCTGCGAAGAACCTTTCTGTAGGTTATTTGCAATATCAAAACTACCTGCTGCATGCTAAAGAAAATCTTTTAGATGGAACAAACTGTTTTTTTCTTCTCTAACTGGTACAGAATGCAGCAAAACATGAGTATGGGATTAGAAATGCATGGGACTTGCATGCCCTTGCCTGGTAACATGCATATTAACTTGTGTGAGATATAACGACTCATAGTAAGTAGTACATGATATAACATGCTGCATGCAAGTAATTCATGTGACAAAGTGAACTGTATACCTCAGAAAATATTGAACCATAGCTAACTTAAGCCATAAGTTGACTTCAGCTTTATACAATTCAAGTGTGGTTCAAGTCGAAAAGATCGTGCATGATGCTGGCTCATATTTATATTTGATCAAACCTTAGACGACATTGTTGCATTTCATGACTACAATGTACCTCTAGAACTCATTCCCAATGCATTTTCTATTTTTCCATGTAATGATGCTACTAATGACTCTATATAGGCATGTATTATGCAGGGGTTAAGACCCTTTAGTTTTGTAATTTGATAGTTGGTTTTCATCACATGTCATTTGGTTAGCCGTATTGATTTGAAAGAGTCCATCTGCCATCAACTTCCCCCAGTGAATGAAACATGCATCTGATTTTAAATTCACTGTATTTTTCCTCCTCCTCTCTTCATCTTTTTTGCATCTGTTCTCTCAGAATCCCAAAGATGAAGTCATTTTACGGGAAGTCCTGTATGATGTTGTGATAACGATGGCACATTCCTTCTCTATCCCTCAAAAAGGGATTGAGCCACCTGGTGTACAATTGAAAAATCTTGCTCTGACATGGTTGTTTGTTTCTGACAATGCCATACGATTTGTCAGGTATGAGACAATAAATAGGAGATGTGGGGCAATAGTTTATTAGCACCTCTTCTTTGATTCACCTCATAATCTGATTGGCTGTAGGGAAAATGGGAACATGACAAAGGTCATTTCTTATTTGCAAGCCTTCTCTGAATCTTGCCTACTCTCCCATTTGATCAAGTGGGTTATGAGCCAGCCTGGTGTGCAGAGTAAAACAAACGCACCAAATGTTTTTACTCCTTTTGCTATCATCAGTGAGTTCCTTTGTTATCTCTGCTTTCTTGTTTTTCCTCATATGTCAGGTTTAGGACCTTTTGTACTTTTTTTTGTCTAGTTATGATTCTCAGCAAGCATGTTATGACATGGAGAGGCTTCTGCTGTATGATTGTTTAACCGGAGCATTAGATTTCTTTGATCAGCTGTCCTTCTTGGTACACTGTGAGCGCCTTCTGTTCTGAAACGTGTCCCACTGTCATTGCTATCTGGAAATTTTGGTAGGAGCTACTTAGAAAGGGGCTGTCGACTTTGCAGTTCATATCTATTTCAAGATGCTTTATGTCATTTTATTAAATTCTCTAATTTGTTGACTTTACTAATTTCCAGAGTGGCTACTTATTGTCGATGATGAAGGTTCAAGGGAGTTCAATAGTGGCATCTCCAAGATATATGCAAAGGCCAGTATTTGTAAATCAAGAGCAGAGTGTGAGATTTTGGTTGATAAGTCAGGTGGCAAGAATTTGAATGAAAATCACTTTTTTTACCCTGGTAAGGAGCTTAAAGAAGATGATAAAGTAGATGGTGATCTAGAGATGGTTGATTCTGCAGACACCATGTCCCTTGGTGCTCCTGGATTGATGAAATTGACAGAAACTGGCGGTATAAGGAAACGCAAAGAAGAAAGAAATGAAGAAGGGGATAAACGAGTTAAGTTTTTCAAATGTCAGCTTGGTGACGAGTTAACAAGGGAGGAGAAGGTTTGGCCATTGTGTGATGGTGGTGGTTTTTGCAATGGGAGTGAGGTATACAATCCTTTGTCTGTTGAAAATGTAGTATCTATGGAGCAATAAGCTTGACCGAGGCAGCAACTGAGAACAGTGGACTGGCAAACCACAGTTGGTAATTGCATTTTGGGGGGCAGTTTTTCACGAGTAGATGATGGAATGAGAACTTCTGTCTTTGCGGCATGACTTGCAGCTTTTGGATTGTGCTATCTTTTCCTTCCGCTGATGGACGGAAGCTCAAAGCCCCAGAGGCCAAAATTTCTGCTTTAAATTCATGCTTCTATGTTTCAAAAGATGCTCATAAAAGTATATATGCTAGGATGTTATCTTGCAAACATTGAAACTGGAATTGAAGCCTGCTAAGCAATATATATAGGCCTGGTAATCTATCTATTACAACATTAGTCGATTACTCAATGTATAAGCCTGGTAATGGAGTAGGCTTACATGATGGTAGCCATTCATGGTTTCCCTTGACAGTCCTTAAATTTTCGGTGTTCGAAGTTACAAAATCCAGAAAGGCCCATTCATTTTAGGAAATTTATCCTAACCCATAAGCAAGTTTTTGAAGCCCATATGAACATTAAGATGGTGAGCTATCAGGCACAGGAAAATTTACTACCTTCTGAAAATGGCAGAACACGGTGAGATAACCAACTGGGCTCCGAGCTACCATCCATTTTGCTTTGGGCCTTTTGGGTCATAACCAGTGAGTAAACAAAAATACAACAAAAAAACACAGTACTTCACGTCATGGTTTTTAAACTTGGTTTGGTTGATTCTGTCTGATTCCAGCCCTGAGTCGACTGGGTTTTAGGTTGACGAGCCGGTTGAACCGATTTTTAAAACGGTAATAGAAAGGTCCAATGAACAGCTGTGAGGAGGGACCAGATACTCTGC